>JADWOT020000004.1:21023506-21314639 GCA_036345935.2 Taenia hydatigena
TATTGCACTCCAAGTGGCTTGCTTTGCTTCGCTGCCACTGTCCTCACTGTGAATGTTTTCGCGTCTTGTGGGCCTGAGTGGTGGCGTGCGGACTAGAAGACGACGTGCCAATAGTGGTGCGTAAAGGGATGCCGCGACCCGGGCTCGAACCGGGGACATTTAAATCTTCAGTCTAACGCTCTCCCAACTGAGCTATCACGGCGACGCGCCACGTCGCGACGCGCTACCCTACACACACCACGCCCCACCATCCACCACTTACTACACAACACCGCCTACATTGCCTACCACCCTCCTCACATGCGTGCTCCCCCCTTCTCCTATGCTATCGTGCACAGCAAAGAATCCCAGTCTTCTCACTCACGAACGCCTGTCTGACAATCCCATTACCATCTGTGTGTGAGATCAATGCACATGTCTCGGAGAGTTACTCTAGGCAATCAAAGGGCCTTACATCTGATAAATGGTTGCTTCATTTAATTACAAGCTACAATCAGGCTTCAACAGTGCACCAGACAACATCCCATCATTGAAACGTGAAATGAATTGAACAAAAGACCTCAAGACGTTCTTGTTGGTCGACGCAACGGAGCCGTAAAGCAAATCAGCTTTAACTTGAGTCCATGCAGCAATGCAGTTTCAAGGTCACGACGAGCCAATGCGCATGCAGTGTCGTTTGGAGTCGCCATGCCGCCATTCCACCGATAAGGCTACCACCACGGATGACTTACCTTAGCGTGAACTCGTCTTTGTCAAAACTTTGCGAGACGTACGACAACCCTAAATATTTTGGCAGAATCGTCAAGCACAGGTCGAGCATTGCTTAACCATGACCCGCTTCAGTTCTGTGACTCAACTGCTGCTTCATTAATATCGTCAATCAATCTTGCTCACCAATCTGCCCTCAACCTGCCTGATTACAAACTCGATGTTGACTCGGAAGAAGGAAGCTTTTCATTTGCAGTATTTTGCTACTTACTTCTTCACTTCGCTAAAACTTATGGTCGCCCAAGCGGTGCATCGATGTGGGCGATTCAGTAACCGGTTTAGGGATTCAAAACAGTCATCAAAAAGACGCGGGATTTCCACTTTGCAGTAATGGAAGGGACAGACTGGGGCCATCTTTGGCTTTCCTTACCACTGTTACTGGTTCATTCGTTTGCAGTATTTTGCTACTTATAATAAGATTTATTGCGGCATTAAACCTGAAAGAAACTGCCAATGAGCCGTTTCCAACATGAGACACTTCACTCTTGTTTACAAGACACTCTACACACTCGCCCACCCATCAGTAAATGCTCTGATTTGCACTAGAACTGCCCCATTTTGGTAATGCTGAGGTGTGCAATGTCGCTACTAGCCGCGCAGTACAGAAAACTGCTCTCAACCCAGAGGAATGTCCATTCGATGCGAAGAGTACCTGCTTCGTGTGCTTTGTGATGATGTATGAGTGCACCTGACGCGGATGACGCACATGCAGAAGGCTAGTGCCTGAGTCATGACAGGTCGACAAGACATGAAAAGCGTCAGCCCTGGCCCAGGAAGGGCGTCCCGTTGACTGGTGGGCAGGACGCATGTGTGGTCGTCTTAGCCTGTCCCCCACCAATCTTGGCAAATGAATGAGCCAGTAACAGTAGTAAGGAAAGCTAAAGATGGCCTCAGTCTGTCCCTTCCAATGACTACAAAGTGGAAATTCCACGTATTTTTGATGACTGTTTTGAATCCCTAAACCGGTTGCTGAATCGTCCACATCGATGCACCGCTTGGGTGTCGAACAGCGACCACAGGTCTTAGCGACGCTCCTTTTGGCGAAGGGCGAAGAGAGGAACGCAAAGCAGAGAGCACAACCACACGAACGACGATAACGCCAATGTGGTGCGGAAGGATAGACAGTAGGTAGGCCTTGCAAAGGGATGCCCGAGGGCTCCCCACTGGCAAAAACTATGCACCCGAGCGAACCCGATTAGAGTCCGTCGCAGGCTTCAACACAGCGAAGTGCAATGCTGAGCCTCCACCTGGGGTCAGAGCCTTGCTGATCACTCTGAACCCGGCGCCAGGTAAGTTTATTCCGCTCCCACCCACACCATGCCCCCTCCAGCACTACAGCTTGCGCCTTCCACCTTGCTTTGCCTAAACTAAACATCACTTCACACTTCCACCACCTCGAGCATTCCTACACTCATGCACTTGCTCCTTCTTGCGCCAATCTTCATCATCTTTCCCATCTCTCCTCCTCCTTGTCACGCACCTACTCCCTGTCTACGCAAACCTACTTTCCCACTTCAGTAGCACCTTCTGTCTCACCTCTTGTGTGTCTCGCGTGTCAAGTGGCATGTCACGTTGAAGTGCCTGTGGCAAGGCGGTGTGTGGAGAATGATGGAAATACGTTCCATTTCCTCACTTGTCAAGGATAGAGGCCGACACACAACTCATGGAGTCACAAAACCCGACATCCTCCGTAGCCTCAGTGGCCGTACTGCCCTAGCTACGTGGGCAGCTTATTTACCTCTGTCCGGTGAATATATGTATTCTACCCTGCCACTTTGCCTTCTTTTGCCTTAAGAGAGCCTCGAGAAGCTACACCATGATTACAGTCCATGCAATTTGCTAATGTTGTTACTTGGGAAGTAATACTAGTCGATGGAGCGCAAGTGACGCAAGAGTCAATTGTAGCTGCCCTCGTTTGCTATGCAGCCTTTTAGGCGACGCCTTTTGACAAATCGAGCTACTGACGAAAACGGAGGCTACGGAGGATGTCGGGTTTTGTGACTCCATGAGTTGTGTGTCGGCCTCTATCCTTGACAAGTGAGGAAATGGAACGTATTTCCATCATTCTCCACACACCGCCTTGCCACAGGCACTTCAACGTGACATGCCACTTGACACGCGAGACACACAAGAGGTGAGACAGAAGGTGCTACTGAAGTGGGAAAGTAGGTTTGCGTAGACAGGGGGTAGGTGCGTGACAAGGAGGAGGAGAGATGGGAAAGATGATGAAGATTGGCGCAAGAAGGAGCAAGTGCATGAGTGTAGGAATGCTCGAGGTGGTGGAAGTGTGAAGTGATGTTTAGTTTAGGCAAAGCAAGGTGGAAGGCGCCGGGTTCAGGGTGATCAGCAAGGCTCTGACCCCAGGTGGAGGCTCAGCATTGCACTTCGCTGTGTTGAAGCCTGCGACGGACTCTAATCGGGTTCGCTCGGGTGCATAGTTTTTGCCAGTGGGGAGCCCTCGGGCATCCCTTTGCAAGGCCTACCTACTGTCTATCCTTCCGCACCACATTGGCGTTATCGTCGTTCGTGTGGTTGTGCTCTCTGCTTTGCGTTCCTCTCTTCGCCCTTCGCCAAAAGGAGCGTCGCTAAGACCTGTGGTCGCTGTTCGACACCCAAGCGGTGCATCGATGTGGACGATTCAGCAACCGGTTTAGGGATTCAAAACAGTCATCAAAAATACGTGGAATTTCCACTTTGTAGTCATTGGAAGGGACAGACTGAGGCCATCTTTAGCTTTCCTTACTACTGTTACTGGCTCATTCATTTGCCAAGATTGGTGGGGGACAGGCTAAGACGACCACACATGCGTCCTGCCCACCAGTCAACGGGACGCCCTTCCTGGGCCAGGGCTGACGCTTTTCATGTCTTGTCGACCTGTCATGACTCAGGCACTAGCCTTCTGCATGTGCGTCATCCGCGTCAGGTGCACTCATACATCATCACAAAGCACACGAAGCAGGTACTCTTCGCATCGAATGGACATTCCTCTGGGTTGAGAGCAGTTTTCTGTACTGCGCGGCTAGTAGCGACATTGCACACCTCAGCATTACCAAAATGGGGCAGTTCTAGTGCAAATCAGAGCATTTACTGATGGGTGGGCGAGTGTGTAGAGTGTCTTGTAAACAAGAGTGAAGTGTCTCATGTTGGAAACGGCTCATTGGCAGTTTCTTTCAGGTTTAATGCCGCAATAAATCTTATTATAAGTAGCAAAATACTGCAAACGAATGAACCAGTAACAGTGGTAAGGAAAGCCAAAGATGGCCCCAGTCTGTCCCTTCCATTACTGCAAAGTGGAAATCCCGCGTCTTTTTGATGACTGTTTTGAATCCCTAAACCGGTTACTGAATCGCCCACATCGATGCACCGCTTGGGCGACCATAAGTTTTAGCGAAGTGAAGAAGTAAGTAGCAAAATACTGCAAATGAAAAGCTTCCTTCTTCCGAGTCAACATCGAGTTTGTAATCAGGCAGGTTGAGGGCAGATTGGTGAGCAAGATTGATTGACGATATTAATGAAGCAGCAGTTGAGTCACAGAACTGAAGCGGGTCATGGTTAAGCAATGCTCGACCTGTGCTTGACGATTCTGCCAAAATATTTAGGGTTGTCGTGCGTCTCGCAAAGTTTTGACAAAGACGAGTTCACGCTAAGGTAAGTCATCCGTGGTGGTAGCCTTATCGGTGGAATGGCGGCATGGCGACTCCAAACGACACTGCATGCGCATTGGCTCGTCGTGACCTTGAAACTGCATTGCTGCATGGACTCAAGTTAAAGCTGATTTGCTTTACGGCTCCGTTGCGTCGACCAACAAGAACGTCTTGAGGTCTTTTGTTCAATTCATTTCACGTTTCAATGATGGGATGTTGTCTGGTGCACTGTTGAAGCCTGATTGTAGCTTGTAATTAAATGAAGCAACCATTTATCAGATGTAAGGCCCTTTGATTGCCTAGAGTAACTCTCCGAGACATGTGCATTGATCTCACACACAGATGGTAATGGGATTGTCAGACAGGCGTTCGTGAGTGAGAAGACTGGGATTCTTTGCTGTGCACGATAGCATAGGAGAAGGGGGGAGCACGCATGTGAGGAGGGTGGTAGGCAATGTAGGCGGTGTTGTGTAGTAAGTGGTGGATGGTGGGGCGTGGTGTGTGTAGGGTAGCGCGTCGCGACGTGGCGCGTCGCCGTGATAGCTCAGTTGGGAGAGCGTTAGACTGAAGATCTAAATGTCCCCGGTTCGAGCCCGGGTCGCGGCATCCCTTTGCGCACCACTATTGGCACGTCGTCTTCTAGTCCGCACGCCACCACTCAGGCCCACAAGACGCGAAAACATTCACAGTGAGGACAGTGGCAGCGAAGCAAAGCAAGCCACTTGGAGTGCAATAAACGGCATCGTAGCGAGGAAGGCAATAGCGGAGATGCACGACGCAGGTGAGATTCGAACTCACGCGGGGAAACCCCAATGGATTAGCAGTCCATCGCCTTAACCACTCGGCCACCGCGTCACGTCTTGCGTCCGCTCCACTCCCCACTCTCTCCACCCCCTTGCCCTCCCTCACCCTCCCCCCCTCTACCCCTCCCCCTACCCACTCCCCTTCCTCCCTCCGCTTGCCCTCCGCCTCCCCTACCCACCACCCTCTCACCACATCATCACTTCCCACCTGCTGCACATCCACTCACCTCAGCCTTGTGCACATCGCCATTCCCCTCCACACTGCAACACTGTGCTCACCCTCACCCCTCATGTTTCACTCTCTCTACCACCCCCTCTCCTTCACATCTTCACTCCTGCCCCAACAACACCATTCCACCGACCACCACTCCTGCTCCGCCCATTCCCCTACTGTCAATTTCACCCACTCGGGTAGCTCAGTGGTCCAGTGACATTCCTGTTGAATGCCGCTTTCCTCCCGCTCATGAAGCACTACGCAGCACTGTGGTGTGGTGTGGTGTGGTACGGGAGAGTCTCGGTAACAGTGGGTGCCACAGCACGTGGAAGTAGACTTGTGTCCGAAGGGGAATGCCATGGGATAAGATAGAAAATTTTCATTTTTGACCAAACTCTGCATTAAGTAGGATTTGGACCAGTATGGAGCCCTTTCCTCTGTCTATATGTGCAAGTCCCATACCAGCAGTCACGCCCGCCAATGACCCGGCTTTAGGCCAAAGTGTCCGACGCGGTGGTGGTCTTGGTAAGGGGCGTAGCTTAATGGTGGGTTCGGTTGACATCTCCACATCAATCACCATGCCTTCACACAGGATTGCCCAGGACCATTTCATAACAAAGTATTTCAACAAATTGAAACCTTCTATTCTAACACGCTTGTCAGACAAGTCGTGCCAACTAAGTGATACATACGGAAAAAAGCATTTGGAAACGCGAAATTGGGTTGGATGATTTCAAACGATGATAACTACACCCTGATAAACTATCGGTAAGAGTGCCATATGGAGTGAACTTCTTATCGCTAGTTCCTCTTCGAACACTAGAGTCTGCATAAAATGGAAATAGCAGTGGCTCCTGTCTACAAATCAAAGCTACTGGCATGAGGCCAAATTGAGCTCGTTCATCAAAGCTGCATTTGAGGTGGTTGTAAAAACACTTAAGGCGCTTCTCAGTTCTACACAAAATAATGATGCCACGGAATAAACAGTAAATTCCATGCTATTTCGTTTCTACTCGCCTTACTCGGGCCTCCTATTAGTGGGTTGCCAAAGTGCAATTACATCGCATACCCTGTATCCTAGCCAAAGCCATTTTAAAGTGAGGTACCATTTGCTCTGAAAGGATGCACAAGTATTCACTCATCTGTGCATAATACGAACCCGCTTTACCACCAGATGGAAATAGTGCGTGAGTGGATTTGCACGAGGCATACTCTTTGTGGATTAAATTTACTGAACAATCGTCAATTAGCGCGTATCAAAGATTGAGTCCTCGTTCATGGCGCTGTTGAAAAGCCTGAGCACTTAGTCCTTTAAATGCCGGTACACAGACGCTGTCCTTGTCTGCCTGATGACATGACTGTCAGCAGGATGTACAGAATGCTGATGGTGGTGTTGGGTCCGCTCGCTTACCAAATGCCGAGGTGATGTTACGCCAATCTGTGCCTCCACTTAGATGACAGCGACACGGGGTCACTGTGATGTTGTTGTAAGAAAGTTCTGAGGTAATGAAATTAAGCATGCGGAAGAGTAATAGCCTTAAGTTTGATAGAACCTATTTCCATAATTAATAAAGCCAGTCTGTCCATCTGCATCGTGGTGGTGGTAGTTGTGCTATAAACCTGATAGTAAACATTAGCGAATCACTGCTTCATTGTTTGGGTATCGAATCGGAAATTCGATTTATGAATGCACGCATATTTATGCATTTTGAATAGCTTTAAGTTGAAGGAGGTTTCGAAATGCTCATCAGTTAGTTATGCAAATAATCGAGCATCTGGGTATTCGAATGTGTGATTAGCACTGCATGCAGCATTAATGAAAAAAGTGCAGCGTTCTTATGTCTTGAGTGCAGTGTTTCTCACTCCAACTTTGGCGTTGATGTACTTAGAACGAGTAGGCGAGTTGGCTCATGGCAAATTTTATGACGCAGTGATTGTTAAAGAGACGCAGATATTGCAGGCCACACGCATTCAGGGTACGTATCCTCCTCGAGAGACGATGACATCCATCCAACACGAAGCCAACACTTTCTGACCGCTTCTCGCCCAGTGAGTGCGTTCAGACAAGCATGCATACCACCCAGTCAACAAAGCTGATAGATTTATGTTGGCAAGAACAAAGACGTCACTGAACTAAACCGTACTCATTGTATCAAAGTGTAACTAAAACACGTGCAAAACTATCAACAGGTGAGAAATTGTCAGTAGGGATACATCTGCTTCACACATCGCAAACCGCCCTAACACAGACAATCTTCACTATTGGTGCTAGTTCATAAAAAGTGCTTCAAATGAAGTTGAAGGTACTAAATTGAACACATGCGATCCCAAAGTCCAATTGTTGCTCCAATATCCAGCAGAAATTGTGAACTATGTTTTGCTATTTGCAGTAACTCCAAAAGCAGACTCTACTGCTGATGCTCCGGTGATGCACCGTGCTTTGAGAAAAAGGAGCACAATCGGCTGCGACTGACAGAAAATGCCATAGCATGGAAGCCGCGACTATTGCTTCGCTAATTTAGCTCAGGTACAAGCACCTTAGATGGATAATTATATGCCACTGGAAAATTTGCAATAACTTCAAAGTAGTCTGAACAATTTTTTACTGGCCTACTTCATAGCTTGCAGTTTTGAGTCTCAATTGATGCGACGAAGAGGATTAGTCTCACTTTCAATTCGCCACGTCAAAAGACGGCGAGCTTAGGTAGAGTACCAAGGCGCCTGTTTAAAGGTACTACTGCAACGCATTAGTGCAGCCCAACCAACTGGAGTATTCTTGGCACTTAGACAGTTTTGCAAATAGACAGGTTTGCAATGCAAAGTCCTATGCTCCGATGAAATTAGCTAAAATACCAACTTCTGTCCAATCAAGGGGGCACTCTACCGTCATACTTCAGGCTAGCATTTACGAACTTAAAGTGGTCATTTCATCAAATGTGATTAGGGGAGCACAGCAATTCAAAGTGAAACCGCTATTATCGTCCAGTGAAGGGATGCACAAGTCTATCCAGACATGCAAGTGTTATCGCGACCATTAGTTCAAGCAAATAGATGCCTGTTCATCAATTTCTACTTTGAATCTTCCATGTTCGTGAATCGACACGAAAGTGTCACTCCGATGCGTCGATTATTTCAATTTGTTCACGCATGCCACTCAATTCTTTTCAATAGCAAGTAGTTCGTGAAACACAGTGGTGTGTGTAGTACTTTGTGTGTTAGAACTGCTGGTTTCTGTCAAGGACACAGAGGTGGCCATATTGCCCTAGCTGCGTGGGCTGGCCTCTGAGCCATGCCAGCAGCCTTTTTCCCTCTGTCCGGTGAATATATATATTCTACCTAGCATTCCGCCTTCTTTTGCCTTCAAGGGAGCCTCGGGACGCTACAGTGTGGCTGGCGAGAAGGCGTGCGACTACACTGACGGTTCCCATTTCGTCATCGGCTTGCCTTCCAGCATAGCACGTGGTTGCATGGCAGCTTATTCGTTTAAACTCTAACAAATGTGGAGCCCGTTGCAATGATCATAACATGGAGTAGAATGCGGCTGCTCTAATACTACGGAGAAGACTGAAGTGATGCAGTGAAGTCAACCTATGAATGGCATACACCATCCAGGTTGACAAATGTTCCAACCGGTGAAAGTTTGTCTTCTCTACTGCAGAAAACACCTCATTGAGGTGGTCGAAAGCCCGCACCCGAATGCCACGATAGGATAAGCAGCAATAAATGCATACGCCGTTCATCCTGCTCCTTATGACTAGCGCGGAGGAGTAGATGAGCTCTATGCGCCCTACACACCGATTCGCGTTTACATTGCAAGCGCGATGACACCGATCGTAGGCGATCGTAGGTCCACGTCCCAGAGCAGCTACAATTCTAACACAAGCAGTCTTCAAAATGGTCAAGCTGCAAATAACAATTGGAAGACCACATTACCGGTCGAACAATCAACCTCCGAAATTACTGCCTGTTGGGAATCTTACCTCAATCCGAGAATGCACTTGTCACCATCACCTCGTATGCGTTTGAGAACAATAGCCGACCGCATTCCTTTTGAGCGGCTGCATGGATACTTAGCCATAATCCCAGCCACATGCAACTACCACAGCGTCTAAATTATGAAGATATTTCAATTCCCTGAAACAGACCCAACTCAGTAGCCAAAAACCTCTCACGAAACCTCCAAACCACCAGCGCTGTCGTTCACAAGGCCGAATGGCAGGATCTGACAATGCATGCAAATCGACATCAATAGCATTCCTCCTGATGGCAATCTGGAGGCCACCGCTTCATCTGCCAAGCACTACTGATACAGCCCCAAAAATACTTCTTGAAGCACTAATCGTTGCAAAAACTGTTGAATAAACCACTGTGGAACACAACTTCTGACGTTTCATGAGCCTATTTATGAGTGCAAACAGCGATCGTGCCTTTAATTACAAACAAGTCAAGTGGCATCTCTCAATCCACCCTACTTCTGAGGGCGAGTCAGACGTCTCAAATACCATTCAGCTGAACAATCTCAAACCAGGTGCCGGACTGTAGACAAAATAACGACCTAACGTCCACGTCACCACCACGCCAAATGATCTTCACCATAACCAACCACTGGTGACTGCTCGCAATTTTGTATAACTACAAGACGCTTAAGAACCTTGTTCCACTTCATGGGAGAGAAAGGCGCTAGCCAGTGATTGCAAGAAACTCAGTGCCCTCAGCTCCCAAAATTAGCAGCTAAAGTGGGGCAGGCAACGTACTTGCATGCCCGAGAATTCAGTCGAACCGAAGAGGTACTTACTCCGGGGTTATAGGCACCTCAGCTGACGCTTTATGGCTCCTGTCAAATGCGATGAACACTTGCTGTGAATTTCACTGCACAAAGTGTTTGCTTGCGAGACAGTCAGCGCAGTCCTAAGCACTGTTGACTTGATGTCACTTCAGCCCCATCTTGTTAACTTTGGTTTCCCGTGTGATGCGTTGGGGTGCGAAAGGAATGGCGATATAATGGGAGGAATGAAGAGGGTACGGATAAGGATGTGGTGGTACCCCTGTCTTATAGCGAAGACCACACCCTATTCCTTCTACAGTAGGAAAGTAAACGTCACTGCTACCTCGAATCCTCTGCATGTTGCAAGCTTCTTATGATGCCTCAGCTGAGTAAATTTGAATGGCGTTCGATAGTTCTTTTGCCCGATCATTGAGAAGCCATATTCTACAACACTTATTATTTATTCAGGATTGCGATCTGAGCTTCGTGCAGGTTTGAGATGCGAAAGATGGTGGAATTGCCCCGCATGCCTCGTGCCTTAGTGCGATTGTTTTGCTTCGACATATGTCCTGCCGAAAGGAATGTAGAATAGGAAGTCAGAGTAACACCCTTAATATTGTCTTCGGATGACTACGAGCATCGGTCGTTACAGTAGAACTTTTTGTAAATGAAATGTGCAAACATACAGCGGTGAGATCGGCATTTATTTTTCCTCATTGTCTCTTCATAAGTTTACAAACGTCACCCAGCCTTCAATCGGTACCTGGGCAGCCTCGTTGTGGGATAAACCGCTCCCCTGTCTTGGTACACAGCGTGTGCTAGCTCCTGGAAAATGGAAATGTTTGGGTGCGTTTGGATTCACTGTTTCTGCGGAAACTTTGCTCTTTGTACAAGTTATTGCCAAGATAAGCGTTAGTCATCATGATTTCATTTGCTGAATGTCCACGAGATCGCCTATTGTGGGCTGCGAATGGGATTGCCACCACCAGAAACTTTATTGATGCATGGACACACGACCGTCTTTAATATGGTTGCATCTCTCAAATGTCTTGCGTGCTTGGTGTAGATGTAAGCAGGTTTAGGATTTGTCTTGTTGTTCACAATAAGCTTCATCACAAGCTGTTGAATTCACGCGCACAAAACCGCTCTGCTTGCCACCTTGATTTACGCTGTATGGCATGGAAATTGCCTATAATGCGTGTGCCATTCACTATTATTACTTGCTCGTCCTTGGGTGGCCTACACATTCAATGCAGGTCCGAATGCCTTCCTCCTTGCACTGGTGGATGGCGCACCTCTGGTGCTGGCTCCCCCTGTTTTGGCGTAGTAGGAGTGGAACGAGGAAGAGATGGAGGAGGAGGAGGAGGGGGGGGGGGCGGTTTGGGTGATTATGGGGATATAATGGTTACCAAGACAGCGCGTTTGGGACCCAAGCAAGTCGTCACGAGGAGGTTGATGCATCCAATCACAGGATCTATTATGGGCCTAAGGTTACCTGACTGAGTAAGACTGGTTAGTACACACATTGTTCTTTTACCATTGTAGAGGTTTCTGAGGTGATCGTCACGATGCATTGCATTAATTCATTCCAACCCTAGCAATGAGTCGAGTTAGTATTGTTGTCAGCGATTGCGTGCAAGACTTGGTATGACGTCTCTGCGAGAGAAGCCTCTCAAAAACTGGTATTTTCAAGTTGCTGTACGAAATTAGTTAAAAAAGGGAAATTCAAAATTTAGTGGAGGAGCAAAGACAAGTCAACCACGTAATTAGCAAAACGACACATTAAAGTTGAAAAAGTGGTTGGGATAGGCGGCAACAATGCAGAAACTAAAAAGCGACGACTTTCTGTTCGCAAATTATACGTTATTCCCAAACCCAAGGCAGTATCCATACCTATGTAACAACATGGCATGCAACGAACTGATTTAAAGCCAACTTTATCGCATTCTATAAAAAAAGAATAATCATGCGAAAAGTTATAAAATATTAATTAGAACTTTAGGGGAAAGGGGAAACAATGAAAGCAGAGGAGTATAGATTGTAAAGACAACTCATGCAAGCGTGGATTGGAGTATCACTGCTGGCATGAGTGAGACGCCACCTAGAGGTGGCTCATTTTGTGTCTGCTGCCACAGGTCTGCTGGCTTGTTGGCATTGCGTGCGCATGTGCCTTCATTCATGCTGCGCATTGCGGGCTACCGGTCGCGGTGTTGGCGGATGGACACTAATGAATCGATTGGTAGGTAGCGATGGAAGAAGACAAATGGATCGGTCGGTTGATAAGTGGACCGCTTGTCAGGCATTAAAGAGTAGGTGGGTGGGTAAGCGGAAAAGGTGGTTGGTGGTTGGCGGTTGGAAGGGTATGAATGCGAGTGCATTTGTTGGGGGGGGGGGGGAGAGGGGAGGGCATGTTTGGTGTGAGCGGTGTTGGCGTGGGAAGGCAGAAAAGGGTGGCGCGGACGCAAGGCAAATGGAGGGCAGAGATGGATGGTGGTGGAATAGAGGGGGAGGGGGAGGTGATTGCATTGGAGGGCGTAGCGTAGCGTAGCGTTGCGTTGGGTTGGGTTGGGCTGGGCTGGGCTGGGCTCCGAGGCGATGGATGGTCGGCTGGCTGGCTGATTGGCTGGGTGGGTGGGTGGGTGGTTGAGTGAGCGGAGGAGTGGAGGGAGGTAGTGAGATGAAGAAACAACAAGGGAGGGGGGGAATGAGTAGAGGGCAGGGGGAGACGGAGGAGGGGAGGTGAAAAGGCGAGAGTGAGTGGCCTGGTGGTCTAGGGGTATGATACTCGCTTAGGGTGCGAGTGGTCCCGGGTTCAAATCCCGGCCAGGCCCCCGCGCGGTTGCTGTCCTGCCCTTGCCGCCCTTTTCCTAGGTCCACCACCGCTGGGTGGTCCAGCTCTGACGCCAGAGCAGTAGCGCTTTATTACTTCCAATGTGTTCGCTCTTACTCATCGGCTCTCGTTTGCATAGCCTTTGCTCTTCGTCCTGCTGGTGCGCCATTCCCTCCATTTCACCTTGCATGTGGACGCGTTTGTGTGGCGACTCCAAGCATGCGTGGAGCAGTGTCGCCCTCTGATTCCTTCTTTAGCAATGTTCGGTGAGGGAGGAACCTGAGCTGAAATAGAAGTGCTGGCAGGGCCATTGGGAGCTGGACAGTATGTGGTGTCATTTTCTCTTGGATACAGCGGCAATAAGTGCAAAATAGACAACCGAAGAATTGACTCTCGTGTGCATATGAGGAATAACCTGTTACAGTAAGTAACAGTCCGTCTAACATGGAACCGAGTACGCGAGAATCCCATGTGTCAACGAGGTGGACTGCTGTTAGCGCATCCTTCTTTCTTAACCAAAATATAATGTGTACTTATGCTTGTTCTTGTACCACGGTTTATTTTAGTCCACCTAATTGCTTGTGGTAACTTATTCAAAGGAAGACTGGGAGCTTTGCTCTTCCAACCTTTTACAATTCTGTCGACTTACAGCTTATGCCACCTAAGCTGTAAGCCTCCACGCTTCTTATCGCCATGTGGCGTCTTCAAAGGTAACTCGAGTCCAAGCTTAGCCAAAGATGGGCAGGCTTATCCAATTTATCTCCTGTTCGGACAGAGTAACTCATAAGGAATCCGATGAATTTAGCCTTGGTTAAAATGGATTCCTAGGCATCTGCTCATACCCTTTGAACGACTTTTCCGGGTTTAAGCTCATTAAACGGCTCACGTGTAGACCCCAACAGAAGTCAATCAGATAAAAACCAGCAAGGGCGCACTTTGTACATGATTGAGGGGCGTCCTTGAAGAAGGGCCTTAGGGATTCGTTGATGGACTCCGACTCTACTAACCGGTACAGCCACTAGCTTTAGCCATAAATAGCGCACAGAGCCGAATTCAGGCCTCAAGGTACATCTCACGAGGATGTCATGA
Source organism: Taenia hydatigena (assembly GCA_036345935.2). NCBI lineage: Eukaryota > Metazoa > Platyhelminthes > Cestoda > Cyclophyllidea > Taeniidae > Taenia > Taenia hydatigena. The sequence goes on from JADWOT020000004.1 coordinate 21,037,620, forward strand.
GCAAAACCGGTCATCAAGCAAAAGGAATATGAATGCCTTCCACAGACTGACTCACATTTTCACCGTTTGTAACTTTGATGAGATCTTTCGCAAACTCGTGCAAACATTTGACCATCCTAGTCTACATTGCTCCAGGCGCACCATTTGCACAGCAAAGAAGAACCATTTTTCAGGTGATTCCGCTTCTCCATCCACTGTGTTCTGGGTGATGGGATGAGATGCAGAAGCAACCCAGACAACACCATCAACCATGACTTACTGCTGGACCTCGAGTCACTGTCTGTTCTGCTGCACAGATGAGGAAGTGTCATATCCTTGTGTGAATGCTGCTGTCCCATTGCTTATTGCCAATACTGTGCCCCTACGTTGACTTTGCTATTCGATAAGGCTAGCAAACTCAATCGTTTAATCAAAGAATGCTCCCAACTTGGTGAGATAGTGTTAAATACGGGGAACAGGCACAACCTCAAACGTATTGGTCAGAGCGGTGACTTGTCCCTCACGAAAGGTGTCCGATATCCAGTGGCAAGTGCTTCTTAAGCACGCGGGAGACGAAACGGTAACTTGGTTCCTACCTCTTTGCGTACGTTTAACTTTTGTTGCCTCAAAGTTAAGCGACTACAATCTCCTGGGCTGTCAGATTTAAGCTCTTTCCTTTTAAGCACCTCCAGTACACAATTAAATTCCAAAAAAGAGGCTCTTTTTCGCTGAGGAGATGCATGGTATAACAGTTCACTATACTGTGTTCTATTTTGGTCCAAAGGACACTAAAGCGCAGGAATCCGATTTTGTCAGATGCCATGCGCTAACTGCTACGATTGGCTCAGAGGTTGGTGTGTCAATGCTTGTTGGTTGATTCGGCGTCAAGACCTTGTGCAAATATGCTTGAAGGATAAATAAAACTAAAGCGGTGCGATCTTCAACCGCTTACTCCTGTTTGCTAAAAGCGAAATGCCAAGAGTGATTTGACCTCCATCAACTAATGTAATCGGCAGGGAGCCATGGCTGAGCATTTACTACAAAGTCAAATGTCGCGCGTGTCAGTTCCTCTCCCTTTGACTCGAAGCGAAAAAAGTATTTTAAAAAGTTACACATACACACCGCCTTCATTTGCATGGCGGTGGTGAAGTTGTGTCGACACGGCCAACTGCATCAATTAGTCGGCTTTATCACTCGAGGTGAGGTGGTGATGTCCCAACCTCCCTGCAATGGCTAGCCGCTTATTCACACCCAATAGATGCAGCTATCAGCCTGCGCTTTCTCCCACCACTATTCTTGCCCCTTCTGACGTGTAGCACTTTGTGTGAAACAAGAACAGGAAAGGAAAATGAAGTCGTACATTGAAACTCCTAGAGGATGAGTATGTGACCTGCAGCGCAGCAAAAGCTGGTGGATAATAATTCTCAAGCGACAAGGTTGGCTATTATCGACAATCTAGACACCTAAGGAAAGCTAGTTAAGCCACCAACATTTCTTGACGATGAGTGGCTTTGTTAACGTGAGAATAGACCATCATAAAACCACTTTTGACAGATTTCACGCCCTCGACAGTATTTTTTGTCATCTCCAAGTTATAGGTTTTGACTCGGATTACAACATATCGAGAAATAAAATTAATGAAGTGCATTTTTATTATTTTTGACACTTGAGTAGGAATTAAAACGGGTGGGATCATCAGTCTTAACAGTTTATTAGTTAAACAATACAAAGCTTGGGTAGACATAATGGATTATACTGTCACTCAAGAAACATATACATTGAGAGCATAAATGCACAAAATGAATGACAACAACTCAAGAATTGTAATTAATTCTTACCTGAGCAATGTGCAAGAATAAAGTGGAGGCGAAGCTAGGACTTTGTGTAGCCCAGCAATACAAGATTATTATTAGAAATCAAGCCATTAAAAACGGGCATATTAATGTTGAATTTGGCTATCACAGGTAATTAAATGGACTGTGATACAAAACAAATACAAAAAATTAAAATTTTCTTAAAAATGAAGGATTCGCCATCAGCATCCCATCCTATTGGCATACATGGGGTCCTCGTATACTCGATTCCTTGTTAGACAGACTATTACTGTAGCACGTCAGTCCTCTCAGACACTCCGACTACGGGGAGACTAAAAATCCACCAGAGTCGACCCTTCAAGTGCCCATTTTGCATTTATTGCAGCCTAGCCTACGGAACGCCAAGATTAAGTGCTATCCAACTTCCCATGATCCCGTCAGCTGTCATAATTCAGCTGAGGTTCATTCCTCACCAGCTGCTGAGAAATAAAGATTCACAGAGCAATGCTGATCTGCAAGTAAACGCGCTTGCCACATAGATGCGTCTGTGGGCGAGGTAAGGTGGAGGAAAGAGCACGCCACTGGGACAAAGCGCATTGAAAACTTGAACAAACAGGAATGCATTAAGGATGAGACGCGTTGGTGCATTGCTTGCAGTAACTCGTCAACACCAGCCAGTCCAGCGACAATAGAGGGGCATCAAACGAATAGCAACGTGTGAATGGAGAACGGGCCTGACCGGGATTTGAACCTGGCACCGCTTGCACCCTAAGCATCATATCTCCAAACCACCAGGTCGACCACCATAATTTTCTGTTAAAAATTCAAAAAATACATATCATATTGCATGAAATACCCTTCCCAACCGCACAGCAAAATGTTCCAAGGTCAATGTTTACCTCCAATTCGCAGTATTTATGTAGAATTATGGACGGTTGCCAATGATTGACTATGGTGAGGTTAGTTTGTTGTGGTAGTGATGTGCATTTTAGGCTGCTATTTTATCCTAAGTCCGGCACCTGGTTTAAGGGTGTTCAGATGAATGTTATTTGAAGCGTCTGACTCGTTCTCAGAAACGAGGTGGATCGGTAGATGACACTTTACTTGTTTGCGATTAAGAGTGCGATTGCTGTTAGCTGTTTGCTTTTTTCAATGGACTCATGAAAAGTCAAAAGTTTTGCTTCACATTGGTTTGGCAAGCAGTTTTTGCAAAGATTAGTGTTTCAAGTAGCAGTTTGGGGCTGTATTAGCAGTGTTTTGCAAACGAAGCGATGGCCTCCGAATCGCCATCAGGTGGAATGTTATTGATGTCGATTTGTGTGCAATCCCACGCCTTGCTACATGGCCTTGCGGACGACGACCCTGGTGACTCCGAGATTGTGCGAGAGGCTTGTGGCTGCTGAGGTCGGTCTGTTTCAGGTAACTGAAATAGCTTCATTGTTTAGATGCTGCGGTAGTTGCGTGTGGCTGGAATTATGGCATTTAAGTACTCCACTGCGGCAAACTTATTGCTCAGCGTCCATGCAGTTACTCGAAAGGAATCGCAACCAGTGCTGTGTTGATGTGCTGCCATGAAGAAACCAAGACCAACAGTGTAGCGGCACGCTTTCCCTCCAGCCACACCACTTTGTTTCACGAACTACTTTCTATTGAAGAGAATTGAGTGGTATGAGTAAACAACTTGAAATAATGGAGGCATCAGGGAGTGGTATTTTAATGTTGATTGATGGAAGTCCAAATTGGCAATTAAATATGATGTTTGTTGCAAGCATAGACTGCCATTCCATCAAAGGTCAAGGCATCTTCAACATTCCAGTCGGCTTTGGTGTCGGCAGTGGCGGTATTGCATGCCTGACCCGAAAAGACAATAATCTTTGCCGAAGCGAATGCTTTTGCTAGCTAAACTATTCTCATAGAGAGAATTAACCTGGTTGTCATGCTCCCCACTTTCTGTGCATAGACTTGTATGAATAAACATTCAAGTAACCAGACCGATAAATAGCCTTTTCAAGTCCTAATTTACAGTAATTTAATAGAATTTTGCACTTTTAGGCACCTGAGGAGATTTGATTTTTTTCAAGTTCCATTATGTCACTCGAGCCAAACCTTTACTCCCTGGGCCCCTGATTGCACGATGTACCGTGCAGGGAGCAGCCAACTACCCCTATTAGTCACTGTTTCGCTAGGGTCAGTCTAGGGAGTCAATCAGTAGGCGCAACTGAATCCACTGAGTAAATTGTGCAGTTATCGGGTACCCACGCGCTCGTGTGCGACTCTGTTTCTGGATCTGTATGCTGATAAAGGAGATACCTGCATTGAAATCGAGTCTACAAGGATTTTGAAGAATCGCGCGTCCATGCGATCCCGTATGCAATTCTGTTTTGACCGTAGGCAAAGACATGAAGCATTTCGTTAGAGGAGTGATCAAATCGTACACGTCGTCCACGTGATTGGTGACTGGATCATCTCTTTATACAAGACTAATATTGGACAGCAATTCAGTCAAATTCTGCCAGTGTTGTACTGTGAGCGTAGGCAATACTGTCTACGAAATTCGCTGCTTCTCGAGCAGAGTCATGGCTAGTGAATTTTAGTAATATCTTGGAAATAAACAGTGTTGCCGCAGCGCTTAGAGACTCCCTTGAAGGCAAAAGAGGGCAAATTACCAGGGTAGAATACATGTACATTCAATAGACAGAATGGATGGGGCTGCTGTCATGGCCCAGAGGCCAGCTCACGTGGTTAGGGTAATATAGCCACCTCTGTGACCGAGACGGAAACCAACTGCCTATTTTATTTTCGGTAATTATGGGTAGTTATAAAGAGGAAGAAGAATTATCTGTGTTCTGAGGTCCTAGATGTTCTACTCCTGAAGCAACTCCGCATAGCTATCTGCCGGTATTTGTTGAAGTCAACACTTCAACAGAAAGCCTGTGGACAGTAGCTTCACCATCCTGAAGATAGCACTCTGTAGTATATTCGAATCTTCCTTATCTAGAGAGTCAGGTCCTAGACCAAGCTTTCGTCTCATCCTTGCACTGGCAGGAGATTATTAGGGAGGCAAGAACAGGATGGCCAATTTAATGAGGATGGACAAATGGCTAAAGTGGTGTTAATAGGCGACTTTCTCATAGTCGATTAGCTGAATGTTCTCAAGACTCAAATGATTCCGTGCAAAAATTGATACGGTTTGATGACGCGTGGTCAATCCATCTGAATCCTTGAATAACCAGAACTCGTCGTTTCGTTTTGATGAGGTTGGCAGCATGAATAGGCGAGCAGACGAACAGACCTGCATGTGGAGGTGTATAAATCTTTACAGCGGCTATTAAATCTAGACAAACAGTATGAATATTTCGTATGCATTCTTTGAAAAGCCATCATCTGTCATGAAGGAAAGGCATTGATCTGCGCGCGTGCTGCGGCCATGGGGCTCCCACGAAGAGGTGGAAAATCATGAAGCACTACGCAAAGTCAGCCACTGACCACGAGAATCTAGAAGAGGAATTTCCACTCTTGTAGTAGTCTCATTCTTCATATCGCTGACATTCAAAAGCCGGCCAGTTGACCAATGCCTCAAAATTATTGACTGGATTCAAACGATTCCAGCTGTTTGAATACGGAGATGCTTACTGATCGGCAGGTAGGGTGCCAGTAAGCAGTGTGCCTTCCAGGTAATGAGGTTTGTGAATTCTGGCCTTGGAAGTAATTCAAATGTTCTCTCCACTCAAGCCTTCGTTTTTCCCATCCAACACAATGGACGAAATCGATTCTTTCCTCCTCGATATTACTTGTTTCAAGTACAAAATCAGCATATGTATGGGTATGTTTTTAGAAAAGGCAATATGGCCACTCAAGTGGCTGCAACCGAAACCGACAGTTAAGCAAACAATGCGTTCCAACGACGGCGATTGTCGAGGCAGGCAAGAGATGAGGAGGTGGAGGTGGGGAATACGATCAATGGTGAAGAAGGCTGGGGCAAGATGGCGGCGCATCATTCTTATTCATCCCTCACCCTTTCCACAACTACCATTCTCCATCCCTGCTCTGTCTTGTCCACCTTTATTGTCTGCTTAATTACTTGGCTCTTTGCATGTCTCTCTCGCTTGCTCGATCTCTATATGTCTGACTGCCTGACGCATAGATGCTTAGGAATAGCTCTAGTATGCCTCCCAAAATTCAATTTCCCTGTACCTACGAGAGCAAGGGGTTGTTGTTTTGCAGCTTATTGGTTGATTTCCTAGAGGTGATAGTCCATGCGAGGCTAAGGCAACCGCAACAAGTAAGTTCATCAATGCCTAATGGGAGGCAAAATATGGACTACTGCTTATTCTCGGACTCATTGCGTTTGAGGTTTACAGTTCAGGGTTGATGGGTAGCGCAAAATATACGCTTCTTACACATTCCAAGCATTGTCACTAATTATAGAGGCCATACTTTTCCTAAAATGACTTCATTTCTCTCAGAGGTCCTTGAAAAGCTTGTTGCGCAAATTGCGGAGCAGTTTGGGTTGTCTGTTAAAGTCAACCCCATCTTACTTGGCTGCCAATTGTGGTCGGTTGGTAGCCAAAAGACTAAGTTTCAAAATAATGTGCGACGACCAGCATGAAAAGTAGCAAGATGTCAGTGTCTCTATGATGGAAATCCAGATGGTGGCATGTAAAACATCCGAATGGAAAGCAAGCGCCATTTGTAATCTTCACGTTTTTTGCGTCCAGACGTTGGCTCTGATGTTCTCATTCTGCAAACGCATCCAATGCATGATGCTGAAAGTCTGTCTTATTACTGTTGCCTCACTGTAACGCATGCAAATCACTCGAATAATTCACTACGGAAAGTAAAATGAAGCGAAAACTTTCACTGATGTTTGGAGGATGGGCCAGCTTTGGCAGCTTATCGAGAATGGACAGGTCTGGCTTCAATGCAATTAGATTCAATCCATATTCTATAATATAAGACGCATAATGAGAAGATTACACAATGAAGCTGCGCTATTAAAATGCCATTAATGAGCATTGAATTAGTTCCGATCAACATTGGAAAAATTCCAATCTTTCTGGACATTTGCCGCTTTGATGATACCGTATGTGAACTAGTCGCTTCGTTCATTGTGCTAGTGTTTGGAGGTTGGAGAAAGGTCGACTCTAGCAGTAATTCACCCATGGATTTCGTCGGCGCGAACAAATGACCCTTATGTCAGAAATTGTGATTATGATTTCACACCTTCAACCGCATCATTACAATGGCACTTGAAATTTTGTTTCTGGCACACCATCTTATGCCTGCTCTAGGCTTGTTTTATCTCCTTCATCAGTTCCTACCCTTTTCCTAGGACGAAGAAACGTTTCTGAAGTCCGAGGGCCTGTGAGACTAAGTCTACGCGTGCATAATGGTTGAAGCATCACAAATCACGTTATAAATCCCATCTCTTCCCGATTTGCTTGTTTTTCTCGAGTAGGCGGTCACCTGTAGCCGGGAGACTGGGATTACCCATGCAAACATGAACCGATACATGAATTGTGGATTGCTGCTTTTGGCCTGGGAGATTGGCTGTGGAGTTCTTAGCAAGTCATTGTGGAGATATTGGTTCCGATTGAGTCATGTGTGTAAATCGTGGTGGGCCAATTGCGCATGCTCAATTTAGAGCAGAATACACTTTGTGCTACTTGCTTCAGCTAATTTGGTTCCTGCTCGCACACTATAATAAGAATGCGCTGGTGTGAAGTCCGTTGCCTTCAACGTCTTTTAGATGCCTAGTGTCGGAGCGTTTGCACAATTCATGCCCGGCTGTGAAGCTTCCCTCGCCGATTTTGGCCACCATGCTTCGCAGTCGCATGATTTGCGGCACAAACAGAAGTCACCCTTGTTAGGGTCTTATTGAAGTGCTTTAGCATTGTCACAAAATTGAGAGCACTCAAGTTCAATTTTAAGATCATTACGAGCTTGTTGTCAAATATGTCCTACTTGTATGAATTCCAACTGATTGCCCAAGATCCGTGGCACCATGGTTGTCTGTGTTTTCACCCTTGAAGACGTCATAGTTCATTGTGTCAAAGTAATGCTTTCGTGTAGGGATGTCGAGATTACCGTAAAATTCTGAATTAGAAAGAAAATGGGGTAGCATGTTGTGAATCTCGCAACGGGATACTTTGATCACAACCTGAGTCTAAGCACCAACTGGCAGTATCATCTTCCAAAACACCACTGTGATCGGCCAACGCATTTGGCTACGCGTAAGGATGATGCCTGCTGTGACATTTGAGAAAGTAAAATGATAATATCGAGCAATCAAAGGCTTGCAAATGATTGCTATCCATCGTGCATGTTAGTAATGCTCGGCTTTTTGCATCAGTAGCAAAATAGCAATTGCATTGACATCATCAAGTCAGCATTTTGGTCGCTGTTTGGTTGCCGAATCGAACTGTGAGGTGAGTTTCACCCATACAGGAATCAAGAAATGTACTATTTCTGTAGCATTTAGGACGTTGGTGCGCACTTCTGCTATGCATCGTTTATTTTAGCTGCAATGAGATATTTTGTCTTGTGCAAAACCTGGCTAGGTGGCCTGTGCGTGCCTTGAACGCGTGTGGCAATCTACGCTTCCGGTTGACAGCTATTTTATCGGACAGATAGAGACAGCGCTTGCTTGCCGTCATTAGTATGCGTTCGACATAAAGTTAGCAATTTAGGCTTGTCAAAAGTATCACGAATGAGAAGACATTTCTTAGTACGCGCAGATGTGTAAACAATTGGCGAGTTTGATCAACAAAGCGCATAGCTCACGCAAATGTATTTGCCCACTGTTTGCATCTGGTGGCAAAAGAGCAACTTTGTCTCATGTACGAATAGGGGAATGCGTGTGCATTTGCTCAAAGCAAATAGTGTTCCACTTTAAAATGGGTTTGAATAGGACGCAGGGTAGGCGATGCACCTACGTTTCAACAACGTATTACTGGAAGGCGTAAGTAAGGTGAGTCGAAATGAAAAGCTTGGCGCTTCTATTCGCGTAGAAATAAGTCTAATACGGGATATTTACTGTTGATTCTGTGACATGATTATTTTATGGGAAACGGAAAAGCGTTTCAAGTGCATCCTTGATTGTTAGGCAGGAGGCACTGCCACTTCTATTTTACACAGGATTAAATGTTCAAAGAGAAGCCAGTGATAAGAAGTCCATCCCAAATCACGCCCTTATCGAAAAGGTCATCAAGGTATATTTATCTGGATTGAAAATTTTCCAACCAATTTCATGCTGAAGAACACACTCTTCCTGCACCAGACAACACCTCGAGGTACTGTGTAGTGCCTAATCTACAGGAGGCAGGCGGCATTCAAAACGAACCCACTAGACCAAAATGTGCCTTTACCGCTTGCAAAAGTAGGCCACTCAGGTACCCGAGTGGGTTAGTTGGGCTGCAGGGCGCATTGACAGAGCAGGAGCGGCGATCAGTGGAATGGCATTGTCAGGACAATGGTGAAGCTGTGAAGGGGAGTGGTTGGTGGAATGAGTGAAGTATGAGGGGCGGGCACAATGCAGTGTGGAGGGCATTGGCGATGTGCACGGTGTTGAGGTGAGCAGACGCACAATTGACGATGGGTGGCAAGAGGGGAGTCAGTGGAGCAAAAGAAGTATTTTGAGCGCCCCACGTGTGGTGCGGTGGCAGGGCGATTGAGGCGATGGACCGCTAACCCACTGGGGTCTCCCCGCGTGAGTTCGAATCTCACCTGCGTCGTGCAATCGTCTATTGCCCTCTTCACTGCTGTGTCGTTTATGGCACCTCAAGTGGCTTGCCTCGCTTCGCGCCCATTGCCGCTGCTGTGGCTGACTTCCCACCTTGTAAGCAAGTGTGGGGGCGCGTGCAAAAGGCGGGTTGGGTGTGGAGGTGTGTTGGCGACGAGCGTTGTAGCTCGAGTTCAGGTTGGTGGCGCTCCATTCCTCACTCTAATGCTTTCAGATTGAGCTATCGCGGCATTTTTTCTTGCTCTAAGACAGTGTTTTCATGACTCACTGCTCCCTTCAGCTACGTGCTGCACTTGCACCAACTTCGCTGCTCGACTCTAGCACACCAAATCAACAGGTGTCATGGCGCCAGCTCTAATAGGCGGCAACTCGTTAGCCTTTCTCTTTGATGTCACCACCACCACCAAAGTAGCATAAATGCAACTGCAATTCCAAGGCATTCTAACAACCCCCCCCCCCCCCCCCCCCCCTATTATATAGGGGAAGATAAGCAGCCTAGCGAGATCACTGTGCGTTGATTGATTCAAAAGCAAACTCGTTTTTGTTGTCAAGATAATATAAGCTTGATGTTGTAACTTTAGTTAATCCGCCCAAGCAATTCATTTATGTGACATAGGCTGTACGGAAAAGTGCGTAATGCTGACCAAAGTGATTCCAGAACATCCATTAGGTGAGTTTGCGAGTGAAAATTAATTTGAAAGAGAAAATGACACTTTGCTCTCGTGAGTTGAGTTGACGTTTTACCACACATTAGGCTCCATCATTAAGTTTCTGTTATGGCAGTTTAAGTATTCAGCCCATGATTAATATCAGGCCCCTATCCAACTTCAACTTGTTAGGCTTGGCTACACAATCACACTCTCCTGAGGCTTTGATAACTGCGCTTGTATGACCTCAGTCAAACTGTTGTACAGTCATCTACCACTCTGCACAATCCCTCAACGATCTGCACTGAAGGCATCATGGCAGTACTCGTAAAATTTGACAAATGTTTATCTAGGCGGAGTTGGCGTTGCCTCAGTGCCACGTGTACCGACTGAGTTTTGTACGCTAGAGTAAATAAAGCACCCACCACCGCTACAAATGCATGAAGCGAAGTACGTCTTATGCTTCTAATTATGCCTACAAGAGTCAAGAGAATAAGTAGCGTCATACCTTGGCACTAGGTGTCATAGATAGCGCAAAGTTGAAGGTTAATACAAGCAGTTTGACAATCATATCATAGGCGTACGTTCCAAAGCCTAAAATTTTACTCGTAGTGCACAGAAGAGAATGTCAAATGTCTTATTCTAATGAATGCTCGTGTGAGAATTTGGTTGGGAACTGTGTGGGACCAGCGTAATTTCGAATTAAATGTGTCCAAGAGAGCCTATGGATAATTAAAATGTTGATTAAATTAAAGGCTACACTAAGGTTTGAAGACTGGACGAAATGAAATACTTGAAATACCTCAATACGTCCATGATAGTCGACGCACTGGAGCTATGAAGCAAGCCAGCTCTAGCACAAATACATGCAGCAATGCGAATTCAAGGTCACGACGAGCCAATTCGTATGCAGTGTCATTTGGTGTGGCCAAGTCGCCATTCCACCGATAAGGCTGTTGCCACAAATGACTTACCTTAGCGCAAGCTTGCCTTTGTCAAAATTTCTCGAGACGTACGATGGAACATTGTCGCAGCATAAAACTGGACTACCCCAAGTATTTTTTTGCAGAATTGTCAAGCACAGGTCGAGCATTGCTTAACCATGATTCGTTCCATTTCTTTGACTCAATTGTCGCTTCATTAATATTGTCATTCAGTCTTGGTCACCAATTTGTTCTCGATTTCTCTGATTGCACACCTGATGTTAACTGGGAATGACGCAGCCTTTCTTTAGAGCATTTTGCTACTCATAATAAAATTTGGTGCGTGGATGAATTTTAAAGGAAAATGCCAATGAGCCGCTTTTTTACTTTGGTTTCCGATACACCTTATACAATCGCTCAACCATTAGTAAAAGACTGATTTGTACTGGAACCGCCCCATTTTGGTGCTCAATTAAAAGCTTTGAGGTATCTGTATCGTGCGCTTTGCGATGATGTGTGGGTGGACCTGACGCAACGCCACAAAATGGGATTTACGTGTTTTTTTGATGACTGCTTCGAATCTCTCTACTAGTTGTTGAGTCGCCTACACCTTTCCTCACTTACCATTAACGCTGATGCGAAACTGACGCCTCGTAGTGCTAGTTGAAGCGTCACCTGTCTTTGCTGCACACTATTACTGAGGGACAAATTATGAGGCACAATAAACAACCTCACAAAACATGGGCAGCTAGCATAAAGATTTATGCAGCTGTCGGAAATTGGCTAGAGGATCAGCCTCAAAGTGTCACATGTTAAAGCAAATGCCAATCAAAGTGATAGTTGTTTAGTTAAGCTATTTTTGCGCATTCCGAACGGGTTAGAGCATACGGCATGAAAGAGGCTTTTTGAGTTTTAAGCGAGTTTGATCATCGACATTCTTATAAGGGGCGGCCAGCAGGTGAGCTCGTTCTGGGTCAAGCAGTGTGCACTAGTGCTGTAAAATGGTGCTTGAAGCGAAGCCGTAGTGAAAATTCCATTGGAAGAGTTTAAACTAAGTGGCGAAGTTTGATCATCTCTAGATTACGCAAGCCTCGTTTGTTTCATACGTAATTTTTTAGAGGGTGTTGGTCATTTCTTTCTTCTCCTTATTCCAAAGCGAAACCCATTTTTTAAACAGTCGGAGTTATAAGTTAGTAGGGGCATGCCTTAAGTTTACAGTAGCATCAACATTACAGCATTTCTTGCCCCTAATCTTCATAGCACAATAGCAAAATTGTTACAAATGTAACACGTATCCATGGATAACCACTTTCACTACCAATTTGTATGTAAGAGTTTGGAAAAGAGACGTGTATCTTCTTTGTTTAGATTTTGGGCATGGGAACATTGGAAAGTGCGCTTACTTATGCACTTTTTCGATTTTTGCCAAAAAGACTCAATAGGGTCAAGGCAATCAGACTGCACTCCCCATTGACACCTTCCACTCCACACTCGTAGTGAGGGCATCCATTCAAACTTTCACCTGATGGTGAGTCTGACGGGTAATTATCGTGCTCTAAGATGAACAGACTTGGGGCTATTTGTTCTCGCTAAATGTTCCCACTACAGTAAAATTAGTCGTCAAAGGGCTAAAGATAAGATGTTTGTAATAGACAGCAGCCTGCATATTTGGTCACAAACATCATGGATTTATCTTTCTACCGGAATTTATTAGTAGTAGCAAAAGAACACTTAGCATCAACCAATAGCTGACTGTAAAACCTGCCACGGTTGCAGACGACCACCTCAAATAACTGCCATGCTAACTGAATCTGCGTTAAATAATCCATCTTTGATATTCGTCTCAACAGATCCACGTGAGATTATTTGTCTATTCTTGCATTAATCAAGAACGTAAGCCGTTTATTTCGTTCAAGACTTGCATTATCAGCAGTTAAAGTGACGCAAGTTATAATTGTGCTTGAGAGCTTTCAAACTGATGCATTAAAGGCGAGCTACGAATCGTGCTCAGTGTTGCAACTCTGACCGATTTGCTTTGATTAATAGGACAGTGGCAAACATTCCAGGACGTAGGGTAGGCATTACTGCACTCGTTTGATCATTGGTGGTGATATACCGACTTTGACTCAGTGCAGGGCATGCCGTGCTGTTGTAGGCAAGAACGCTGCTAAATATTGGCCTCAGGTAGTTTTCCATGCCATAGTTAAGCCAGCACTCCTTTGGTAAATGGTACATTCCTTCCTGCCTAGGACGCTAATCATTTAGCTTTATTGCAGCCTGAGATCACCTCGAAGATGGTGCATTGCCGTGATGATTCGTTTACACTGACCTTGTAAATAAGCCACCACAAATTGTCCTCATGATCAGTCTTTCCATAACCAAACGACAATTTGTCAGTTCCCAAAACGGTATCTAAGTGCTTGCTTTGAACGTGTACTTCATTTGGTGCAGCCTGTCATTTCAGCTCCATCACAATCAGTCCGAACCCACTGCATTGCATCTTTTCTGTTCATTGCATACGTAAGCAGCATTATTCAACTGAAGGAAACCTGCTAAATGTGAAGGCTTTAATTGAATTGCCAATAAATTTTTGTGCAATTTTAAGAAGTCTTTACCAATGTTTCCTCTTTGGCCTCTCCTTTCCTTTTGCAGTACATATCGTTGGAAAGTTCTAATTGCCTATTGCCTACAAATTAGTTCGCTCGTAAATCCTCATCCTAAAATGAGATCACAGTAAAACCTAAGTGCGACGCCGATGACAAATTGAACCGTGGCGTTAGTTTATATAGTGCATAATACGAGGAGCAATAGACACCCTCTCCATTTGCGTAAAACTCGTGTCGTTTCGAATTGTACTCAAGTGTTGTTTAAGACTGACAGCCAACTTTGATTTGGAATTGAGTCACTTCACTACTACTAGTGAACCAGTGCATTTGCCATCAGTCAGAATGTGCAAACACGGACCCAGTGAATGGGTAGACGCAGTGATGACAACCGAGGCCTTTCAGAAGCAGTAGGGCAAGGAAAAGAAGTCAGCAGCACAAAGGAAGTTGATTGCATGTGGCACGAGTGCCCTAAGTACCGCACATTATAATGTAAGCATTTGGAAAGCAACTGCTTCATTCAGTGGCTATAAGTCGTTCAAACAAATGCCACTGACGCAAAAAGATGACCACTCCTGATCTGCATGTTACGATTGCCATGAGAAATAGCAAGCGTTGCATGCTCTAACCACAGTTCATCATCTAAGTAACGCAAATCGCGATGAGAGGTAAGGCTACAAGAAAGCAATACACTATCGAGGATCTGCGAACGACTAAGCCTAGATGAAGCAAAATGCTCAAACCTACCTAACCAAAATAGGGCAGTGAAAGCATTGACAAGACGACGGGTTGCCCCAGGTATTCTAGCAGCATATAGAACGACTGGTGATTATTACGAAGGGTACGCAACTAGAAAAAAATAGCGGCATAGTAAGGGAAGTGTGCAGTTCGCATCGCCAAAAAATGGTTATACAGGAAATCTTATCCTCCCCTGTCCTCTCTCCCATCCGATCCTTTAAGTGTGGGCGTGATTTACAGTGTGTGCGAACTCATAGAACCTGCACTACAAGTTACACACTCCTTCGATAGTCAGCCCACCTTTTTGCACTGCACCCGGCAACAAACAAGAAAGCAAACACAAACTCACCTATACTCGGTGGGTGAATTTAGATTTCCAACCTACCCGATAGAGACTCTGATCGATACCACAAATCAAAGTAACGAGGTCAACACCGCCACCACTTTATGAGAACTGATAATGCACTTTGAATTTGTTATTGGAACTGATCGCAAAAGTTGACGCTTCAAATGTTAACCACTCCTCTACCTCATTGTGGCACAAATTACACAAAGACGGGCTATCACATGAAGCCTCAAGTCTGGTTTAAAAGAGGTATTCGTCCGCCTTTCATCGAATTGAGTTGATGCCGTCCTCGAGGCACTGGCAAGGCCCCGACTACTACCGTCAACCGAAAATCGGAAAGCAGAACTCCAGTCACCCTTGAAGTAGGTCTCGTGTGAGAAGTATCACAGAATCACGAAGCCACTGTCGACAGGTTATGTGGGGATCGATTGTAAATGATTGAGAAGTTGTAGCAAACATTCACGCGGTCAAAGAGAACCTAACTACCGTCATTACCTTTCAGCTCGCTTCTGTGGTAGTAAGACCACGGACACTGCCACCCTCGGAAAGAGAAAGGCGCTGATGGGCAACGGACAATGCAGAGGACGAGCAAAGGGAGAGGAGGAGTTTCAAATGGATGCCCAAGGACTCTCCACTGGCAAAAACTATGCACCCGAGCGAACCCAGTTAGAGTCCGTCGCAGGCTTCAGCTTCAGCACAGTGGAGTGCAATGCTGAGCCTCCACCTGGGGTCAGGACCTTGCCGATCACTCTGAACCCAGCGCCAAGTAAGTCTAATACGCTGCCATTCACAACATACCCGCTCTCCGATCATTATTTGTACCTATCAACTTGGTTTACTAGCACTACACACCATCTCACGTTTCCGTCGTATTGTGCATTGCTATGCTCATGCACTTGTCCCTTCTCACACTAATTAAACCACTACTTGCCTTTCTTCGTCTCGTCATTTACCTACCTGCTGTCTGCTTAAAACTACTTTCCCACTTCAGCAGTACCTTCTGTCTCGCCTCCTGTGTTTTTCGCGTGCCAAGTGCCATATCATGCTGAAGTGCCTGTAGCGAGGTGGTGTGGAGAGAATTATGGAAACGCCTTCCATTTTCTTGCCTCCGTATTCGACGATTGCTAGACTTGCCAAAAGGAGTTACTCAAGACGGCGCATGGCGAACGAGGCGCCAATTTTGAAGGCCATCTCTTTACGGCAAGTTGTAAGACCTGTGAATCTTCAAAGACACGTCGAATTCTGCTTTTAATAGTATACATGGCTATAGGATGAAGGGTTGAAAGCCTTAGCCGGCACCTGTTTGTGCATAGAGATGCAGACAATGCGTCGAATTGGAGTTTTGACATTTTAGGTGCTCACAGGTGGTAAAATAGGCGTGTTAAATTGAATTTCCTTACCTCACATTAAAGTAGCATTCCATAATGACCCAGAATATTTACTGCTACGGAGCGTACTAATGCCATGCCAGAAAGAAGATGTGATGGGACAAGTGCAGGTGGCACAACATTAATCGAGAATGAGTCGTAGCGCAGCTACTTTTGTCGCTTTCGTCACCTGCAACCCATGGATTAGTAATACTTTCCAAGTAACAAGATTAGCATCCTGTACTGTCTGCAAAGCACGGCTCTGCACCTCTGCTACTGCATCTTGTACCTCTCCTGTGATTTAAAGAGAGAGAAGCATGGAGATTCACCAGAAGGAGCACATGTGGCTTTCACCCAAGAGAGGCAGACTGAGAACCGAGCTAAAAAGTTGACTGAGTATCTATGGAGTGCATGCTAACTTAAACACATATTTTGGCAAAGAAGTAAACAATCTACGCTAACTTAATGGCCAAGACGACACCATCACCTTCGGAGGAGGAAACAAATTCTAAACCCAGACTGGTTCTACCTCTTATAGGACTAGAGCGCTGGAGAACCAGGCGAGAAGCACGGTAGACAGGCGGATGACAAGGGTTGTGCAGAGGCTAAAACTGGCTATGTAAATAAATCACCTCATCTAAGCTCACTCTGAACAAGCTTTGAGTGGGCAGATGATATTTCACTGTTATCAACTTTATTTATTCATTTAACCTCGTAAGTCAAGATCATTCAAAAATCACTTGAGTTAAGCAATATTTTGTTGTTAATCCTCCTTGTTTACATTCTACCATTAACAGCGTCATTTAAAAGCCATGAGATCGAAGGGGTAAAAATGTCTGATTTATGTGAAACCGGAAACCGTACACCACTTATGCAGCTAGCATCCTTGCTTTGGCGGGACTTGTAAAGGCGGTTATTAATACCACCTACACTACTGAGCAAGTATCATTAAGAGAGTAAATTGCTTGGCGATTTTCCAGTTTCTTGTTTAAAAGAGACTTATAGACTCATTGGCACGATTTGTCGAAGAGGAGTGGCGAAGTGGGCGTGTACAGTTGGAGGCGATTATCTAAAGTAAGGGCTTCTGTGGTGGTATGCCAGTGTTTTACCGTCAAGCAACTCATCCATGCGGCGTTGTGGTGATTGTCACTAACGCGTCTACGACAATGCCACGATGAGGAATGCTTAAATCTTTAATGCGAGTTGGTCGGTCCAATTTAACCCAGTTCCTGTATAGATCTCGAGGAAGAGGAGGGCAAAACTTAAGCTTATAAATTGCATCCGTCGAATGCCCATCGGACAAGTCTAATGATAAATACCACGAATCAGATAAGAAACTGCATCAAAGGTATAAACTGTTTGTTGGATGGTAGGGTAAGGTTCAGAGCGTTCCCAGAATCTGCAGTCGGAACATTGAGACATAGACATTAGACTCTACCACAACGCTCTACAATTCAACGTTAGGTTTCTCATTGCAGACCTTTCTTGACATAGGAATATTGAGGGTCGGATGTCAAGGAAAGCAGTTTCTTCCAGCCAACGCCTCCGGATTTGGGTTAAATAGCGTGCTCAATCAGCGTGTTCCGCTCGTCTCCATCCCGGTTCAATGCTAGAGTCAACAAGACGACGCTTGACGCAGTTAAGATCATCGTGACTGACCGACGCAGTCACAGATCGTAAAGGCTGCTAAGCGACAAAAGCAAATAGAGATGGTGTTGTCGACTGCTGGTTGGCATCTGTTGCCTGGTCTTCTGAATATCGACGACCGAGTGTCGTGGTCATTAACTAAGGAAACACCAAAGATCTTTATTTCCTTCACGAAACTGTCCAACTGCAATGAGTTTCTTAGCCATACAATACCTCAGCAACGCCACAGCCCCCTCTCACACTCCCAAAACGACTCACAATTTAACATTCCAACACCACTTTCACTGCCATATTTTACGCAGCTAGCTCAGGTAATACAAAACGAATAGCTCCACCCACTCTTGCAAAACAATGATAGCACCGTATTAAAGTGAAGGTATGACAAAATGTGAGAGATGGGGAAACATAGTGGACAAACGAGCGAAGTCTCGTGCACTCCTTTCACAGAAAACATAGTTGAATTGGTCGGGCACCTTCACTCTAGCACCACAGTAGGGTGGGCAGCAGTGGTGGACACAGGCAAAATTAAATGCACTTCCTTTGCCTGATAAGAAAGAAAAGATGAGCTTGATGTGCCTCAGCTCATTACACTTTGCGTACCAATCTGTCGCCATACCACAGATGCGATGACACTGCAATCGCGACCCCACGCGTCGCAACAGCTGCGACTCCGACACCGAGTGTCCGCTAAATAGCCGAAATCCAGCCAAATAACGGTCTCAGGGGCACCATTTAGACCAAGCAATCAAACTCTGAAATGGCTACCTGCCAAAAATTTACTACAACCTGCACTGTATAAATGAGACAATCCGAGCATCTTGCTTTAGCTCAACAAGGCACTTCTTACCATCAATTAGCAGATGACCATCAAGTATAAACTCCAACTCCTTCACTTCTAAGCAATCACATGGATGATACTGGACAATGTCACCCAAATGCAACCGCTTAATTAGCTTGGCTAAGTGATAATCCCTGCCTACACCAAAATACAGTCCAACCGCGAACGACTACACAGGAGACCTTTCCCGTTACCTCGATACCATAAAAAACACAATTTCTCGGTGATTACTTTCAAACTCAAAACAAATGACCCCACAGGACACCAGTGTTGTCTTCCATGTACATAATGCTAATGAAAGAGAACTACACGTTAATCAGTAATGTTCCACATAGTGGTGATTCGAAGGCAACTACTTCATCCACAAATCACTGCCACTCTAGCCGTTAAAATGCAAATTTAAAGCCACAGTCGTGTCAAAATCTCTTAACCAAATCGTTGCGTGCCACAAGTTTCGTCACCGATGCAAATGGCTAACATTAATTTGCAAAATCAAATTAACTTCACCGTCACCTTTCGTTATGACCCATGGCACTTCTTAATCACCTCAATTCTTATGACTAACCAGGCGCCTATAATACTGTTCTGCCAAGCACGGCCTAATCATGTGCAATTTTTTTAGTTGGCAGAGTTACGTTACGATTTCGTATGCAGTGTCATTTGGTGTGGCCAAGTCGCCATTCATCAGGATTTACCCACCCAGAGCAGGCACATTATTGTTTTCTTAAGCATACATAAATTAGAACCAATCCCTTCTCTCCATCGCAGATGCCTGCAGTGGAAAAAGATGAGACCGGTAAAATGCAATTTATGGGTGGTGATTTTTCACACAGCTATGGCGCTTGCAGATTAACTTCGACTCACGGTAGGTTCATACAAACAATCTCAACGCCACAAATTGCATAAGCTATTGCATAGCCATCAGTAGTGGCATCGCTTTCTTTCTCTTCCATGCAAAATAACACCATTACTGATACTAGGAAAAGCGTGCACTTTGCTCAACTAACATTAACGACAGCCTCATGGTGGAGAACTGAGCACGTGACTATCATGCCATTGCCCAAGAAATCAAATTCGAATTAAAACTTGATTCCTTCAATTGCCTACAACATATTTGAGGGGAGTAACGTACTGAATGGTGAGGATGGTCTTGAAAAAGACCTTACTATGGAAATAATGGAGGCCATTAATTGAGTCACTGCATCCCGATCTGTCTTAATCAGATGTACACTCACGCAGGGCATTTGATTGCATTTGAAAAGAGGGATAGTGGAGCACTGAATTTACATTTAATGTCTGCGACTCGACTTGTTGGATATCTTTAGCTCAGCTGTTCTTTACAATCCAAGCCATTATGCAATTGCGCACATTGCTTACCTTCGCACTCATGCAGTGTGTATTCTTGTGTTGAAATCCCTATCGCATGACGCCATGGACAAGATCTGAATAGTTTATGCCATTAAAGATGTAAAGAAACAGCACTGCCATTTCAACTCAACTTCAGCACTGATCCATATAGTAGCTGGTCTCGTGCTGATTCCCACGCAGCGATTACCTGCATTTGGATGCAAACCTCTAACTATCACGGAGTCAGTCTTGCTGCCTTCGGTTGAGACCTGCTCTTACGTCGATTCGAAATGAGATCACTAGTGGGGATGGGGGATCTCACTCAAATGAACTGGTTTTGATCACTGAATTTCAATATTTGTTGTCAATATGATTCTTCATTGGGCACATTACTTCCTCACTGTCGTCTTTTAACACGGTACATGCTGCCACTACGTTTTAGGGCCAATGACTTATTCAAGCTAAATCAACTGACCCACAACTAGGGTGCGATAATATCATCCACATCTCCTGAGAAGGATGTCAACCTCACGAAACAGTGACGTGGCTACAATGTCATTAAAGATGTTCTACCCCAACACATTAAATACCTTTTTCAAACCAATGCCTATTTGGTGTGTTGGTTTTGCTTTAGCAAGTAATTTATGGAAAAATTACTTCCGTCCGTTCCTTCTCCTTGCCATTTTACTCTCATCTGAGATTCTAAGTCTATACTGTACCGTCACCTTTTCCGTCAATCTCAAGTTTATTCATACTACAAACTTTACCCTTAAGGGGATCTCAATCCCTCTTGATAAGACTATGAATGGATTGTCTTGAGCCCGACGTTCTTCTCCACTGACAACAGGGATGAAAATACTTTGATTGTAATTCCCCTTGGACGCAAACGCGATTCGCATTGCCTGCAGGCCTCTATCATAGCGTATTTAGCGGTTTAAACAGTACCTGCGATGCGGCCAAATTAGGCATTGAGATCAAGGAGAATTAAAGTAATATTTGATTTTTAAGGCATCTTGCAATCTCAACGAACATAAATACTTTTTTAGGATCTTAATTCGTAGGGGAGTAAATTTTCAAGCTAAGGTTTTCTCAGCGCCGTATTAAAAAAGATCCAACAGCAGAGTCATTTGATATCGGAGAAAATGGAATAAGTTTCGTGTAGGTGCTGTCCACCTACTACATTATTCCAGCCTCTGCGCTGCCTAGCCGTATACCTATCCGGACCGTACGGAACCAGAAAGAGGTGGGGAAAGTACCATGCATTCACTCAATTGGCACTAGCTACACTTGTAAGAAAGCTCGATTGATCTAACTTAAGAGCCTAATTGAGTGGTAAGTAGATTCTATTATTAAATCAACCCATAAGCCGCAGGTCGGATTCCTCTTCCGGTCCCGAAGTGAATATTAATGGGATGCAACTCTAGGCCATTGTAATTGTAGGCACTCGTAGACCTATCTACTTGACACACTTTTATGGTCAAATCAATGGATCAATGAGTTTCTTCATCTGGTAGGCTTTCACCTATGCAAGTAAAGAATGCCATGAGGAGAAGAAAATTTTGTCCGCTGCATGATATGATTTAAGGCATGTTACGCATCCACCGTGATGCAGGAGATCAAGAAGATAAAACTGATGAGAATGTAACAGATAAGAAAGAAGTGGAGGCAGGTCATTGTTCACTACTGCAGCAAAGCAATCACTGAAGCAGTATCGTTGTCTAACTTGAAGCGGTTAGTCCTCAACAGTCCTTTAAGTAGTTTAAAGCTGTCACTGCTGACCAGCATATGACTGTCAGTCAGGCTGAAGCTAAATTCTTACCTCCGTGATTATAAGAAGGCAGGAAATCGCATGGTTCGACTCAACAACTGGTCGGGTGTTCTGTACTTCAAATAACGTACGGCAGCTACACACGGACTGTATCAGTTGGAATTCTGAGAAGAGAAGGAAGGATCGCGCGTAAGTTGTCCTCTTGGACAAGTACCTACAGAAGGTGGTTGAAAGCCATAAATGCAGCCTTTGCTTTACATCAATTCTTACGGCAGCCATAATGCTGCGCATAAGAATCAAAGTAGCAGAAGTTGTGCTGAAAACTAAAATTGATAAAATAAAAATGCTTCTGTCTTATTTACTCAGGAATTGATGCATGAATCAATTGCTCAAATCTTCGTGAATGGAGCAAAGAGGACATTAAAATTTGGAAGGGGGCGGGGAGCAAACCAAGTTAGAGAGGGTGATGTGGCATCAGTTTTGCCGAATCTAAATACTTCATTTTAAGGACACAACTTCTGCTACTTTGATTCTTATGCGCAGCATTATGGTTGCCGTAAGAATTGATGTAAAGCAAAGGCTGCATTTATGGCTTTCAACCACCTTCTGTAGGTACTTGTCCAAGAGGACAACTTACGCGCGATCCTTCCTTCTCTTCTCAGAATTCCAACTGATACAGTCCGTGTGTAGCTGCCGTACGTTATTTGAAGTACAGAACACCCGACCAGTTGTTGAGTCGAACCATGCGATTTCCTGCCTTCTTATAATCACGGAGGTAAGAATTTAGCTTCAGCCTGACTGACAGTCATATGCTGGTCAGCAGTGACAGCTTTAAACTACTTAAAGGACTGTTGAGGACTAACCGCTTCAAGTTAGACAACGATACTGCTTCAGTGATTGCTTTGCTGCAGTAGTGAACAATGACCTGCCTCCACTTCTTTCTTATCTGTTACATTCTCATCAGTTTTATCTTCTTGATCTCCTGCATCATGGTGGATGCGTAACATGCCTTAAATCATATCATGCAGCGGACAAAATTTTCTTCTCCTCATGGCATTCTTTACTTGCATAGGTGAAAGCCTACCAGATGAAGAAACTCATTGATCCATTGATTTGACCATAAAAGTGTGTCAAGTAGATAGGTCTACGAGTGCCTACAATTACAATGGCCTAGAGTTGCATCCCATTAATATTCACTTCGGGACCGGAAGAGGAATCCTTCTTTTGAGTAGGTGATAGATTAATGCATTTGCACCGTTTGTACTTGCATTTTTGGTCTGAAAATTGCGGCAGCTTTATACATCCGATGATAGCGCAACACAATTAAATCAGCTTAGTTTAAGTATGCGACTGCATGACGCTTTCTATAAGTCGAGCAGGGTTCCTGGTAAGGCGATTTTAAGTTCCGGTCCAATTTGACCAGCTGCAAATTACACAATGGCATGCGCAGTACCATTGGCAGTTTCAAAATATAGACCGCTCCCAGCAACCACAATGATGGCCGCTTGCAATCAGCCAAACAAAAAGCTAAGTGCTTTTGTAATTTAAAATGAAATTTTAGCTGACATTGCAGTGCATTGCAGGATGACGAAACGGCCTGACGCAAAGGACAGAACCAAATGCACTACCTTCATAACTAGAATTCGAGCCATGCAAATCATTGTGTGCGCCCAAATCCTTGAAAGACGCTAGAGTTCGCAGGTAAATACCCTTTAGCTTTACACAAACTTTGTTAAACTACGTCAGGGACCTGATGCGGTACTGATAAAACGCAAGTGCATCTAAAAGAGCACCCGACGCACAACTTAATAACTTTTTCTTTTAATTTATACGTTAATTTCAGAACTTTTAATGAAAGTAGCTATTCTTGTTTGCGAATCATAAAGTGTGGTAAATGGGCCACAAACGCAGTCATGTCCCTTAGCAATGCTGACATCGCGGACAGCGGACAAATTCTTATTTTATAATATCAACTTTGAAGGACGTTTTGTGCACACAAGCAAACGCTAAAGCAACACAAAATTCAATTTGAGATGTGGTTGCTTGATTCTGCTCTGCAAATTCCTCAATTTAACTTTCTGCCTATTCCAACTACAACGATTGTGGTAGCTGGGTGTGGAATTGCTCACGCTACTAATGGCTGAATGCGCAAATCACGATGCAGATCAAGAACAAGATATTGCTTAGACCGATATGATTGTGGTATGAAACGGCAGAGGAAAATTGGACACACGTACAACATGCGGGTCGCGGTTTTGGCGTTTCAGCAGTGCTGAGTATTCCGTCCATCCCTTAACGACCCTGACGTTACAAGCGATCCCCTAGATTGGTACTTCCATGAGGGTGGCTATGCGGTCGCTGCAATCTCCCCGGTCCATCATCATATCCTTTTAGCAATTCTGATGGACATCCGGCTTTAGGTGCGATTCGGCAAGATTACAGATACTTCGGGATTACGCACCTGCAGCAATGGTGAAGGTGAGTATATAAATGATTTCCATGAACGTAATGTATGCTGGCATGCCAAGGCAAAAGCGGCTAATCATGGCCCACTTAACGCACGAGTTGGCGTTAAACAAGCATAAGTGTATTTCAATTGGCCAACATACATCCCTTTCTATTGGGTAAGGCGTCGACATGATAATTACTTTATAAAAGCCCCGTCTTGTCAGTCAACTTGCGCCCATCTCTTACTAACTTCATTTCATTGTACACAGTAGCCAGACATTCGAAGAATCAGAAACTTAGCTGGAGTCACGCGTCCACCTTTGTGAAAGAGATAAACTTTCATGCAGAAGTTAAAATTCGTTCACATGGAAAGGCGGAAGATGTTTGTAAACTAAAACAGTTAAAGATCACCAGTTTCATCCCATCACCTAATGAGAGCGACCAATTTCAAATCATTTTTATTTAAGCGAAGAAACAAGAATGAAGTGAAAACAGTCTTGCATATGTGCTTTGGAAATTTTTAAGTATGAGAGGGCATACTACTATTTGTTGGGCACTGATGAACGGCGATCGGTGCATTCCTTGTATCACAGCAGTCTGTGATGGAAAAAGACATTCGGGTCCCGCAAGTTACGAGCCGTGATATTCCAAATAGATGAGACCACTGAGAACTTGCAACAACTTACGCGATCTAAGCGGTTGTGCTTGCTATTTCTGTGTAAGACAGATATGCCATTAAGGATATCGCGTAACACCTGTACCAAAAGCAACTATGAACTGTGGTGCAGCAAGCAATAAGAGCTGGGTCAAAATAATGGAATTAACAAATATTTTCATGTTTTGGCTTAATAAATGCTACTACAGATTTGAATGTTGAGTTGCACATTAGTACCACAAGTGAGAGCTCACCATTGGGCAATGTTCTTATAACCTTTGTGCGAATGAAAATGGAGCATACAATGCTCAGTTTCTCCACAGCCACATTATAGACTGAATCGGATTATGGTCCACTAAGAGTGATCTTTCTGTTTGAGAACAGTGTCAAGTTCACCCCAAAGACCAAGCAAATGGAGCCCACTGCGTCTAGTCCAATTACGTTTGCGTAGCGCTCACCTACTTTTTAAACACCCTAGCTCAACTCAATGAAGTCAGGACCCACGTGGTCACAATCAGAGAATAGCGGGAGCGAAGATCTTCCTGAGCCTGTCCCTTTTGTCATTAACTCCTTATAATAACAAGAAAGAATTGCTGTTAAGCAATTGTGTTTGGGCATTGTTTTTCATTTAACGAAAATGTGGAATATTTACAGGTGGTAGCGCCCCACAATGTCATGCCTAAAGGATGCAAAAAATTGATTTGATAGTGCTATCTAGGATAACAGTTAGTACTTATTGTTCTTTGGTACGCAATCATATACCATAACCATACAGTCACGCATCGCATGATGCCACGTGATGTCTCATGCCACCATTGTGAGTAAGTGTCTCACATGATTCGACTATGCGATTGGCACCTGCCGCCCACCTTCCCATCGGACGTCCATTCATCCACAATACGCAAAAGGTTGGGTTGGACAGAATAAGGGTGGGACATCAAACCAATGATACTATTGGCATGATCATTAGTAAATGTGCCAAAAAAACCTAGGCCTGTGCAAAAATACTTATGCTCATTAATGCAAGGTGTTTTGGGTCGAGTATGAGGGTGAAATTCATGTTGTGGTTGTTATGGCTCTTCGCCAACGCTTTGGAGGCAAATGCTGTTGTGCCTTGGGTAGTCAAAGCTCTTACAAAGTGAAAAAGTACACTAACAAATTTGAAATGCTTAACCTTTAGAACCGCACATGCGTGTGTGAATACATCATTTCATTAACGGTGGATAGCATTTCAAAAGTCGATCCAAATTAGTGAGCAATGTAAAATGGATGAATGATAGATTTAATGTGGGGTCAGCGATTCTGCTTAGTGATGACGATTTAGTATAAGTGCCTCACAGTAACAAATGCAAAAAAACGGTCAGATTATAACTAACATTTTTGGATGTTTGGGCGGTGGGGTTGTGCATTATGCCCATCACGCTCTGGGTCGTGAAAGTTAAAAATAGTGTTTAGGGACACAAAGTTAGTAAATGCATGCACCATAGCTTAAAGTGGGGCGTGTGAATAGCGAAAGAAACTAACCAACAAAATAAATAATGCTGTTCGCTGAGCGCTTTTCGCAAATGTTCATCAGAGTCGGGTGTTATATTTAACATAACACTCACCCCATTGTTTCCAGCGACCAACAAAATGATGCTAAATTGCAAAGCCGCCCCTAACAGTGTGATTGTTTTGCATCCACAGCTCACAGCCCTTTTTTGTGGATGATCCACACTCCTGGTTTTCACCCACAAATCCACTTTGGATGCATACGCCGTGCGTATCCCGTGTTGGACCGCTTGAACAACTTCAACTCCAAAAGGTAAATGAAGGTGTAATTAGAGTGAAACGCGACGCAGATTCTTACCATTAGGACTCAGGTTGACAATCATGTTACTCTACCGTAAGCTATTGCGGCCATTCGCTAAATCTCCTCATTCAACTCTTTAATTGTTGGTCTTAGAGCAGAATTCTCCGGCTATGCTCGTTCAAGAATGTTTGTATAAGTCAATGAGATACCTGTTTAAGCTGCTAAATAAGAAAAGAAAAAGGTAGCAATTATGCACTTTGCTGTTAAATGAGTTCTTCCAAGTTTTTGAAAATAAGCCTATGCGGTATCAGCGCAGAGCTTAATGTGCGCCACATACACCACTTGCTTTAGATGCTGGAGTAGGCAAATTTGTCGCAGAAGCTCTTTGGTCTTCACGCCCACTTCCACAGAGACAGATCTCACATAACACTACCCCCAAGCTTGGCATGAAGATTGCTGAGTTACTCAATACATTTGGCTACTTCGTGTGTAGGCTATAACTGACTTAGTTTATCCTAACCGCACAATGTTACCAAGCCAACACGGTGGTATTTTGTAGGTGCACGAAACATTTACCTGCAAGCGAAGCGGTGGACATTCTTGGCCCATAACGCATTCAAAAATTTCTTCCACAGGAAGAGCCTTGGGTTCGTATGGCTTTGCCTAAAAGAAGACTTCGTGAATTTTTATGGCGAATGCATCGATGTCACCTGGCTTGGTTACTAGCGGAGTCGCTGCCTCATCGCGTAGTAATTCAAACGAGGTCTATAATTTCCCTAGAGATCAAAAGTAATTAGAAAAGGCGCTAGATGCAACTAACCTTCCGAGTTCACCAAAGTTTAAATGCTTGCTGAGTAGTAGATTTTAGGAATGCCAAAATCGGCAACATCTAAGACTTATCGGCAATTGACAACGCAATTGTTCGATTGTACTCTTCCGTGGGCGTTAAGACTCGTATTGTGCGGCATATTATCCCCTTTGTGACACTCGATCAGAAGTTTTTTTATGCACAAGCTAGAGATTATTTCAACTAACTAAGTCAGTCAAGAGAGTTTGAATTCCTAATTGAATGTAATGCTTTTGTTGCTGATGAAATCATACACACGGAAATGTTGTCTAAAGTAAGTCATAATAAAACTTGTGCAAAGAGAGTGCAACTACCCCAAAAAAGGAGTTCTCTCCGCATCACAAACTTTTACAATGAATGAGGAAACAAGAGAAACTTTGATGTACGACATAAAGCATAGACCGTGTTAGGCATCAATGCGTAATGCGCCTGTTGCTAGTAAATGGGATCTGTGGCTAGAACTGGTCCGGTAAGTGAGCAGAGAGCAACCGGGTGATGAAGCTACAATTGTGTAGGCCGCTACTAAGTCTGTTGTACAGCGGTTGGAGAAGGCGTAAAAGCAATTCAGACTTAACTGAACATTTTAGCTACAGTAATTCCTCCGCAAATTTGATGCTGTGTCACGTTTTATTGTATTTTGCTTCCCTGATGATGAGATAAAGCACTTTGTGCCTACTTATGAGAGTTAGAGAAGATAGTGACAAAAGCAACCCATTTGGTAGGGTATGAAGCTGGCTTCATTGTAAGCAAAGCCACAACAGTGAGTGATAAAGAAGCAAGCCCTATTCTTTTTGTCAAGCGATAAAGTATTACGTTACTGCTTTCTTTCGAAAAGGTGATCTGCGTGAAGGCGCGCATTTAAAATGCGGGTAGGAGCGAAGAAAATAAAGATGAAGATTCCCATACCATCTCATTGAAATTACTGTTTTATGTCATTCCTCTAATTGGTGAATGTCACTATCAGGGGAATCAGCTTTCGACAATTACATGAACACATGTGGTGCAGAATGCAAAGTGAGTTTATTGTTATTAAGCAACAGCGGAGACATGCGAAAGCATGCACGTCTTCATGCGAAGATTACACAAGCAGATGTCAAGAAATCTAAAAAAGTTCTAACTTTAAAACCCCAAATAATTCCCTTTTCGCGCCTTATGATCTACCACCCCTCAATAGCCCTTAACTGTACTATCAACCTGTCGCTATAAAGTCAAGGCTGATAAAAATACTACAAGTTTAAGCTAGTTCTAAGATCCTCATGTGCCGTGCTACGGCCTAAACATACACGTTATCAAGCCATAAGCATTATCGGTGCCACACAGGTCTAAAAACAGTGGCGTAAGCAAACGGTGATTAAAGATGGGTGCGTTTTATGACTAAAAATACATGGTTTGTCATGCGTATCACCCAAAGGCAACCCCAGTGGTAGTACTCACAAGCAGGATTAAAGGAGTCGGAAGGCACACGGCGTCTCATGTAATATTGATATCCTCGTGCCTAACTCCTCGCATTTCTGCAAGTAACCCAGTCAACTGTGAGCGCAGTAGAATGTGAGAATGACGCGATCCCTTCATGTGGACTTAACGCTGCAGAATACAGGCAAAGCAAAAGGATCGCCAAAAGTTATTGGAGCACACTTTCAAAAAAATACAATGTCAGTATGTTAAAGTGCTACGTTTAGATAGTAAATGCACGATTATTTGATGGCATTTCTAGCATTCTAAAATGGAAATCCACTGCGGTGGTACGGATCGACACAAGGTGACCGAATTATATAATAATTCGAGTCCATCTATGCAGATGAAAGTATCATCGGCGACAAATTGATTGTTGCTAATCATAAAAATGTCGTTTTTTTACCAATTCTTGCACTTTTAATTAAAACCGAAACTGCTTTTAAAATGAATAATGCAAAAGTCTGTTTCAAACGAATAGCGAAACCGTAGAGGACTTACCATTGGAAGCAAAGGAAACAACCTTAATTTGTGCAACGAATCACCAATTAAACATAAAAAATGGGATTCATACTTCCCTGTCTCAAATATTTACGCCTAATTCATTCAACAACGCGATTGCTATTATAATACTTCAGTATTGTAAAACAAGCAGCCTTGATGAATCTTGTGCATTTCCTATTGTTTGGAATTATGTGCCATCAATGACGCACTAGCAAAGCTGATGTAAAGACAGCACGAGTAGCACATGGAGCGCAACTTGTGAGACCGTATACATTGAATGCTGATGAAACAGCCCAATTACGACTATCACTTACCGAAATCGCAAGGCACCAACAAGCAGTGCGTGCCCTGAGGTCCATTCGCATTCCCTGGCCAATTTATTTAACTTTCTTTTTGAGACAATATCGGAGAGTAATAAACGACATCAATGAGACTTAAGATATCTGCAGATTGTCTCTGGTTGAACTCAATGTCAGCCACCTCAGTGACTTGATACTTCAAGGGGAAGAGATGGGAATCAATGATGCCTAACCGCACATTAGCATCTTGAATTTGGCAACAAAAGTAATGTAGAGTGGTGTAAATACAAGGAAATTTGAGTGGATACGTTGTGGCTGAAAGAGATTGCTGGAGGAGTCTATAATACCACCACCCTATTGAAGATGAATTTGAACCATCCGCATTGCTAGTGTCGCTCCACTAGCTATCTGTAGATTTATTCGCTGCAAAAGTAGAAACCCACCAATCAGTGCATTAGAAATCGAATTTCTATACTCAAGGCTCGTGCATAAAAGTGGTCGCATTGGTGGTGCCTAATTTCGGGAATTCGAGGAACTCTACTCCTTCAAACTCGTAAAAAGCATCTATTCGGACCTGGAAGGGCACCAGTACATCCCTGGGGGCAGTAAAGTGATAAAATCAAAGAAGGCGACGTTTGTGGGTTCTTATGCATCAGATAAATGAAACTGAATGTTGCCATAAAATAGTTAGTGTCACCACTTGTAAACTTTAAGGATGAAATAAGTTATTTTATTATGGTAGTTTCACACTCCCTTTTGATTTTAATCTTGAGCTACCGAGGATGTCGGTTCCTGCAGGGTGCACTTTACCAAATATGTGTAATAGTTTACGCATTAGCGCTTGCTATAAAGAGGGACAGCAAGAACAGAAAGCATCTTAAAGAATAATCCAGTTTTATGGATGCATTTGGAACTCGAGCTTGATCAGTGGTCAAGTTAATTACAAAATTTGAAACAATCACCTTAATTTAAAGCAGATTTATGGCAATAATGTATGGCTAGTGCTACCCATATAAGTTGAATTTGAAATGCATGCAAAATTGTATGAATTACCTCCTTATGTGCTATTAACTCCTCATCGTTAGAATTATGAGCAAACGACTAGCAGCCAATGAGGGTCCAATTCTCGACGGATGCCATCTCCACTCACGCAAGGCATCAAATCTAATTGCCACCAATGTTCTCGATAGTATCATTATCAAAAAAGCAGTGGTCTGTCATCTATGCAACATTTTAATTGCATCAGGAAACTTCAAAATTTTGTTACTGATCTAATGCCTACGATGGTCAAATTTTTAAGGACGCTTTGCCTTTTTTGAGAGAGTTGAAGAGTTCATGGGTGGTATGCATTTCGTAGAACAGAGCAATGCGTTTCCAGCCCTTGTTGAGGAGATAGACAAAAATGTCCTGCACCACAGAGACTCCAGCAATAGATGGATCGAGTGAATTGCAACTCCCATCAGCAAGTTGGTTGGCAAGGCAGCAGAGAAGCTTATTATTCAAAAATAGTAAAAGATCTGGTAGAGCTGAATCCGTTGCATTTCTTTTGAATATCCGAGTCTGATCCACACTTTCATCGAATTGCAGTCGCTGTCTAATGGAGGCCCCAACAGCACGCATACAAACTCATTTTGGACTTCGCACCGTCAACTAAATTGGCCCAAATGAGCTTCATGCTTGCAGGCTGTGGTTAAAAAATTCAGACGGAGCCAAGCTGGTGACAACACCTCTCCCTTGCTCATGATGATTATGGTGGATCAATCTCTGCAATGGTACGCATCTGCCCTACCACCATCTTAATCCAGTCCATCTTGTCAACACTTAATCAAATTTACTTATATCCGATACGAGGTAGTAGCGTGTGTCTAAAGAGATTGGTTACCAATCATAGGCACCAGTCTGATTCATTCAGAGGTTGATGATTTAAGGGTACATTTTTGTTGTAGGGAGTTCGGTATCAGGCTACTGTCAAGATGATGTAGTGTGCTATTTTGGACTTCATTTTAACTGTGCAGGACTGATTTCAGTTATGTATATATGGCAGATGACAAATGGCGCAAACCGTAGGCTGCCCAGCACCCGCTTTGTCAGAGCCATTAAGTATTTTCGTCTGTGGCAAGTCTGAGGAGCCATGCTTAGGTCTGAAAGTAGATCGTTTTTCCTCGCGGTGATCCAAGTGGAAGGTAGTCAGCTTATTCTACTCTACTAAGGTTCGACTGATCAAAAGAGCCCATTTTATAAATGACTACTATGCTTATGAGCTCGTTTAGCATCTAGTCGCTTTCTCCCCGACATAGCGTTCCCAAAAACTACCTTGGAGTGAACAAGCCCGCAAGTTGCATAAAATAAAAGCCTTGTTCCTTTATGCCTCGCAAATACGTACATACACATGTATGTGTGTACCTGTTTAGACGACTTGTGCGACCAAAGTCGGCGCATGCATGGACACGATAAGGATGCATCATTCGTTTGGGCAGACGAGGCCGAGAAAGCATTACATATAAGAGTTCCGTAACAACATCAAGTTTTTTTTGCACCTCCGCATCAAGAGTGAAATAGGTTTTACAAATTTTATAATCCTACTAAGGGGATAATCAATGATGCTGCTCACAAAATCCCTTTAGCTGAAAATTATTCATAACAAGGAACTAAATACTTCACGGTCTATTATTTTTCCGCTGTTAAAAGTGTTTAATGATGGCTCTATATGTGTGAGTAAAAAGTCTTACCTGCACTCTTGGTAAATGCGACGATAACTCCAATTTACTAATTCATTTTAGGTGAATTTCCAGGAGGCTTACTTTTAATAATATTCCCTACCATTAATGGTGTTATAAGAATGCGACGTTTTAACGACTTACTATGTGCATCCTCTTGGGCTGTAATAGTTTAATGTTTTCATAAAAATAGGGCGCTACACTGACAGGACCACTGTCAATCTCAGCTCCTTGAGACTCAACCAGTTAAGACATGCATAATTCTTGCTAAGATTACGCTATTCACCAGTGCAGGAGTTATCGAGAATAATCCAAGCGGGTTTGCACAGCTTGGAATGAGTCCCGATGCAATACAACATTTATATCTCTCCACACGCTCAAAGTTGTGTTAAGGACTAAATACGATTTTTACACTCTCATTATTTGTCTCTGTAAGTGTTTCTATATATATTTGGCACCGTTGATATGTAGGTGTTCTAAAGCACGAGGTTTGAAAACTAGGGTAGGTTTTTGTTCTATTATTGATTAAAATTCTTCAAACCTTTTAATGTCCTTCGTTTTAGGCAATCGTCATAGTCTAACTGCCAAGTTTTTTTTATTAGCTGAAAATAGTTTCAACCCACAAAATTGTGTTGAGAAGACATTCTTCTTCACGTACCTCGAAAACTAAACTACGAATGCTCAATTAACTTCTGCAATCGGGACGTAATCGCCAACTAGTGATTTGGCACAATACATCAATTATAATGTGTCACTAGCGGAACAGCACATTTTATTCCCCTTTTTGCGGAAAAGAGCCCTTTCTGAGTGCGGTTTTACTTAGATGCGTCTTATGTGTAAGCTTAACACGATTTATAGCAAGGTAGCATTTCAGCATATGTTCTGATATGAAAGCGATTTTATGTTGCTCTTCACGCTTTAATAAGAAGACAACTTTGAAGCTTCATCATGTCTAGCGGCGTGTTCTGTGATAAGTAATTACAATAGCAGTTTCGTTGTGAAAGCTAGAAAGGATAATGATTTTAATGTTTGCGGTGGTTATTGGTCAGAGCCGCCCGTAAGCGCAGAGGCTGTACGAATGGGTTTCATTAAGAGTATGCATAATTATACATAGAGGCATGTGTATATGTTTACACATATGGTATATGGAGGACCGGTAAGATGGAAAGCTGCCTAATGAAAAAGTGAACAGCATGCAGAATTACTAGCAAATTTTACTGTGTGGGGTAACAATCATGTACATTTTCACCATTTTGGCTAAATTGATTTGGGCAAGAAATTGGACAGATTAAGCCATAAGGTCAGATCCCATTTATTTTTGATCTGTTGATTAAGGTGAAAGTGGAGTAAAGGGCATCGCAACAAATGGGCATACACGAGCAGGGTACATGAATACGAGCCTGATGAGTGCCTTTTACCTGCTAAAACGCTGCTAAACCCAAATCTTTGCATTATCGTAAGTTCCTTCTAAGACTTTGCAGACAGCGAATTCCTTGAGTGCAATGAAGGACTTATTAGCAACTTTCTTAACAAAAGCTTTCCATACGGCTGGTTTGAGAACTTTCGGCTGAATGTTTGCTTGCTTTGCTATCGCCGTCGACGCTAACGCCTCTGCATCCTTTGATGGAACGGAAAAAGGGCTGATAATAATACTGCTGCCAAGAAGCTTTCTGCCATGGAACCACAATTTTTCTCTACATGTCATCTTGACGCTTCTGTACCAGCGCAAAAGACGCTTAAATTTATTCAGTACCAATGCGATGGCGCTTGTGTGCATTTGCAAAGTAAACATTGCAATGTCCTGGATGGTTAAGTTGTGGCAAAAGGCAAAATCTATAAGCGTTCTTGGCGTTTGAAATGCATAAAATACATGCGAGTAGCCCCAATGTAGCGGCGATGCTTAGCTAACCTCTTAACTCTAAAAGCTTCACCAAGTCTTAAGCGCATGTATATGCGATTATCCCTTAAACAATTCCACTATCCCTATTTACTACGTTATCCAAACAAGCGCATGTCCCCTGATTAATTCGCCCATCTATCTGGTCTCTGTTCATCCCTCTGACTTCCAACTGTACGTATAATAATCCATCCATTGCTGTCTAGCCAATCTATTACCATCATCGACCCAAAATTTTTCTTATTTTTACCTCCCTCCCAATGTACTCTGGTACTGAGTTATGCAGTTTCTAAAAACAAACTTACATCACAAATGTCCCTACTTCGAAAAGATGCACCTCAGAAAACCCATGATTAACTGAACAAGCAACAAAATGCAGTGGATATAATCGCGCCAATCGCACGCTCAGAGGGTGCTTTAGTGCGTCCATAGTGACTTATCCCACGACTGTTGTAGCTTGAGAAAAAATTATTCTCAGGCATGTTGCTGGTAAGCCTTGTCGACGTCCCATTAGAGATTCAAAATTGCAGTCGAAATCGCGCTAATTTTTGGTAAGGGATCATTGAGCTGCAAGGGTAATTAGCTGCATAAATGCATAATTGCTTTCAATCAAGGAACTTACAAGTTATATAATCATAACTAATGATAGCTTTGAAACCTTATGATAAGTCATCGTATGGGCTTAGATCACAAACATTCCAAGAACTGAAAATTAACTTTCTAGTGATTAAAGTAAATTTAATTGTGGACATCTTCACTTGTAAAAAGAATTCAATGCATCTAAAATTGGTGCATTTGTGTTTAGCACAATCGCGGAACAGCATTACCAAGGTTATACAATTTTTCGGCAAATGAATGACATTTTATTTATGGAGTTGGACGCACCACAAACAGGCTAAGCCTAGCCAAAAAGGCCTTTAAGCCCAAATAAAAACTATATATGATTTCGGATCCAATATTATGAAGGAACGGGTTCAAACTCTTATTCACTCCAAGTAGCTTTCACCTCGTGTACTTCAACTAATAAACTAGATTTAAAGAGGCCAGGTAGGAGAGAGAGCAACAATGATAAAAAACTAGGTTTGTAACAAAGTTGCGCAGAAACGTCTCCAAGTTAAAGACAGTGGAAGTAAGTAGAAATCGAAATCAAAACACAGACGATCACCAATTGCAGCCTGCGCCTATTATTTTCGATGGTATCTTCCCAATCGTCGGACTTCCGTCCCCAAAAGAGATCAGTTTATATATGCATTAAGGATTCATTGATCCGTTTTACATTGTTTAATAATCGGTCTTAAAAAATTTGAGGATAATTTATTGAGGCTCTTAAATTTTTCTTCGTCTAAATTTATATTAAAGCTTTTACGCTTCAGAAATCGAAGATGGAATTTCTCTCAGTACTATAAAATTCTGGCTACACTTGCAGCACGAGGCTCGAGTTGGCAGCCCATTCGTCACTCCAAAACCCATTTAAGCAACACAGGCGTTACATAGACCCCTCGTCTTATGGGTTATCCTTCAACATACCATTGAATGGTTTTTCTTCTCCCGTTGAAGCGCAAATTTCATCTTCGCCCCCGACCGCTGGTGTACTTTTGCAGAGTCGCAGCTGTAATGCTAAGCGGTTATTGACTGAGAACAAGTAGTGCGTTGTGAACGAAATGGCTTGTAATCGGAAGAACGCTCATCACCCAAAGTGGATCTTTAACTCAGGTCCAATATAAGTTTCAGTGTTTTTCATGTGAACAAATAAGCCTGCACTTTTGCAGACATTAGTCCTAATTTGTTCGTTGTAATACTCTCTTATTTATGTAAGACGGCCGTAATTTCTTGCGTGCGATGTTGAGTTTTTCTTGCGCCTTCCTTTGGGCGTAGCACATGCTCTAAGGCATTGTTGGTTAAGAAATTCGCGGCCTACAAGCATCTTAAATGGTGCTGTTAACGGTGACTCATTCATTCAATCGAGGAGAGCACTTTCTAAACGTAAATCCCAGTCATCAGTTTGTTTATTCGCAAAGAAAGCCTTTGGTAGTCCGTGCAGAGTGCGAATCGCCTCCTCGACTTGTCCATTGCCTTACACAGGGTCCCAGTGTCGTGCGTGTCTTTGAGATTTGGAAGGTCTCACGCAATTTGGTAAAATGTCGGCTATCGAAAATTGGGTCCTGATGAATGTGGAGCGATCAGGGCACTCCATGCTAAAAATTCTACAGACAGATGAAAGCCAAAGTAATCGGTTTAGCGTCCTGTGTCGTCATGGATTCTACCTTGACTAAGTTCGTGAGGCAGTCAACCTTAATCAGAATATATTGGTCTTCCCTCCTGGCTGGTAGCAAAGGACGCATGATACTCATACCTACTCTTTCCTTGGCTTACTGTCTGAATGGGTATGCTATAGCAGTATCAATAAATGTGTCTGCGTCATCCTAGGATCGCCTATTATCAGCACTATAAAGCCCTAATTCAGCGGTTAATATCGTCGTGGGAAGAAAATCTACAGATAAATCACTCTTAAATTTGTGCGGCAGCAGAAAATTCCATGTAAAATCCCAGCCCATTATTATCTCAAGTGAATGTCACAGACTAGAGATCAAGAAAGTTGGTAAATAGCTGTCCGTTGCCGAATTCTCAAATTGCTATATTTCCCTCTATAAGCCAATGCATAAAATGGAAGGATTTGGTGACCATGTAAATATTGGTTGTTTATTTTTGGGTCCGATTTTGGACAAAAGACTTTATCTATGCTAACAATAGTTTCATTTCTCAGCAAGATATCCCGTACGCAATCTTTATCATGATTCACTACCTCTCTTAGCGAGAAGGATTTTGGGCTTAGCTGAAAACTTTTATTGTTAAGATCGGCTTTGAAATCGTATGAAGCACAAGTGAAGGTATGCGCTGTCCGTTTGCGTTAATAAGGCGTATTTACGGAGGATATATTTTGTACACATTGGAATCGACAAACTTTCGTCATCTTTCTCTCTCACGCATTTTGCACAAACCTGTAATCGTAAAAAAGATTAAGTCTTTGTCTCGCTCCCTGACAGACAGCCGAAAGCATTGG
This sequence comes from Taenia hydatigena, assembly GCA_036345935.2. Taxonomy (NCBI): domain Eukaryota; kingdom Metazoa; phylum Platyhelminthes; class Cestoda; order Cyclophyllidea; family Taeniidae; genus Taenia; species Taenia hydatigena. The sequence goes on from JADWOT020000004.1 coordinate 21,075,050, forward strand.
GGCAAGCAAGCCTGGTCTCTGTGATTGGCTTTGCCTGAAGTCACTTGCGACTTCGATAGGAGCAAGACACTGACTCTAACCATCTTGTCGATGTGTACGTCGGAGTCCTGTTCAAGAGACAACCTGGGCCTAACTGTAACTCCAGCGATCACAAATGGAAAAACAGTCTGTCGGTGAGCGGCTATCAACTGTTTGGCAGTTTTGGTAAGTGGCAACGCCGGTCAAAGTTCACTGCATCTGAAAAGTACATCAGCTAAAACGTTTAATGCGACAAGCTTTTAAGCCTTGACGGGACTGTGGGTGAGTCCTGATTAAAGGAATATTTGGAGCGCTACACAACTGCTAGCTTAGTAGTGAACGATCTAGCTGCGCGGCTTGCATGTCGCGAACAGATTTTCTTACGTGATTTCTTAAATATATGAACAAAGCAAGGAAAATGTCACTTTCACCGATTTGGACCGACTTAAAATTTATAGCTCTTAACTTTAAAAGCAATTTTTCAGTGCTCTATACGACGAAATGATTTTCTTATCTGAGTTTCTAGGTCAAACATAGATGGCTTGCCCTACTTTTCTTGTGCTTTACACGTCCACTCCTAATGTCACACATATGTGACGAATTGGTTTTCTTATCAACGTCCCTGAGTCAGCGAAATGTTATTCGAAAGGAAAACGCACAGCAACGAAAGTTTTAGAATGGCTGCAACGTATGGTCTGAAATGATTAGTTTTAACCATCAGCAACAGACTCCTCTTGCCTTGGTTATAGCGCAAAACGATTCAAATTAATTTTTGAATCTCTCAATCATGCATAGATTTTGTTTCATAACGTGGATAAGTACAGCTGTAGTAAAAACTACTTAAGATCAGAAAAATGTTTTATCAAGTCGAAAAGGAATTGCTACACACGACTGATCTCACACAACCATAGATCAGTCTTTAATGGCTGACTGGCGCGAAGTTCAAAAAAGTTCTCCACCACAGCGACAAAGTATTATTGTTCGGACACAAACTCATTTTTCGGCGTTTTTACCTTTTTTGATCTTATTTTGGTGTTGCGGAATTCCCAACTGTTGCTTGACGAAGTCAATACGAATTGCAGTCGAATTTGAGGGCTAAAATTGTTTTCTAGTTGGGACCACTGTTATAAAAACAGCTCAAGTGTTTATCGAAACTTTCCCCAATTTACTTGGGAGCGCAATGACCACATTCAATAGTCCTGCTGTATTTAGCCGCGGCCACCTTTAATACTTCATGAATGTCATGCTACCAAAGGTTAGGATGTTGGACGCTGGCTATCACTTTCTTCGACCGATTGGAGAGTTTAATCTAATGCATAACAGCATTATGTTGCAGGCGTTAAGAGAACAGATGTATTCGCTTAGATACGCCACAGTACGACGAGAGATGAAGGTCTAAGACTGCTAGACGAATGATCTTGCAGTCAATGCTTGGAGTGGTTAGCTAATGAGCAGGGACCAGATTTGGGATTAATACGCACGTCAGAAAGGTGTCACGAGGAACGTTGACAATCACCTCACATTGTTCCATTCACTGGTCCCCACTGTCGTCCGACGATTTAACCATTAAGGTGCAGATTAACTCGGCCTGTACGGTGCCAATTATTTATAAATATGAGCCAATACTTATCACTACCAGTCACAGTTCAAGAGGCAAGTTGGCGCATTTTTAAATCTCGGATTATTCTGAATGCGTCTCCGACACTACGCAAGGTGCACGGATAATCTGCCTCTTCTCAATCGTCGAACTCGGTAATTTCCTGGTACACGCCTTCACAATTGAGGCTGAGGAGATAAAAACCAAGTCCCATTAATTGATAAAGTGAAAATCGCAATAATAGCTTTAACAGTCAACACCTAACGATACATGTAGTTCTCAGGTACATCTTGAGCTTACCTCTGCTGTACGTTGCATTCTACCTTGAGAAAGGTGGACACTATTCCCTTAGCCATCTCCTTCCAGTTCCCACTTCAACAACTTCTGCGAATCATGACATCAGAGCAGACAAGCTTCAAGATGGCCTCCACAACGCATCACCTAGAAGGACATCATGGGCATGAGAGTAGAGATGAACCACTAAAAAGGAGACGCCGATAACTTTTTCGCTTGTTAGTCAGACTTCGTCTTCGCTGGCGCGTTCTTCACCAGCCATGAAACGTTCCACGAAGTCCTTCAATACCAGTCGACCGTGACGAACTGTATAAACCACTTAAATACTCTAGATATTGCCTCATACAATTCGAAAATCCTCACCACTTCAACACCCCATCGTTTTGACTTGTAAAGACAAACAATTCTTATGAAATTGGAGTGTGATTAAGAATGATGCTCGTAAGAGAATGACAGAGCCTTATCGAAGTGGTGCCTAAAACCAGGAACTTAAACCACTTGAACACGTTACCCGGTCAAGCTGCTTTTTTTGCCTTTATCCCCACCTTGGGGCCTCCCAGCCACCTCTACTGCGGGACTCAAATTAATTCGCGCACTAAGCACTAATGGAGGAGGATGAACAAAGGGGAGGGGAAGAACAGGGACCCAGCCGAGATTCGAATTCATGGTTTAATTCGGCGGACAGGACTTAAGCACTGGAAAATCTCCACTAAAGGAAGCCAAAGGTAGCACACGAGATAGCACCTGCCCATTAGACAGGGAAATCCATCAAGACTCTCCTGGCATTGTACCGTTTAGGCAATCACATCAGCATAGGTCAATTGTTCAAATCGATTCAATTCTTGCCCAAAACAAGAATGAAGTTGTTATTCCTCAGGTTTATTGTTTTGAACGTGCACAATCTTTTATGAATCCGATATGGCACATCTCTATTCATCATGAGATGATGATGAGCGCATGCCACATATACGCGACGTAATAAACAAACGATTTAGATGAGTCAAATAAGGACCGTAACCGAAATCGAGAATTAAGCAAACAATAAAACGTTTCACATATCTCTCTTCTTTTGAGCGTCATCCTCGGCACTCTCCTCGGTAAGCTCCCACGTTAGCCTCACAACGTAATTAGTACTGAAAAATACACCCGCGAGCCAACCGTGCCAGTCATCAAATGCAACTGAAGATACTCGACCTCAACGTTATGAGTCCGTCTTCACCATTCTACTGGGTTTGAAGTTTCGTCCGATTTTAGGCTGTATTCAGCGGTGAAAAGTTCTGCCAGCCATCAGACGCATCCATAGTTAGACATTAGAACATTGGCCCAAAAGCAGTCCCCTGCAATAGGCTTTTGGGTCTGCCCTGTCATGCCCATCTGGGTTCCATCCAGCTGAAGTAAAAAAGGACATAATACTTGGTCAGAATATGCATATACGGCAAGAGGAGTTGGAGTTATGCTAGATTAAAAAAAGGCTTTGTTACTCTTCTCTTTTATATACTTCCAGCTTTGAAACAACCACCACCATAATTCACCATCCTTTCACGAGACAATAAGCCTTCCTATCAGTTCATCCCTAACCTCACACTTGTCAGGTCTGTTTGACATACAATTACGCGAACGAAGTAGACGGTGAGGTAGTATCTCTTCATGGCACCTTCCATTCATCGAGTTCAAATATTCCCATAGGTCCATTTTTAAGTAGGCGGTATAGCTCCTTATTCCGTGCCGTCGTGAAACACAAAGACTCTGCAATGATTTTTTTTTGCTTCACAAAATTGCTTTGCAATGAGAAACTTCGCCTCTGCACAACCGCATACAGAGCAGACGGCCAACTAGCTCCAAGTCCAACTACTCGATCGCCTTGCGGTATATCGAGCCTATGAAATGTGTAGTGGGTAATAAGGGTGAATTTCTTAAGAACCACCTATCAGATATTCATTCGTTTACCGAACAACGAGTTATAAGGGGCCCTTCCAAACAAATCAATCAGCCAAAAATCTACCATCGACGCGGCCCACAATATACGTGGTAGAATTGAATAAGAATGGGGTTGATAGTCTTTTACCCTCTCAGACGTGAATGAACACGACATCCGGTTGTTCAGCCAAGTTCATAGATTTCCTTCTCGAGGTGATAATATGGATGAAACCACTGTTTTCTCACTCACTTCAGACATTAAAGAAAATTTTTTTTCGACAAAAAGTCCCTCAGTACCAGCAAGAATGAGGAGTCCATCTCAATGCAATACATTTCACTCTAAGGAATTCCTTATGAATAGTGACACCTTTCCGAAATGTACCGCCAGCCACTCGAAGGCCGAGGTCAATCAATTACCGCACTTATCCGTAGCTGAACTCTCCAACACACAGACTCATACTCAGACAACCTACGCTTTCTAACCACCAGTCCCGTGTCAAGTGGCTGCAATCCGTTTGCTTACCCATTAAGTCGGTGATGACGCCTCCAATGAAGTCATTGACCATCAGGTGCCTGATCGGCAGCCTAAACAGAGTCAAGACAACCTCCAACTTAATCATTCCTAACAGCAATGACGAAATCAAAATGAAGCGCTATTGATCGGAAACACTCGCCACAGGAAGAGCGAGGAAGGAAGATGTCAGTTCCAGCATCTAGAATCAGCTGGTTCAGTCAAAGATGTAGAAATCTCGACAAGCCCGCACAGACTGGGCGGGAGGACGCAAACGATCCAACACATCGTACGCTGACATTGAAGTGAAGAGGTAAAAGAAAGAGGTAGGGGGATAGCGAGTTCGACAGATAGAGCGAGAGACCGTCAGATAGGTCAGTAGATGAAAAAATCGATGACCAGGTAGGTAGGTAGGTCCACAGACAGAAAAAGAAACAGATGCTCCTACTTTTACCTGTCCATACACCAAAACTCCTACTAGTAGCGAAATGTAAGTAAACAAATGAACCATAGTGCTTAGCAATGCACTAAAATGTGAACAAAATCAGACCTACAACTCGTTCACGTCTCTGCGACTCGTCAATAAATTATTAACCCCATTGGCAAAAAATAATGCAGTCAAGATCAAATATTAATACGACTAAAGAGCGGGGACCACATACAGGCTACTACATCACTACGAGTGTTGCATAGCACTACATCCCCACTGAACACCTCACTTGAGCATTTTGGAGGTAATCAACCTAAGAAGCTTCTTGTAACGCCAATAGATGCACACGGTTAAATGGTTTCGACAAATGCGCTGGACAAAGTCAGATTGACAGTGCCCTTTGCGCCATCTCTGTTCCCATCTTCACAAACATAACATCAGCCGTGAGAGCCGATAAAATTGTCTGACGGCATAAAATTGAACTGGGACTAATGACAACTGAAAGACTCTTCCAATCCACAAAGCAATAAAAAGGAGTAAAGCAGTGGCAAAATTTCTAACCACAAGTGTACTTGATATAGCACGCTTTGCTGATGCATCAGTGCATAGTATTAATATGAGCTGGAAAGAAGAACGTATATTTGGATGCAAAAATTACATTTCAACGGAGATAGCTGCACAAGTTGTGACGCTATTTGCCGCATCATACTTATCAAAACCTTATTAAAAGGAAACATGTTAAAACATTAAAGAACCAATGCACACATACGCTTAAACAAAAAATAAACGATACGTCAATTACAAAAATGGATAAATCTGGTTAATTTCGCGGTTAGCTGTCAACGAGCATAAGCATCGGACCGATCAGTAGTTGATGGTTTACTAATGGCGGATGAAGACACCCAAACAGCCAATAGTGGCAGTGGGAGAATCAGCATAAACACACGCGCAAGATCTACACAAACAATTGGGCCATGCGGGAAATAGACAAGTAAACAGCAGCCCTAACGAAGGTACGGTCAGCCTTAAGCCACCCAAGCATGATTACCATCCAATCGGCGGTAGCCTTTGCAGGTACAGACGAATATACCTAACGAGGAGCATACCTCATCAATATAGATAAATTAAAATGCAACATGTAATGCAGTTTAAACAGATGCACGTATGATTACGGACACTTACAATATGGCGGGTCCCTCCTTCCGCGTACCCACACGTAATTCGCACTGACGATTGGTGCTTTCTGACTGCGGCGTCATGAAAGTGGGAATCACCGCAATATGCCACAGTTGACAGACGTTGAACAGTTTTACACAAGATTCATAAGTGAACAGCGACCAACGGAATACACATCTGCATCGGTGGTAACAGCGATATGCGTGTCCTTTGCAAACTCGAAGAGCATGAAGCTGGTATACTGCGTTAAGTTTGCAGTGGCGGAATCAGAGGTTTCAGTTCACCTATCACCCCAAACAGGAGTCTCCAAATCGAAAGACGTATCCATGCCTGAGGAAGTAGAATGAAATATGGGGAAATAATTTCAAACACTGTGAAATCCTGCGATAAACTTACCAATCAAATCAGCAGATTAGCACCTAGTTTAGAAGTGATTCGGACCACACACTAACGTCTGGTTCGCACCAAAATCTTTACTACCTCGACTTGTTTTTTTTTTTCAAATCACGATTGCTGAGGTTGTAGAAGATGTGATACAGTTTAGCGACCGAGAAGAGCCTATGTAGGTGCTCTTCCGGAAGGTCCTGTAGTCGCATCCACAATAGGCCCCACAGGCGCGATAGATCCTACCAAAATTGATAGTGGAACAACCTGCATCGTGCAACTACTACCGTTTAATTGTGAAAATGAGCAAGGACGGCAGCAGTGTTCCCTATCCTCACGCATTCACACCTGGACCACTAACACCGGAAACGCCATAGCAACTCAAAAGCGGAAGTTGTTCTTACCTGAGCGAAGCATGGGACAAAAGAAGTCTCGATTTTAAATTTGATGTCATTTATTATTTACCAAGCCTATCCAAAGCACTATCAGAAACAGACACCCACACTCACCTTTAGCTCTAGACCATCATTGTCACCAAGCAATTCAAGAAGTTCCGCGAGTTACCTGTTTTCTTAAACGACTTAAACCTCTCTGTTCGGAAACCCAGCGCCATTATGACCAACAAAGGACACACCATACTGACAGACAAATCACGCAGATAAGACGATGATCCTAAACTTGATAAATTAAACAACCCATTATGCGTAACAAATTAACTTATAAAACTTCTGGAATAACGTGTTGTTTGCAAGTTTTGACACGGTAATATATAAAAGTCTTTAAAATAAACAGTTTTTGATACAAAAATTAATCCTATGCTCAACCAAATGGTGTTGGAATGCAAAAAGGAATAAATACAATATTTAAGAAAAACTGCGTTTATCTTAACGTTAAAGTATTAAAACTTTGAAATTTAGAGATGACAAACTAATTAGAAGCTAGATTGAAGCTTGATACTAAAAATAAAAGCAGAAACGAACCTAGGGCCATCAGACCCTTGGACGGCACGATTGCAGCGTTTCGAGGCTCTTTTGGAGACAAAAGTAGCAAAATACCAAAGCAATATACATATTCAACAGACAGAAGAAAATGAGCTGTTAGCATGGTCCTGAGGCCATCCTACGCGGCTACTGCAAGATGGCCACCTCTGTGTTCCTGACCAAAACCGGCAGTCCAAACAAGCAAAGTATTACACCGATATCTTCGCAGTACCACCCTCATCTTCTAGAGGGAATTTTAAGCATTCTTGTCATGTCTGCCAGCCCACCCTGCCGAACGAAGCTCTCTTTCCCGTTGTGAGTCTATGAGAAGATCCTAGAAACTTCTTGTACGCGAGAGCTGTACGAAGGTCAGTCCTCTACGTCCCTTTTCAAAGGTGTTTGTAGTACTTTATCTGTTTGTGCTGCCGGTTTCTGTCAAGGTCACAGAGGTGGCCATATTGCCCTAGCTGCGTGGGCTGGCCTCTGGGCCACGCCAGCAGCCGTTTTCCCTCTGTCCGGTGAATATATATATTCTACCCTGCCACTTTGCCTTCTTTTGCCTTAAGGGAGCCTCGGGACGCTACATTGGTGGCAGCGGAAAGCGGACCCGATTCTATAGGGTTTTCATCCCGATCTCTATCACCTGCGGCATGTTGCAGTGGTGCGAAAGAAGTGCATGTGCTACGGACGGGCCAAAAACGACGTCCACCTCCGGCATCTAACCCATCTCCGTGTTCTACAAGAAAGCTATCAACAACTGAAGCGACACTAGCCATGGACCGCCTGGAAAGAGATCGGCGTACTAACGCCCCGTACGGACATACTGATGGTCGGCAGAACCACTTATTCCGAATTTTATTTCCAAGCCAGACGAAACTCGAAGTGCAATGCACTGTCAAGAGGGATCACTGACGTTGGTGTCAAGCATCGCCTCAATCGCGTCGAATGTCGGCGACTGGCATGGTTAGCTCGTGGGTGCTTGTTGCAGCACTGAGTATGTTGTGATGGCTAACGCGGGAGGTGCACCAAGGGGCGCGTCGGGGACGACGCTCGAGAGAGGAGAGGGGCAATGTAGTACTTTATCTGTTTGTGCTGCCGGTTTCTGTCAAGGTCACAGAGGTGGCCATATTGCCCTAGCTGCGTGGGCTGGCCTCTGGGCCACGCCAGCAGCCGTTTTCCCTCTGTCCGGTGAATATATATATTCTACCCTGCCACTTTGCCTTCTTTTGCCTTAAGGGAGCCTCGGGACGCTACAGTGTTTAGTAGGTTCGTGCAAAAGTAACCTACCTACTACAACGTCGTCTATGTCTGTTGAAATAGGTATGCAGGACAGCGCGTCGGCGTTACCATGTATGTTTCACTTTCTACAATGAACTGTAAAACCATGTTGCTGCAACTTTTTTCGATCAGTTGTGCAATTGGACTGCTAATCACCTCACCTCTTTTTTTATAAGGTAAGAGCATAACAATATTTTGTTACTATGAGCTGCTTTGCTACCAGGTAGTGTCTGAAGTGTCTGATCATTGTGCAGGTAACGACCAGCTTAAGTTCTATTGCACTTTTCCGTTTCGTTTCATCGTTGAGTTCGGTACCAAAGTAGGTGATGACGCGTTCTCTTGCTTCTATGCTCTTTTGTGAATGCATGCCGCTCACAACCACATCATTCTTATCCGGACGCAGTACAGTGAAGGACGGTGGCTTCAAAGTTACTTAATGCCATGATCGGCACAGAGCAGATCTTTCGCTCTAATTTTCATACACTCTTCATTATGCTCGTTCTCTTATTAGGAATTCCTTTTCGTCTGCTTTTTATTTAGTCTACACAGCAAGCTAACGATCTTGGTGAAATCTCCAGCCAAACGTCTGTAGTAATTTGCCGAACTTAGAAAACTGTGGAGCTCCGTCTGATTGGTTTGTGATGGCCATGTCCTCACCCGTTCCAAACGGTCTTCAGTAGCCAGAATTCCATCTGACGAGACTGTATCTCCTAGATAGGTAGCCAAGGGTTAAAGAAATGGGAAATTTTTGTCAGGTTTAGGATCAATCCTGTGTCTCGCAGGCGTTTTAGCAATAGGTTCAGATTTGCGTCATGCTCTTAGATGTTTCTAGTAAAAACGGGAGTGTCACCAAGATAATGAACGCAATGACAATTGCATCGGCATTCTCAGGAGCCATTAAACGGACCTCTGGTGTCATCGCTAAGTGCCCCGCTATGACGTCTGTTTGGGAAATGCATTCGCGGTAATTGCCTAGCTGCAACTATTTACGAGGTTTCTTAGGGCTCCACACTCATTAATAGGGCTCAGAATAAATCCTCTTTTTTCGAAATTTGTGTGGCCATAGGCAGGCATAGATGCCGCAAAGCATTGGTTATTATAGCAATTACATTGCAAATGCGTATCTACTGATAGTCCAAGTAGTCAATGAGCATGCGGAAGCCCGTATTTTTGCCCATCTTTTATTTCAAACTACATGTGCATGGTGCACGGAAAAATAACACCTTCCTAATCCATATGTTATGGTGGTAACACAGTCAGACATGAGGGCATTGTGGTTGACAGATAAATCGGGGGTGACTGAGGCGTGACTAGGCTAGCGACTCAATTATTTACGTGAGGACTTAGAGCCCCTTCCATAACGGTCTATAAAAGAGCACACCAAAGTCGGCAAACATTGCATCACTGCAATAAGTATGCAATAATTATGTTGTTTTAAGCGGGAAAATAGAGCCTCGTGAGGGATAACTGGCCAGAATCCCGAGAACAAGAAAGGACCTCACTCTCCCGATTCCCAAATCTGTACCGATTCTCCTTAACTGTAATCGATTTGACACTGTAGGGGCTGACAATGCAGAAAACGAATTGTGAAGAAAAGTGACCTCACAACTAATGTGAGCCCATAAATTGGCGAGGCCGTCTCCAAGTTATTGGGACTTCAAACACACCTCATGCTGATCGATCCTGGAATCACAGGGAAAGAGATTGGGATTTCTTTCCAACTTCCAAAGTCCATTATTCCGCTATGCTACAAACTACCTGGTTTTGGTGTACATGGCCTTCGATTATGTCTCAACTGCACACCGTTTGTCTATCCTTGCAATCTGTTTGTCCTAAACACCACACTGACGAATGTACCTGCAATGGTCATCAATCCCACAAGCTATCGAGAATCGAAAGAGTTTTGAAAATCGGCGTTTAAGCAGTCGTTAGCGTATATTTTAACTGTACGTCTCTTCTTCTCATACGCAACTTTCTATCGGAACCTGCGGAACAACTCATCCATGCGACGTTGTAGTAAGGATCACCGACAAATATAATAACGGCCAAGTTACAATTTTAATAAAAAAGGCTTAAAGACCGTGTTTTTACATTCACTCTACACTTTCTTGTTGCGAGCACTTCAATATGGCATAGCACTTGACACGTGGGACACACACGAAGCGAGAGAAGTTTCTCCTTATGTTAAAAGGTAGACTTGCGTAGACAGTAGGCGAATAAGTGACGAGAAGGCGAGGACTCTAACTAAGTTTGCTCAGATGCATAGTTCATGTCAGTGGGAGCCTTCGGGTGTCCCTTTAACTCGTAACTTTTTTCTACCCTTCCCTCGACAGTATCTTCACCCCTTCTGCCTCCGCAGAGGAGAGTACCCGTAGCATTTTCCACTGTAGAGATGCGTCAAATGGCAATAAATAAGCTATGCTCCCATCAATTGCATGAACGTTTGCCGCATCGTTAAACAATTTTCGTTATTAGTAAAATTGTCCCTGATCCTTCACAACAGATCCTCAAATAACCTTCTGATAGCGAATCCGTGATGCTGTAGCACTTTCTCTACGCGGGTCTTACTTAGAGATTGATTGCTTCTGGTTTCCAGTTTTCGGTTGGTAGTGATAGTCGGGACCTTGTCATTGCTAGGAGGATGGCATGGAAGATATGTAAATGCCTTGTTTACCAGGCTTAACTGTTTCAGCTCATTTAACGGCATTCGTCCATTACCGTTTATCTCGCTACCACCGGTCTGCGTGTTTTGTGTAAGCGCAATTATGGACCTGTTTTAATGTTGTGCCCAAAGCATGTGCTTTTGTGCGTGATTCCTAACATAGGATTTTCTTATCCCACTTAATCCAGCGTTTGATTAAAAATTAAACTTTCCTGGCTCAGTCTCTGACAACAGCAAAGCCTTACCCTTCGCGGTCGCATTCATACGTACTCCAACGTCCTCATGCTGCTTCTCTTCCTTTCGTCTAGACTCTCCCTGCACCACACCACAACCCATCGCACCAGACCAAATTATACGGTACTGCGCAGTGCCTAATGCTCAATAGGTAGGTAGCATTCAATACACTGACACTAGACAAAATATGCTGCCACTGCTTCAAACAACAGACCACTCGGCTACTCAAGCAGGTGAGTTTGGCCATAGGGAGCATCGGCAGAGCAGCGCAGCGTCGGGCATTAATGGTGTCTGCGGTGTTAAGATGAACAGATATGGAGGTGGCATTGAGGTGATGATATGGTGAGGGATCGAGGTGTGACGCGGTGGCAAAGTGGTTAAGACGATACACTGATAATCCATTGAGGTATTCTCACGTGAGTTTAAATCTTACCCGCGTCGCAAAGCCATTATCAATGGCCCTTTACGCAGGGTGACGCAAACACCACTAGACTGACTTCTCACCCGACTCTCGCAACCGTGACACTCGGCGACTGCGTTAATTGGGCTGTGAGACCCTACCTTGTACTACTGTATGTGAGGAGTCGAGAACCGGTGGCAGAACTGGACAATCTGTTGAAAAGTTAAGTGTACGTCGCGAGCAAGAATTCGAGTCCATCGAGACATCACTTTGCATCTCTCACTACTGGCGTGGCCAGACACTCGCACATGGGGTAAACAGAAATTTTGGTGTGAGTCTTACTAGGCGACAGCTCATATGGCGTGCCGATGCCAAATTTTGTGAGCGCGACAGGGGAGAGATGCGATCAACTAACACAACACTTTTACGATCATGTCAACAACGAGGAAGAAGGGGATGATGAGAAGAAGTAATGAATATAGGAAGCGTTAGCAGAGCAGGAGCAGCAATCACTAGAGTGGCGTAGTTAAAACATCAGCGAGGTCCTGAAGAGGTAATGGGAATGGTGCATTTAAATCTAGATCTTACATATTTACAAATACAATGAAAGGACTTTCTTACTTCAGACGTAGTGCATTTAGTTAAGTATCAGTTACCCACAACTAAGGAACGTTTTCAAATTCTCGAATATTATACCGAATTGGAGGGGATATTTTACCGCCCCTCAGTAATATGCTGATGGTGGTATGCCATTTATGATTTTGGCTTAGACTCGGTTCTCTGAAAATTATTTTCAACTGATTCAACTTTCAGCGCCTTTTAATGGGAATGCTTAATAACTTTGAAGAAACTAGCACATTGTCGGATAAGTCAGTGGGATTTTGAGTACCTCAACCCAATAATGTATTGAGACTATGACGGGCCTGATCAAAATCTTGCACTTACCACAAATCATGCGCAAAGCTTGTGAAGAATAGCGGTTGGTTGGAATAGGGGAAAGGGGTCCCATTACGCATTTGGCAACATGTGCTTGAAGTTCCAGAGTAAACACAAGGAATTGCGTTGGTAATACAATGGTCTGATGAGCGATAGTGCGATGCAATAGGCTGAGGTGGGACTGGCCAAATCCACAATGCTTAGCAGCCAGTCAATGCAAGCCTGGGTAGGCAAAGGCTGATGTGGATGAACGTTTACGCATAAGGTAATCGCATACCTCAATCAAATGTGCATGGTTGTGTTCCCGCAACCAAAGCATAAAACTCTAGTTTTTAGCAAAATATATCCATATAATGAAATGAGGCACACCCAACCGTTTTTCAACATGTCTCTTCAAACAATGCGCGAACGTTTTTAGTTGGAGAGGAGCATGGTCTCGGCCTAAATAGCCATAGTTAACATCGAATGACATCAATTGTGACTTCGCGGAACAGAATTTGCAACTACTTTTACTTAAACATCTCGCGATGTGTAGAGGTTCTTAATAACTGCTCACTTTTAGGCAATTGATATTTATTTCCAACAGCATCATGTAGTTATCTTAAGTTGTCATATAGTGTCATCGAAACTAGTTTTAACTACAGACTTATGCTTTTAACCTTTGAAAATCGTGTCCGGATCTTCTACTTGGCAAAGTGACATCATGTTGACTAGCTGTAAGGTGGTAATGCGTTCCGTCAGCATAAAACAGACACATGGCGTCAAGGACTTTGCGAAAAACAAACATTCACTCCTTTCAGAGTGTCGATAATTACCATTATAGAAATAATTATGGCAGTCTCAGTGATTAGAAAAGAAGAGAGGATAGGACTCATGAAGTCTCCATGAGGGACTTCCCATGTCCGATTCCATTTTAATGTCCTCGTGAAAATTATCTGCAGATTCTATTCGTAAGACATTCTAATATTCAGATTATGGCTTTATCAAGTAATTAGGCAAATGTAAAAAAGCAACCCATTTTTTTATAAACGAGGCTTTAAGCCAGCTTAGACGAATTAAAAGCTTTTGGAAAGTATAAATGCTGGTTGAGCATAAGCTATTAACGTGAATGAAGTAGCGTGTAAATCAAATTATGCGTGCCATTATGCGTAATAATGGAACTGGCGCCTTTAGGCACACGTAAAATTAAAGGCAACTCAGAACTGGTCACTTGGACACAAATTTTTAGCTCCAAGGAGCTTCAAATCTTCCATAGCATGGTTTACATTGACTAATTTAATGACAAAAGGAAAGACTATTTATCTTTATTTCAACTAGTGAAGAATTTTAACCTGTGCCAGTGATTATGCATATCACTAGTCACATTTCTTCTGCTGCTAAATGCAATTCAATAACTCACCTAATGGCAAAGTTCACACAACTGACTAAGAACTCCATGCATTGGCACCATGAATGATGTGTTGGTTTCATAAGGCCCACTTTTGGTATCTAAAGGATGCATTAGAACAGCTATGTTAAAGTTTTTGCTTGCTACTATGTTGCATACAAGTTTTGGCGTACTCGAAATCGCAATCGTGTCAGCTAAGAGCTGTTATTTGTTCTGAGGCGGATCGATTCACGTATTCTAACGCTAAGCACTTTTCCACAGCTATCATGATTAGATTTATACTTTAACAGATAACAAAGCTGTAAATTGTGGCTTTATTTAGAGTTTGGTTTGTACTTTAGCGAGTGGCTAGTGGTTAGTTTTAGCCAACAAGGATTCATAAGGGTTACATGAAAATGGAAAGGCATGCATTAGCTTTGATCACTCACCAAGGTGTCAGTAATAGAGCTTGCAGGCACGGTGGAGCACTTTCGACAGGAAATTTGTAAACGCATATGGTTAAGGAATTTGACCAGGAGAAATGAAGTGCTGAGGTTAATTTGCGGCGCATCAAATACGAAATTTTCCCATACTCAGCTGATGTAAAGTGGACTGTGCAACATTCAGCAGCAAACCGGAGACACTGTTGCCTCTACCTCCGTCAACCTAAGCCTGTTATCTCGGTAGCTCATAACTATATCATGCTCCTGTTGGGCTGCACATGTGATCTGATACCAGAAAGAAGAGCATGCATACGGTGAAGTTAGTTAAATTTTGCCTTAATTCTATACACCATGTGGGTGAATTCGTTAGTGTCGTTCGTTTTCCTGATAGTCATCATACACGTGATTCTACGCACGCATAAACATCCATTAGCATGCTAAATATTTTATTTGGTATGTCTTTTACTTTGTCAAGTGGGCCCTGGTTTTCACTACCAAGTGTTAAGGCTGCACAGGTGTTTGAATTCTCTATGTTCATGTGATTATGTTGTAGATGCGCGCAATGTTCGCAGCATGTGTATTGTTTTTCTTAAGCAAGATGGCTGTATTTCTTGCCTATGTTGCTAAATCAATTTTTGAATTTTAAACATTATTGAGTCATAGCTATGCACAGCAATGTGCCATTAAGTTTCGTGGATTGAACTTTGTGTAGGGGGATTTATTTTGCCACTTATGATCACCTGCTAACATTTTGCCCAAAGATGAAGTTACTTATGATCCATCAACGTGTAAGAGTGTGCAATCAGCCATTTTTTATATGCGTGCATTTTGAAAATTTGTTTGGCAACTCATTTACACTGTTAAAATGCTTCTAAATACTAGGCATTTTGCTAAAAAATATGGCACGCTAACTACTCAATCAGTTCCTTAACCGAATTTGGAAGGTGTGATTGCCGCACCCCTTATTTGATTTTACTCCCTATCGGTACTGCTTGATAGACAACGGAATTTTTCTTTTTATTGCAACGCTTTTGAAGAATACGGGTTCGTAGTGCAAATTTTTCTGTGGCTAATGCATAAGCGACTTAGTTTGACGCATTCCAGATCCGCATATTAAAATGAAACCTTCAGTTGCCTTCCGCATGCACGTTCACACATCGCTGTGAACCAAGTGTCGGCGATTTGCCATCACCCATCCAATTAGAGGGTACTCTGGTTGTATACGACCCCAAAAAGTGCTGCTAATCGACTTTCTAAAGGTCTTGACTAATGGGTAATCGTCGAACATTTCAGAAAGGTGAGGGTCGCGCTATTACTTTCTGTCTCCCTCTGACGCGATTTGGCTTACGTCGGACGGAGGTAAAAAACTACTTAAACTGATCACTACCCGAAGTAAAAAGGCCAAAATAAACCATTTGATCTCATCACGTCCAAATGAAAACACTGACTAACTTATATTCAGACCAAGAATGATGCATGGACAGCGACCGGAGCCCAGTATCAGGCGAATTTCCAGCAATCGGCTATGATGTTATTGCTGTAATTGGATGTAGAAGTCTTTATTAAGCGAAGACGAACTTAAATTAGCAATGAATAGTCAGTAAGCTATGCTCAATCATTCCACGTACACACCAGCCTGCTCATAGCATGATGACTTAACTAGTGCATCACTGAGGCATAGACGCAAGTGTCCATCCCTCAACCCAGCCATAGGCATAGTACTCCATGCACAGGAGCTACTATTGCACTAGATAGTGGGAGGCGAAGAGCCGCCAACAAAGACAGGCCAAAGGTGATGGCGAAAGTGTTTAATTGACTCGATTTTGATCAAATATTGGTAGTATCGAGCATTTTTGCGATCCGTACCAAATGCAGCGTCTGATGACTCATTGACAAGCCCTACGGGTACGTCAATATGACACGCGAAACACTCGCAATCTGATTTGTGTTGTCGATTGTCAGGAGCCCTACTCTAGAACTATCTAAGGTTGTTAAAAGTTTCCGTGCTTGTAGCTAAATGTAAAAACTAATGCATTAATGCAAAGGGTGGTGCAGAATATTTCAGAAACGATTAACTACACATTTGTGGAATGAGTTGATTGACGAATAAGCCGAAGAAATGATTAGCTTTGTATTAAAGTGGGCGTATTACATTTCAGGGTCAGGTTCGTGTTGTGTTTATCCTTAGTTAAGTGAGTAAATGTACTTTAAAATTGAAATGCTTGGATTTAGACCCGCAGATTGACCACGTGATTGATTAATTGGTTGCAGAAGGGACGATTGGCTGGGTTAATGGAGGAGGATGTTTCGCACGATTGTATAAACAAGATCCACTAACACTCAAAAAGTGATCAAAATCCTCGTTAATTAATAAACGCATTACGCTAAAACGAGGCAGACCAAGGCGCACTAGAAATAGATGGAAAAAAACAAACTACCAAAGAACGTAAAGGAAAGTTTTTTGCTCCTCCCATTTCAATGAAGGATTGGAGCAGTACATTTATTAGCCCACCTCACATCACTCACACTACTTCACTTTAAGCTTAGAGTTCCGCAAGCGAACAGAGAGCGACAGTAGACGGCTAAATTTTGGGCCTCTTGCCGTGTCAAAGTAAGTAGTAAGTAAGTAACTAATTAGAGACTAAGGTCAATCACCAGCTATAAAGTTAGCTTACTGAAAAGTGTCTTCTTTCTACCAGCTTTCGTTCACTAGTCGCCAGGCACTTACATGCCAAGCCTACATTTATGCTCAATCTTTGAGTTGTACAAATGATATGTGGCTACCACTAGTTTCAATAAAATAACAGCAGTGTCAGGAAGGGAACGGGAATAAGTTCGGTGGCACGCCAGTTGTGCTCTCACAATAGTGACACTTGCATTGATCACGTGTAGAGCATTGAGTTCTAGACAACCTTTGAATTCTCACACCATAGGCGAAGTATTTTATTGCATAACGCAGCCAAATGCCAGCTATATCGGGACGCGTCAATACACTTTTGTCTTTGCTTGGTTACCATTCCAGTCACAAGTGGTCTTCAAAGAAACGAGCAGTTGACACTTAGATTCCACTCAATCGCTTTTGTTTCGGCAACCAAATACTGCTGCTTTCGATTATAGTACCTTTCAATTAGCTGCTCGCATGAAAAAAGCTTCTGTTTAATAAGTGCCTTTACGCTACTTAACAAGAGGTTATTTACACTTCACCTACCTAAAAGTGCGTGCTAATAAGGTAAAGGTCGTGCCAGAAAGGCGTCTTGGAGAAGGTTCTGGTCAATAGCAGAGGATAGTCGCGCATTTATCGCCTCATTACTCAGGTAAAATTAAGGTCATCCTCAAACCCGATCGCTTAATTCGCAAGTAAGGGATATTGAAGCTAAAAAGCTCTTGAGAAGTCGCGTATGCCCTAGGACTATAATTGCACTTTACTCAGCACTGTGGAGTGTGGGGATGTTAGTTGGAAATGGAGATGACGAATGTTTCCAAGGCGAAGGTAGGAGGAGTGCTTAGTTTGATAATTGACTTCTTTGCCCATGGAGTTATTATGCTCCCTGAAATGGCCGCATCAAAAGTGACTCAAGCATGGCTAGAATGCAAAATTAAGCATTTTAATGCAGAAATTACAAACTCGGGGGACGATGAAGCGTTTTGGTTCAATAATTTATGCTCAGAATTTGAATAGAGTTCAAGTTTGTAAAATTTGTTATTATCTTTAGTACCCGTTGGAAATCTCTCGGCGGTGAAATTCAAGGAGTTACGAGAAGATCCAAACAAAAACGGTGATGTTGTAATATGAATAGGCCATAGTTTTGGCAAACTGACAATTTTTTTGGGCATGGCATTTATATAAAATTTTAAACTACTTCTGCGATTTCCACTTTTCCACAAGCTGTGTTTGAGATAACTTTAAAGACGAGAGGTCCGCCACTTTAAAATCTCTACCTGGCATTGGAGGCTCTCCCATATACCTTTGATGTCTGGAAAAAAGACTCAAATTATGCAAGCCGACAAGTAGCCTGTGCACATCAAGCGCTAAGGATACATATATTACTTAAGCACACCTCATGGCGGCATATGCACAAAGCATAATTAGTGCATCTTCTCCTATATGCTAAAATACACACTTTGTCCATTGATCATACTCTTCTTTGAATGGAGTTGGGAGAATGTTCATTTAAATTCATCAATCTTGTCACAAATTCACTGTGTTATACGAATTAACCAAGCGATTCACACTCGCTTAATGATTTATTTCTAGAGAAGGGTTTGCTTTGGCTATCCTTTGAAAAGGCTTTCAGTTTTTTTGTCTTGCGATCAAAACCATCTGCAATACCTTGTTATTATGTCTGCCGGTTTGGGTCACGGAGGCAGTCATATTGCCCTAGCCTCGTGGACTGGCATTTGAACCGTGTCAGAAGCTCCATTCTCTCTGTCTATTGAATATGCATGTGTTCTGCCCTGGTATTTGTGTCATCTTTTGCCTTCAAGGGAGTCTCGGGGCGCTGCACCATTTCCATATGACCCTGTTTGTATCCTATTTATAATGGTAAAATGGACTGCATCCCTTGTCTTACCAGTTATCAACTCCTGTAAGCGATAGCTTCACAAAAAGAACTAAACGTGCTTCGAATATCGCTTTAATTCTTAACACTTATTATGGTCCAGCCGAAAAATCAAGGTTAGTTACTACCAAGAAGCTTAAAACCTCAAGGATATTTGGAAATTTTAAGGGGCCATAAGTGTTTTCAAGCTTTTTTAAATTGCTCTTATTTATCCACAACCAAATACATTTAAAATGCAGCTACTCAGTTTAATTAGTGTTAAGTTAATTTACACTTTGTGCATTAAATAAGATTAACAACCATCAAGAACAGTCGCACCATTTCTCACAGTCTTTTGTTGCGTCTACATAGTTAATGTTGCACTCCTTTAAAAGGTAGACGTGAATGCGGCCTTCCCCTTCCGCTGGAATGGGTAGAATCGCCATGAAGGCACAATATACAAATGTGGCCCGCATTCTAAGAAGAGGTGAGATAGGAGGAATTAAAATCGCACCTTCCAAAAACTTACACAGAAACACACCTCTTAAGGCAATATTTTTGCCAAGGTTCTCGTTGTTATGCGGGGCATATAATTTATGCAGCGGTACTTCTGAAGAGTGGCGGCAAGTCCTAGTAGCATACACCATCAAAATTTTACATTCAATGTCTTGTTCGCTGTGGAACTGAGGGGGTAAACTTTGATATGCTTTACGAGAATGCCTGAAAATGTGCAATTCTGAAGTGGCCCATGCCTTCTATTGAAATTTAAGTGCAGCTGTAAAGTGGGCGAAAGTGCATTCTGGATATCACAAATGTGCGAAGTTTTTAATTATTCAAAACCATTGTCATTAGCATTCAAAACCGCTTTCGCGATTATCAATGTAGTTACAAAAAATCTGCACAAAGCACCGTCCTAACATATGCATTTTGCTGAAGGGGTTTCCGTATTAATAAAAATTTCTCAAAACAAATGTCCGGAATGGCGACAAAAAAGATGATTTCGGTTTACGCACTGAAGGAGCCAACTTTGTTGAGAATCACTACATTGCATAAGAGGCAATTGTATCAGAAGAACTCCATTCAATCGTTAATTCGTTCTAATATGTACTTCACCTTTGTCTGCATTGTTTTGTGGCTTTGCAATGGTGGCAACACACAATTATGTCCTTTTTGTTTTCCCACTTTGTCCTCCGTTTAGAAGGAAATAGCGTCACATTTGCGGCAGAAGGAGCATAAGAAATGCTCCAATCAAATTTGCCACATGAATGGGGCTTTCGCATTAACGCGCAATGGACACCTTGGAAGGGGAAGAAACAGAACATGTTAGGGATGATTACACTTCTGCTATGTATGACATACTGTGCAGACATGCATTCACTTCAAAATTTACACCTTCCAACTATTTGCTGCCTTTAGATATACTTCCTTCAGTGTTCCCAGCTTTTGCTAATGTAGTGATAATAAGGCAATAATAATAAAACTTACTTCTCATTAAAGACTAGCAAAGTCCAAAGTTGTAAGGGTTCTCAGGCAGTTGGAAAGTAGAGGAGACCGTATGTGATAAAATGAATTACCAGTGCAGTGGGAAATTCTCAAGTGGCTTTGAAAGGGGTGATGTACCCAAATCTGCACGAATTTTAGCCTTAGCATGGACAGATGTCAAATAGGTGCTGGTTTATTGAGTAACCGATTCAAAGAAGGCATGAGAATTCCTTTTAGGTGCATTAGAAATATTTACCCAAGCGGTCAACATTCAGCGATGATACACATCACAAAACTAAGGGGCGTGTCCATTCACTTTCCAGACTCACCTCAGTAATGTTAAACGGCAGTCCATGCTTTGTCTCATAGGTATTCAAACCCGTTGCTGTGACTTAGGAGGAAAGGCAGTGGTGTTGAGGAATAAGTAAAGCAATTTAGCACCAAGTGTTGAATACTAATTTGATCTTAGCTACTCACCCGAAAATTCAACTGGTATATTCGCCACTTTGATCTTTATAAGATTGAATACTCCCCAAAATACGGTAAAATTACTTACTTTGCCGAATTAGAACCATACCATTGGTTAGTCCAAGTGTTACAAATCGGCTTTAAATTCAGCTATGTCTGCAGTGGAGGTCGCATTAAATGTGTTGTCAGAATCCCTACAAAGCGTATAACGCAAATGCTTTTTGTGGATCCTGTGATTGATAATGCAAAACGGACATTTTTCTAGTTTACGTTTCCTCCAAAACGAATTTGATATCTTTAAATTTAACAAATCTGCACAGCTGCGGAGAGTCACAAAATCATTTTCAAGACAGCGCGTAATCCGTAATGCCGCTTGCTTCACGGAGTTCCTCAATTTTCAAAAAGCACGACCACCGATTTTAATTTTTCTTACCTCCTGCAATATAAAAATTCACCTCTAGATTTATTCCTCTTAACATTTTAAAGAGCGGTTCCTGATAGAATGGGAAAAACTGCAATAAAATAAAATTTTTTTTCGTAATTAACGCCTACTCAATTGATTCGCACAAACTTTTGAACAGCACGTGCAAATATGAAGCTACAGGGACAGTATGGGGCATCGGCGTCCATATTGCCATGAAACTCTGCCGTGAATATGAAGGAAGAAACAATAACAATTGTATTCTTCAGTGGATAGTTTGTCTTCGTAATGTTCATGGTCACCATTTCTCTGCAGCTTAGCTTGAGTTGCTGACGCTTCGAGAGACACAAAGCAGATTAATTTACTTACTTACCGACAGCACACCACTGTACAATTCTACCTATGTTAAGCTGAAAGCTTTACAACTTATAACTTTCATTTGCGCAAATCCATGTCCCAAGACTAAGTGATAACACTTTATCTTGCCAGGTTTATGGTACAAGACATATACGTCGTGATTAGACTAGCGTTAAGATGCATTGCCTCTGCAGATTGCGCCATGGGTTCCGAGAAAACTTGTGACCTTCCGCAAGTGTCTTAATGTAATTTCTGGGTGGGCCTCGAGCTGTATGTGTATGCGCCCCATAGTTTGAGCAGTTAATGGAATAAATTATTTGGTGCAAAGGAGGCTTTTAGCTTTTTGTACAGGAAAAAAAGGTTGGTCTTAAACAGGCCAGTAGTGAGACAAGTGACATTTGGGTAGTTTTTTCCGGTCGCTTCATCGTCTCGGATAGTTGCTTCTTCATGAATGAATATCAGCTTGCCTTGGTAGTTGCCCTGATCCATCCAGCTTTCAACTAGAAGTAATTTGTAATTTAGTCATTTTATAATGGTGCTAACACCACACCAACTTATTCCCGGTTAAAAATTAAAAGCCGAGGTAAGGTTATTTGTTGAGGGTGTTCTAATTGTGTCTTTTATTGATGTGGCATCTAAATACTCTGTGGTCTGGTTAATAGCCCAAAAAAGTGGATTCCCAAGTCAATGGGGCTGAAACTTAAGCCCATAAAATGGTTGTGCCTAATCTGCTCCCAATGAAATTGCATTCATGTGTTGGTTGCATCATTTGCATAAAGGACTAGTAAGATCAATCTATTGTCTTAGTCTCCACAACTTTTATCCCGCATCGGTGGCACTACTCCTAATTATGCTTATCGCAAAGTTAAAGAGGACTTGGAACTCTACGTTTATTTGATGCCCAAATACATATTAGAGTATGTATTAGGACAAGACCGATGGTTTTTGTGGGACGGTATGCTTTATCATCTGATAATATGAATGTCCTAAATGTGGAATTAAGTTCTCAATTTGAAGACAAAAGGTTACAGGTGTGACACGTTTAAGCCACAAAAATGTGTCACGGTGCCTTGTCTAGTTGGTCAACTACCTACCTAAGGACCATTTCGCGAAAAGTCTTAGGACTTCTCTTTGGCACGATTACTTTTAAAGATAGACAAATGATATGTCTGCATCAGTTTATTTGGCATACGTTCGTGGGAAACTCTCTCTCGTATTGGTCCAGAATTCTGTCACAGTGGTTAGCTTGATGGGTTTGAAACTACAATGTCATTGGCTATCAAGCAGAGCTCAGCACATTGCATGAAAATTTGTGCATTTATAGACGGAGTGGTGGTATCCTTATGACAGACCCAAGATGAGCTCCTTTCGACTGCGTCGAAGTCCTCCATTATTTTGCAACAGCATTTCACCACTACTTACGGGAAATATAGCAGAAGTTAAAAATCCGGATTCCGCATTCTACGGATTCAGTGGCACGGTACTCACGCAGTCTGAGATCGCTAGGCTAATTGACTCGATGAGAGGTGATGAAGTGAAAGCTTTTGAAGATTTCCGCTTTGAGTACATCGAAAACTTTCGAGCTAATGCAATGCTGTCTCAACTACCAGTAAGCCTTTTTATAATACCCACGGTAGTCAAAGCAGTGACTGCCATTTTAACTATTCTACTTGAGTTGTCGGGCAGATAAAGTTATGCAGCACTGTAAAATAATGTGAATGTTGACAGGAATGCTAAATTGCCAACATGGCCTCTTTGTCTACACCAAAAAGAATTTGAAGTAGATGGTGTACCAAAAGTTTAATGTTTAGCTGCCGCTCTGCCAACGTAGAATTACTCTGCATTACTGAGCCAAAAACCAGGTTGGCGGGCTTCAATCAGTTTGCCAGATCTACTTCATTTCGATCACGAATGTTTGAGTTTACTGAAACGAGGTATGCCACTTGAACCAGTTAAAACGCTACATCAAGAGCCAAACCTTTATACTCTTGACAACTATAATTTTCAAAAGACCAAAAACAGTAATACTTGGTTATTTAATTAATCTAATAGCTTAGAATTTCCCTTCATAATATTTTGCGTAAAGTCGTTGTTGTAGGCAAATAGTTGCCACGAAAGTTTGGGTAGTACTTTGATTAGGAGGATGCGTTTCCTTGGATTCCCATCATGCCTTGCATGGTTTCCAATTCTTCGGAAAACTTTTTCATGCAGGCGGATATTCGCAGGCTTGTCCCGCAAAGGAAAATAATTTGAATAAGATAATTCACGTGGTGTTTCTACTGTATACGTACTTTAACGGCACAAATCTGCATGCTTTGCTCGTACAAATTTCAGAATTAGCAATATTGCTTAACCTCACTGTTGAATTTCATACCTTTGCTATTGTAGTGCGTGGAATATATGGCGCCTTCATTTTGGAAGTCGCTTTATGGCATCAACTTACTACATATGGCCTGCATTCTGTCGGCACATTCCATCATTGGCAGCATCCTAAAACACGGCGTTAAACAAGCTCCAACAAGCGTGCGTGAAAGTCTTCTTGACCTAAAACTTGATTGAAGAATTTTTAGCTGAAAGGTTATTCAAAAGCATATGACTGACTTGGTGCACAGCTGTGAAGGCGTTTCGTGTCCAGCTCTCAGGGGGAAATCTTAAGCGTTCAAAACGACTCAGAGGCAAAAGCAGTTGCGGTGAATATGGTATAGGTAGTCACTTCAGTGTCCTCCAAAGGTATCAGCATGTTTCCTTTAAAACTATATTGAGAGGATTTCTGGATTTAGAGGTCTTAAGTACTTAAAGAAGCACACCTGCACTCGAAAATAGGGGGGAAGTGCGAACCATTATTTTTGTTAGGTCCTGAGTCTCCGATGAATTCGAAATCAGCTAAAGGGTCATGGACGAGCATTTTTGAGTGGTATACGGGAGGGCGGGTTGGCAACTGACATGGTTTGGGGAAAATGTCGCAGAGCAGAAGTATTACGAAGGCTGCAGGCCTTGCATGATTAAACACGCAGATGAAATAGCACTAAATCACTGCACCTTTTTTTAGACTTTTTCATTGAATGAGTTGTAAAGTAAATCTCAGTCCCTGTTCTCTTTGTGTATCAAAATAATCGACTAAAATCGACCTGACTGTGGATGATTGGTATGTTTATATTCTTCCCATTTGTAAATGGTTTCTCCACAGCAAACATTCTTCTTCTTGGTGTGACCTAAGATTCTCTCAAACTATCAACTTTATTGCCAGACAGTATCATTTTTCAATGACTGAGAGGCATAATCCAGTGGTTGTAAAATACTCATCTCTCATAGCGCTTCTATTTATTGAGAAACCACTTATTTGTTCATTGGTATTTAAGGAAATCGCTATGCTAGATTTTAGCTGTCATTTATGCTTTTGGTATTTCTGCCGGAACTGAAATAGTGGAGTTTGCGTCACCCAGTTGGTAAATAATACAGTTGCCTAAATTATTAATAATTCAACAGTTTGAGCCAATCGGTTGCGAATGTTGAGGTCGTGATAGACCTAAATCGACTAATTTGGCTGCTTTATATTTATTTTGGCAGGAAGAGGTTTCGGCAGTCCACATTTGTGGTGCTTTGGGTGACTATGCGGGTTTGCGGAAGCTGCTTAAGGCTAACTTTAATCTCGCCTCCCAGGATATTGTAAGTTAAACGTTTATCAACAAAATTTTTTACGCAGGAAACAAAAGTCGATTTTCTTAGGGTAAGTGGAGTCATTAGTCGAGTCAGAGCAATGCTAAACCCTTTTGTTGACATGGAAGAGGAAAGCGTTAGACACTTTCAGGCTCATAATGTAAGAACCTATACGAACTTTTCCTAAGACACTGATCTATTTAGACGAACTAATGGTCATTGTGACAATCTATTTGATAGCATCACTTTTTTGTGAAAATAGGCTACCTACCGAAGGATATGAATGCATTCTCAGTTCAAGATTTTTATCCTAAAACCCATTTGGTTACCAGGATTTTCCTCTGTTTTGTTATACTTAGATGGGTCGCACACCACTGCACTACGCCACTCAAACCAACTTACCCATGGTCGTGATGTTGCTCTCCAAAGACCCTACTTCTCTATACGTTCAAGATAAAGTAAGTTTACTCAAAACACATAAGTAACAAAATAGTGACAACTAATTTTCACTGGTTTATTTTGACTTAATTTTACTGAATTTTAAAAGACTGCAAATCTTTTGATCGAAATTCCGAATGCACGCGTTAAGCTCAAGTGACGATAAAAAAAACAAGTTTTAGGCGATTCATAGGCTTATGCAGTGAGCGTAACGCTGAATTAATGGCATTTCCAGCATTTTTTTCAAAACGAAATAGTCGAAATCGGTGGTTACTTGAGGCACAGGCTTTAGTTGCTGTAATTTTAGTCATTTTATATTTTTAAACTACATGAGCCGTCTTTGTTTTCCGTGGACTAGTTTCCTGGGCACTTGATCTTGTAAATTTATTGGCATATCTTTAAAGTTCAAGATGAATGGCATCTTCTCACCGAAAATGAGAAAAGTTGAATGTAAAAACCCACGAATTTGCCTGCTGATAGTTAAGAGATAAAGGGTGTCAAAACTACAAATGAGTTTTTATTTCCTCGAAAGTTTGGAAAGCTCCCTGCGGATTATTGTCTGAGCAGTCAACACCAAGATATTCTCAACTTCCTCAATGAACAGTCAAAAGCGTCCTCATCTGCATTCCTGACAGACAGTGTCGAGGCGGAAATGGATGTCGAATCAATGGTATCAAGTTTCTATTTTTGATTATTACGCAGTGTTTTTGTGCTTGGAATGTTGTAAGTCTTCGACATAGTAAGATTAGAGAGGTCAGTTTTATTTCACATTGCAACTCAGCAAAAAATTAATGGAAAGGTCTAAATGTGGTCCTCCCTGTAAGTAGAATTTTGTGATAGCACCTTGGGAGACAATGACGAGGGTGACAAAATGTGGCATGAAATGCTCTGAACACTGTTGCAAATTTGTTTAATGCCGAGTGTACAAAGTGTGCCTGCCAGCACCTTCTAACGATGTTTTGAGGTAGATTTCAGGTTCCCTATTGGTCTAAATGGAACGCCTTCCGACAGGGCAAGATGATGGGTCTGTGCGTTCGAGGACCTGCACAAAATGAACACTCACACTTCTAACCAAATTAAATATAATTAAGCGTCATACAAAATAGTCATATTGTCTAAGTGACTTGCTGAAAAAAATTTCTAGGACGTATGTCACCAAATCTGGTTGGTTACATCCATTCCTGAATTCACATTGTATCAATAAGAATAATTTTATCTGTCCAGTGAATGGAAAAAAGTGGTGGTGAAAGTCTCTGCAGTAGCAAACACTGGCAAAGAGTGGACAGCCTTTTTATTTGTATGCATACATCTCACTTGTCTTATGAGGACAATATTCTAGAATTCTACTTTGTTGCATTATGTACTCTAATATACGCACTGTAACCATTTCCGTGTTTGTGAAAATAGCGTTAAAGTTGGTGTACATATGCAGGCAAGTGAGTAAATGTGATACATCAAAGTCTCACACCGGTTCACATTTTGTGTTTCAGGACCAGAAAACAACCGAAACTAACCTAAGCATTGCATTGAACTTTGAAGCCTATCTTTGTACGCAAATTAATCCACTTTACTGGTGAGTTTAAATTAGATACAGTAGAAGTATCTAAAACTTTGGAGGCCCTAATGCAAGTCATTAAGGTTAACTCACGAAGACATTTGCTAATACGACTTGTTAGCGCTCGTGATTGGACAACAATAGGTTCACATTTTCCGATTTTAAATTAGTTTACAAAGTACTATAAGAAATGTGCAGGCGCCCTAATTTGATGCGCCTCTCCTGTATACCTTAGCTACAAAGACCACACTTACTGCGAATGTTGTGATGATGCCTACAACCATGAAGTATTCAGCGGAAATGCGGCATTGGACGAACTGATCGCAAGCCGAAAGGAAAGATTTATTAAGCGGCCGACAAACACCTTTGGACAGTTTGAAACACCCTGCTCCAACGTCATGGCTGAGGTGGGTTCGGACGCCTTAGCCACCGGTTATCAGCAGCATGCATAAACTACATCATTAAACTATTTATAATGTGCTCATTACGATTGCTTTTTTAATCATAACAGTTTGTGAGGATGACAGATGATACAAGGATGGAGGACTTGGGGAAGCTGTTTTTCCGCATATGGAAGCTGCAAAAGCCAGGTCTAGTGCTGTCTCTTCATGGTTCAGTTCCGTTAGGGAAGGCATTCCAAAGGCGTTGTTATGGATTGATTTTCGGAGTGTTTCAGAAAACACGTATGTTTTCTCTACCTAAAACTCGTCTACTTATATTAATAGATCGACTGTCAATGAAATTATCCAACTTTTTAAGTTTTATCGCATAAATCTTTAACTTTGTTGAGAATTATTATCGCCATTTTCTCTAATAACGAATTGACGTGTTAAAATCAGCTTAGGTGCAATTTAAAACCGCGTATTTGCTAAATTTAAATCAGCATTACGGAGAATTGCATCATCTATGTTCGATATCACTAAATCATACTTATTGGACATTTTTACTAGTCAAATTTTTGCCCGAGTTTGAAGGTGTTAAAGTGGCTATGCTGTCAACATGCATACTTTAAATAGATTTTTGGTTCTAATGAGTCAAACTTTGCTAATTCCATTTTGAAAGTTGGTTTTTTTCGAAGTACATTGATTATCCTGCGATAGAGGTTGAGTTAATCTGTTGAGTCTGCATACTACTTTAAAAGGTAATAAGTAATTGTCTATTCGGGACCCAACTGGGTGTGGAATTTCAGTAACGTGGATCATCACAGATGGACAGTATGGTAGCGTCTCGGAAGTGATGTCCCTGGGTATGTGCAGCAATGCTGAGGCCTATAGACTGAAAAGTCTGCAAGTAATTGGGATAGTCCCATGGCGACGACTGCCTTTTCAGTTACATCTCCGATCTTCAAACTATATGGTAAGCTCTGAGACCCCAAAGACCCACCTAAGATCAGCTTTTATCTGCAGAAGTCCTGTGTCTCTAAAATGCAAAGGTATTGGGTCTATTTAGGTATGCTATTTGTTCAGCAGTAGTTAAAGGTTCACTTACATCTACTCTGCTCAACTGAATAGAACCGCATGCTCATGCATGGTGATGGCCTGTTTCAGTCCATTTTAAATCATTCGAAATAAATTTTGTCCCTTTACTGCTTGGAACAAAGCCTTTGAGAAACGTTATGTCGAGAAATAGTGTTTCGAGAAAGTTCGTAGAGTAACTCGCATAGGCTCACTTTCTTTCAATGAATACATGTGTTTACTCACTGCGTTAAGTTACTACAACACTACTGCTCAGGTTCTCTTCAGGATGATTGCACAATAGCCTTCTTCATAATGTTCGAAATAAAATTGTGCCTTAAGTTGGTGATAGTTGGGGTAAAGCATTTCATATCACTGGCAATTTGAACACTCTAATGTGCATCATTCCTTATGTATTATAACATCGCTGAAGCGAATGCGGTTCAGCAGAATGTGCTGTTTTGTACAAGTTGCGTTGAAGGCGCCAATTTAGGCATTACGAATAACCCGTGCATCATTATTTAGGGGTCGACTCAAGTTGAATTTCCTCAGAAGGGTCCCAAGACTGAGCTTCACACCCCACTAGCCCCATATCACACTCGTTACCTATTCGTTGACTCGGGCCCCAAAAATGGCATTCACTGCATTCAGGAATTCCGTACTAGGCTTGAAGCGTGGCTCTCGAAAATGACGTTTTGTCCCAACAGCTGCGATCTAATCTGTGAGTGAGCTAATCGCATTATTTTTGCTGTGAAGGCGGAGTGTAAAATCTCACAAGATTGGCTTAAAGGAATCCTTTTTAAACATGACATTAACAGTAGGGTCTTAAATGTTGATTCGATACAAACGTTCGGCGTCTGATATTAAAAACCTAAGGCAACATGTTTCAGTGCCAGTAGCTTCTATATTTGTGTAACTGCATTTCGAATGGACGAGATAATCATTAGATGGATACATGCAAATGGTAACAACTCCATTTCATATTTTGCAATTTACAAGGAAATTCATGTCGTTCATGGCTCGATTACATTATAGACAACACACCCGTTTGTGGAATTCTGGTAGCGGGAAGACCTGAGGATGCTTTGGGAGTTTGCGAGGCTCTGAAATGCAATATCCCCTTTGTGGTAGTAGCTGTAAGTACTTATCCTCTGTTAGGTTTGGATTCAAGGTAAGTACCTTCGCGGCCAATGGAGGTATTTTTTGCACACATAGTTGGACGGATATAAAAGTACTTGCGAAATTACTATCCTCGAGACAACAACGACTGCGTACGTTGTGAATAAACTAGGACAGAACTTTGCTTTGTTGTGGTGACGACACATTTGGTCTCAAAGTGCGAGCAATATGAGTTTCTAGATGTCAATAATATTCCTAAAATTAGTTACACAGGATTGGAGCAATCAATTTGGTCTACATCTTGCATCGTACTTCCGCGTTTCCAACTGTTCATTTTAATGCTTAAAGATCTAAACAATAATGAGTGCCCATGTTTTGTTTCCATTAGTTGTTGAAGTAGCTCCTGCTTCATCGGATTTGTTGTACTGCTGGTTTGAAGATATTATTGTTGGAATGATTAGGTGCCTAATCACATTGTTTTAACTGTGGCACTAGCAGGAGACGAGGCTCAATGTCGTTGTAAAAGCAGCGCCATTTTTGCTTGCAATTGTGCCCAAAACTCGAAGGAGTGTTAGCCGCTGCGATGGGCGTAAAAATGTGTGTGATCTATGATGTTAAGCCTTTGTCGAGAAAAAAATAATTGAGGTTAGCACTCCATCGAAACGATCTAAACAAAATCCATAGTTTCCCTTCGTTTTGAACATTTTTTCCATTGCGTCTCATGTTTTGTTCGGAAATCTCGCCGAAGCAGTTTGCTCAAATCACCAGTTACCATATTCTACAATCAGTGGTTATGCTAAGCAACCATTATGCCACCATCAATATGCTACTTAAACTAAGGCCATAAGATTTTGAGTAGTATTTCGTTTCGAACGCAGCATAATTTTTGTCTAAACAATAATAAATGGGCCTACAGCAAAGCGTTTGCTGATCAACCTAATGTTTTGAATTTTCTCCTAATATTGCTTAAATGATATATTTTTAAGCGGTTTTAAAGGCATGCAGGCAATGTTCGCCTAAGTTTTAACCCACTTGATCCATGAAAGGCATAAATTACCAGTCCTTATGCTCCTCTTACATTAACTATACTCTTTCAATTGTGAGGTTGAAAGAGTCTACAACGAATGCACTTATTGCGAACGCTGCTTCTCCTTGTAGGATAGCGGTGGCCTTGCGTCCATAATCGACCAGTATCTATCAGAAACGAAATATATGCGTGAAATTAGCCAACCTTACACGCAAGAGGTAACTGGAATCTTGGAAGCAGATCACGAGAGGTAGTGGTACAGTTTTGTTTCCAAGTGAAAAGGCGATTTTATAAATCGTAGCCCAACTGTTCACTTGCAACCTCAAATTGCTACGCTGGCTCACTCACCCAAATTTTTATCTCTAATCTGTATTTGGATAGGCGGTCCCCGTTTTCCAAATCGTTTTTTGCACTTTGAGCACTTGTTTATTTTGAATAAATAAGAGCAGGCAAATTTACATCCTTTTCAACAATTTCCATCCTAAAAGTGAATCACAAGTCCTATCGTCCTTGTTTTCTGTTTTTGAGTGATTATCCGTACAACTTTGAGGTTATTGTGTACCTGTAAGCTAACGGCTGTGTAATGTTTTGCTTCATAACAGATTGTTGGAAATCATGATGCGATACTGGCCGGAAACACGCCTTAGTGAGGAATTGACTACTTTGGTGACCAACATTATCGGCTGTTCGCACTTGATGCAATTCTTCTTTGCGGAGTCTGATTTCGATACATCACTTGATGGGAAGATTGTATCAGCGCTTATAAACCCCGGTAATCTTCGCTTATGAGATTTCAATGATGATAGGTTAAAGTAGATCATCGAATTTGCAGCGATGGAGGGAACAGGATTTCTTAGTCTGCAATAGCACACATAGACCCAAATCATGTAAAATAAACACAACGAAAGCCAATTTAACATGTGTCATGAAAACAAAATTGTCTTTTATTTGT
Organism: Taenia hydatigena; assembly: GCA_036345935.2. Lineage (NCBI taxonomy): Eukaryota > Metazoa > Platyhelminthes > Cestoda > Cyclophyllidea > Taeniidae > Taenia > Taenia hydatigena. The sequence goes on from JADWOT020000004.1 coordinate 21,107,144, forward strand.
GTTTGTTGTTCTCCAGCCCTATTTCAGGATGCCAGCAAGAAGCAATCGTGGAAACCACGACTCAATTTGGCGATGGAACTCAATAAGACGGACATTGTTCTGGAAGGGATTTTGGATGAAATTTCATGGACAGTAAAGGCCCCTAATAAAATTATTCACTATTTTGTGCGAACTCTGGTTACTTTTATTTCAATACTTTAGTCATATTTCGATAAATGTATGCATTCTCCTCTGACAATAAGTGTTTCATCAGCTAATCTAAAGAGTAAGCTGTGGAAATTTTCGAATCAATTGATCAAGGACAGGGCTCTTAATTTTGTGTAATTTTATAGCTCGAGGAAATTAGTCCCTTCGTCAAGTGCTGCCTACTTACAAACAAACCTCGATTTCTGCGTCTCTTTTGTGACTCGGGCCTCCATATGTACGAGTTCGCAGATCAAAAGACAGTCGAAGAGCTCTTCACCATAGAGGCGCGCAGCAACGTGAGCAGCATGACTGTTCTTTTTGCGCTCCGCTGTAATTACTGCCCAGTTTTACTATCTACACCAACCCGTTGATAAGACACTTGCCATCTAATTATATGCTCTCACGCTGTAAAATAAAACGATTTTTATTGTTTAAAAAATGTACCCAAGCGAACTGCTAGGTTTCTTAGCGGGTGTTTAAGGAAGTGTTCGCTCTAGACAAATGAACGTTGGTGACGTCAAGTCCCCAAGGTTGTCTAATTCTTAATTTTAGCCGTTGATAGAGACATGTGTTTGCGATGAGTTTGATTAAGGGCAATTTTTCTAAAGAAATGGAAAAAGTGCATTTATGGACCTAATGCAGCCTAAAATTGTATGCTTTAGGAAACTGCAAGTCAAGACCAAAGTATGTATGCGCGTTTTAAGAATTTCTTCCATTGTATTTCGACTGGATTTTAATGAATGCAAAATGTCGCACGTGCCCATTTAAGGCTAAAACTGCGAACTATCACATACTTTATTAATTGTAGCCAGACTGAACATTTGTGCCATATTTTTAAATCTTCTTTTCAGACCGTGGGAGGAAGGGCTTTGAAACAGCTTTTTCTCGACCATATACATAAGGTAGGTGGATAGCTCAAGCAGAATGCGCTTTTGTTGCTTTTTATGCCTCACGACGACTGTGATTTACAGCGCACAATACCGAATCCCGCATAAATTCCTATTTTTTCCACCTTTCAAGTGTCTAATTTTGAAATTATCACTATACAGTTGGTACTGTTCCATGTTTCGCACTCGATTATATATTACTATGGCAATAAATCAGAGTCTGTGACTTGTGTGACAGTTTCTATAGACCGAATTCGCCTTCATTAACACAGGTACCATCAAACATAACGGTGGATGTTGTGGAGCAGACACTTAAGATTATGATGAGACGCAAGTACTTCACTCACGTCATTAGCAGGGATCGTAGATCCCGACGTGTGACGCGAAAATTGAAGGAAGCTTCGTCGAATCAGCAAGGTACCAGAAGTATTTAAACCATAATTTCTTTTACATCCCATGATTACACATTTATGCACATTCACGTCTTGTTCTAAAAATTAGTAACATCAACGAATATGACTAGCTAGGTGCGCTCTCTCATTCATCTGTTGGTATCCAAGACAATCGTTTTATGCTTTATATTTCTAATCTATTTGAAAAAAAATGGTGGCCCATCAAATGATGGGTCGCGATGTAATGAAAATCATGATTAGACTACACGTCTGGATCATCTAATATTAAAGGAAAATAAGCGCATACTAGTACGTATTAATGTCGAATAACTACGTATGTGGTTCAAAATCACTGTCCAAATTGTGCATTTTTTCCACGTTTTTAGTTGAAGTGATCGTAAAAACACCGTGCCTTCATAAAAACGAAAGTTACTTACAATACCTCTACTTGTGGGCGCTTGCCTCGAAGCGCTACGAGATAGCGCGCTACTTGTTGATGATGCTCACTGATATAACTGCGGCGGCGTTATTTGGCGCATCATTTCTGCGACGAAAAGCACGAATCGCGCGGTCGCCAACGGAAAATGAGGAGTCAAATTATTACTCACTGTGAGCTTTTTAGTGATCTGCTCTGCCAGCTTGAAATAACTACAAACCTTATGTCAAAAGTAGTTGTAGACAGCCGAAACGCATTTCGGAAATGTAACTTTGACGTACTCCCATCGCCTCGCCAGTTCGCTTTGCATTTATGCAGTAAATAGAATCGAATGATCCTTTGATGAGCAAAATATCTATTACAGGGTCTCTTGATTTAAGGTAATGATTGCCTATGTATTGGCATTGTTTTTATTTGTCTAAAGGCACGCTGTTGTTTTTTGGGGAGACCCATCGCACATGCATGTGACGCGCTATTTGCTAGCCTATGGCAACTATTTGAAAGCAGCCGTGCCGTAAACACATTGGATGCATTTAAAACAACAAATGGAATGGCACGCACTCTTTTGTGAGCGCTTGCATCTACTCACTTTTTGGGACAAAATGATTTTGAATAGCCTGTTGCAACTGATTTTTCCCAAAGGTTCCTGTGACTAGCGCCTTGGGTACTCTGGTTCGCTAAAAAATTCAGGTAGAATACAGTCTGCATAAGACAACTTGCATTTGATAATCAGCATCCATTGTAACGGTTTTGCTTGCAAATAATTCTAGGGTCCAACTATGCACAAACACTCGGTTGACATTTATCTTTGGTGGCATCTTACCTCAAACTAGTGGATACTCCTATATCATTTAAATTTGGATGCAGAGACCTTTGCCCAGATATTCTAAATCTAATTTGCCACTTTGGCTATTAATTTTAACTGATGAAAAAGTACTACCTCTGCGCTTAAGCACAATGTTTGGGGGCTACAGTCATACAAATCGAATAGTTTGGAACTTGAACAACTGGTTTGATGCATTCTGGATTTAAGGCGCATTGATCATGGCCTACTGTATGCATCAACATCTTATATTTTTGCTTCTTTACGCAAGTACTCATGTGGCTTGAGGTGCCAGATTTTTCGCACCAGCTTAGGAACGGAGTGAGAGCTGGACACATAACCAAGTAGCCGACAGTTCTATTGAATAACATCGTTAATTTTAGACAAAATAGTCAGCCAGACGAGCAGCCAATCATTTAGAGAAACCTTATTAACAGCAATATCGGCGGAGCTAATTCAGTCTGGTAACTCAAAAATTGAAGTTACGGCAACTGCACAAGTGATACTCAGTCTTATTATCTGAAAGTGGGACGGGCACAGCACCCATCCTTGCAGCATTCATTCTTTGCAATCTTTGAACGTGCATTCTGCTCTTTTTCACTGTCATTAGTGTCTTCGAGAACATCGCCCTCTCAATTTTAAACCAATGCTACACCAGCAATGTTGAGAGCACAATGCAACTCCTCATAATGGAACGACAAACTTTTGAACAACTTTCATGCTTTGTGATAGCGGCTGAGGGCAATTGCAAACACTTTATGGAGCATCAGGCCTGCCAAGAGTATCTCGACCGAGTCTGGGCGCGTACCCTTCTTGTGAGAGACATCTCGATCAAGGTAACAACCTAGCTGGGCGGTTGGAGTAGGTCTTGCGGCTTTCGATGAAATCACTGAAAATGATTGTTTAATTTTTATGACATGTCGCATTCAGTTGGGTGCATGCATTATAAATCGGATGTGTCGGAGTGTGTCGGTACGGTCTATTCTATTTGGACCTAATTCTCTTAACACCCCAAACTTTTTAAAGGTGTGGATCGAATTCGAAGTAATTTAAGCTGGCTAGCTTCACGAACTATAATTTTGCGCGGTTTTATAGTCACGGAAGCTCTTGTACAATCAATTCATAATGTTTGGAGGAGGTGCGGTTGCAAACAACGCCAACAAGATATTTATCAAACAGTTTAGTGTTGGCAACGCAGTTATCATTAATGCAATATTTTTTTTGGCTAATTTGCTCCTCCTTGTTATGAGGATGCGAGTGTAATTTTTTTTTGAACAATAAATTTAAAGTGATATGCCAAGATAGAACGTTTCATTTATACTACCTTTAATCGAGAAAATCGTAAGAAAGTACAGGATATAAGGCCGTTTCTTGAGGCTGGGTTCTACGCACGTTTCCTCTTACCACTTTGTTCTCACCCTAATGCTCCCAAGCCATACCTGTTTGGGTCCCATCTAGCTATTAGGGAGGCGCAAAAGGTACCGCGAGTTCATTTTATCGACATCTTTATTCAAATACGGTGGAATATTTTAAATTAAAACTTTCGCAGGCGGTAAATGCCTTGTGTAGTTGCCAAAGGTAGACTTCATTCTCAGTCCTTCTGTTGAGGATCGCCACTGATTCTCCCATTCGTAGCACATTCACTTCCCTTGCCTCGCTAACGATTATCATCCAGCAGTGGAAATTAGGACAGTCGGCATTTGCAACAGGGCTCGTTTTTCACTGTCGCCATTGCAGCGCCTTGAGAGGCCACTCCACTCAGCGAAGGCATCACGGCCAAGACAAAAAGTGGTGCGTTACAAAACCGAGAGCCAAGCAAACATCGTATTGCAACTGTCTCACAATTTCAGTGTTCATTGGTTTTTTCCTCTGGCTTTTTTATTTCTTTAAAAACTTCTCTTAGATGCTTGTTTCTTTCTGACTTGACAAATCATCATTAACGCGCTGTCAATTCCTTCAACCGCTAATACTTATTTTTGTTGTTACCATGATTGGCGCTCTTATATGTAGAAAAGCATGCTATGTTATTTCGTTCGGGCGTAAAGAAATGGGCAATTTCAAGCGGTGCATCCCTCTGGAGATAAAATCTGAGAGAAAAAGGTTCAAGTGGGCCAACTTTTAGTAGTCGGACTAGGCCCTTTGATTCTTGGTTCCCAAGTTAAATTCAATGTGTCGCTAAACCAAAATATAGCATTGAAATATCGTAATAGTAATTCATTCACGGTTGTGCACCAAGAATAAAAAAGTACGCATCTTTTCTGCACTTGTTTCTGAAGCGCTTGTAGCATTGGAATTAGTATTTTGAATTTTTGTGAGCGCAAGAACTCATATGCCTTTTTTAGTTCTTTCTCAGTCTCTTCGTTGGTATTGTCTGTCCACCCGCCGTTCCCTTCGTTGCCGATTACGACGAAACTAAATATGCGCAGAAATACTCCGATCTTGTTGATGATGTGAGTCACCCTAATTGTAATAAAAAATGACTTGTTAAATCACTGTTAAACACAAGAATTTGTTGCACGATAAACTGTTTTACACATGCAGTGACGGTCTAACTGTAAGCACCCCATCTACACTGCTCATATAAGTGTTAAGTGTTAACTTGACAAGTTCAAAGTATTCACTTGTCATGACTATTAATGCTTTTATTTTACTTCCGGTCTTTGCCGATTTCAAGCTGGATAAAAATATACGACTGGAGATTTATCGCAGTAAACTCGTTGACTTCTATAAGGCCCCTTGCGTCCGCCACGCATACCAAGTTGTGAGTTTTATTTGGTCTTTGCTAATTGTTTGCCTCAAGGTTTAAAAATAACTTGATTTACGACTCCAATAAAATTGCAATAAAAAATTGTTAGGACTGGGACCATGCTGTTTGTTTCTTCACTAGTTTTCTTTCCAATCCAATGCTGACTTGGACTCTATGCAACCCTATCATGGCGTCTGCATTTCATTTTCTCAAAAAACATCGTAAATTATCAGAATTTCATTGTATCGTTTCATAAGTACTAGACTTAATGATAGAGCAATACTTTGTGCTCACTACCAATTTTTCGCTCTTCTCCCCAAGGTAGCCTACTCAGTACTCTTCTGTCTTATCACAATTAACCTTCAATTTGAATTCACATTCGCTAACTACAGCTGGATGGCTGTGGAAATCGCCACCATTGTCATGACGACAGCCCACTTCATTGACCACGTCAAAAACGTAAGGAATCGTGCGCGTTCGCAGTGGCTCTGCTGCGTGGCGCACATCATTTTTCAAAATTCACAAAGCATACTAAAACCCGCGACCAGAAAGTGCTGGAAAACTTGGATTGTTTATGCTAGGTCAGCTATTATGGTCTATTTATACCATCCACAGAATCAGTCTCTACCTTGACGTAACTTTATTTGCAAATGATGCGTAAAGCTATTCATTGAACAATTATTAGACCCTTACAAATTGGACATCATGCCGCGACTTCATCAGTCAGCGGACCAACCAATTTTCGCTGGCCGCTTTCGCATTCTATGTGGTTGGCGTCACGCTGCAAATCATTCTCACTCTCCCAACTCGAAAAAGCTTTGGTTTCGAACAATTCAGTCGAATTTGCCTAGCGCTTGGCGCTGGCATAGCCCTTCAACAGCTCCTCCAGTTACTTTCAATTCATCACTATATCGGTCCTAAATTGCAAATGATCAGGAAGATGGTAGGTTCATCAACATTTTCACTTAAATATTTGCTGTGGCGTTACTCACTTCACCGGTCGTGTGATAAATTAACAGAGTTTAAAATGGCTAGTTTTCATACCAAAAGTTTTAATATTTCGGAAGCAGACAATAAGGACATTTGGCACTTTTGAAACAAAAGTCAAGAAATCTGGCTACAATTTGTTATTACTATTTTGTTTTACTTTAATAAACCCAAGTACCTTCCAAGTTTTGTTAATCAGACTAAATGACCTTCTAAAAAAGATAATGTTTGCCAAACTCTTAAATCACTACTGTCACATTTGCCATTTTATCCTCTGTTGCAGGTTGTGAGAGATTTGGTGCCGTTTCTAGTGATAGTGCTAATATTTTGGAGTATGTACGCAATCATCTTTTCGGTCCTTATCCTACGGCCAAGCGACTCTTCCGACGCCTCTGGTGCCATCTTTCGTCTTCTTCGCATTTTGCGTTCTGGATTTTTCCAGATGTTTGGCGAATTCAACCTAGAAGAGCTTCTTCAATACTATGGTTAATAAAATGCATATTTGAGTGTTTTTGAGTGCTGCATCTAACCCAAAAGTAGTGGTCGTGGGGTCCCAGTGTTTGGTACATCAAAGTCGGGCTCCATTATTCGCTTTCTACACGCTAGGCTTGCGCCAAACACACGTTATCTACCCTGAATTTTGTAAAATAAACGTTCAAGTCGTCCGCCCTCTACAATATTTTATGGCTATTCTCCATCATTAATGTAGGAAGTTCCACTTGTGAAAATACTACAACATCGGGATGCACCTATCCATATTTTGAATTCCTCCTCCCAATACTCCTTTCTCTGTTCGTCTTGACGACGCATGTATTGCTGATTAACTTGCTTATTGCAACCTTCACGTGAGTATTTTACTCCAACATCTTGCCATGTTAATATCTTTTCAAATGCCAAAATTTTGTTGGCTCTTTTATGGGCTAAAACTTTTATCGAGGAATTTGACACTAAAATGTACTTTTATGCTAACAACAAGTTCTCCCAAGCAGACAAATGCTGAAGGCATCTAAAGCGCAGGATCTGTTTCGAATTACTTTAAAATTGCCTTTCGCAGTCCAAGTCATTTTCACAAAATAAAATTTGACTTAGGTTCTCTTTGCTTACATATCGTTGGTTAATTCCAAGGTCATTTTAGAGTCCGATTGAATGGCCTTGTTATTTGAAAGGGCTTTAACATCGAAACAATATAATTATTATCTGGATAAACGTAGGTTAATGCTGACTACAACTCTCCTTTTAAATTCAGGAGGTGGGTTTTTTGTGAACTGTGTTACTTTGAGGAAAAGTTTTTGAGCTTCCGTAAATCATATACTGATACAAATTTCGTTCTTAAAACAAGTGTTTTCGTGACAAATTTTAGTACACTAGTCCTTTGATCATACAGTTTTATTTAAAAAATGTTTATTGCATTGAGCCCTGATAAGTGTAATTAAACTGCTGCCATTATATTTCAGGAAAACATACGACGATATGGAGGCCGAATCTCTGCAACTGTGGACAATGCAGAGATATGTGTTAATGGGCAGTATCCTCTCGCAGTCAGTAGTGCCCTCAACTCTCTCTATCCTTCCACTAATTTACCAGTGTTTTAGACGTGGTGTTCGGCGTTTAAATTTACGTCAAGGTCACGAAGAATCTCTCAAGCATAAGCCATTCCGTGAGAGGGTCTTTTAAGTTGGTTTAACTCTCAATTGTTGATACTTTATCACTAAAGCATGTCAAACTAGTGTCTTACGATTTTCACGTTCTTAAGACTCATCATTTACTCTTGCTTCATAATTAAAAGTTGAATTAGTCTATGATTTGCTTCTCCACATCTTTCAAGCTATATTTGGTCGATGTTATAGCATACATTTGTTCGCATGGCCTTTTGCAAAACTGTGCAATATCAGCTTTCAACTTATATAAAGCTTCCCATGAAAAGTATGTCTGCTTAGCTACTTTAAGAAACATTAAGTATTTGGCCATGTTTTCCATTGCGTAGCACCACGTTGAAATTTACCTAGGATTTCTTTGAAAGGGAGGGTGGCTGTGCACTTCCTTATTTTACTTTGGAGTGAGCGAATTGGCCTTCAGTTCTTGCAGGAGTTAACTTAATCAAAACCGTAAAATTTTTATTCCTGAATATTGTGGCAGGACGATTAGCTTGTGCTACATTTTAATGGGATTCTAGTACTTGAAATCCTAATGGAAATGCTCTGCGGTATCCATTTATGATAAGCTTTAAGTCACCGCCACTATTTATTTATCCGTGGGGAACACGAGCACTTTATGTATCCGATACCATTTCGGCAAGTAAAAATGATGGTAAATAGCATTGTAGGTTTCGCACGAATGTAAACGCTACTGCATACTTTAAATTTAGATACTACAAGCAACTTGTTATAAATTTAGTAGGTTTAGCATTGAAGTGAAATTCTGATATAATTATTGCAAAGTTCATGCAATAATCTTCATTTCTATGCTTGTTTTATTTGCATTTGAAGGCAAATCATTTCGGAATTCGCCTGCTCGTGAGCGTCAGCTAATAAATTGGGAGAAATTAAACGCTCTGATAATCACAGGGGGTGAGAACTATGGTGAGGAGACGGTGAAAAGGAAAAGTGTTGAGATGGACTCACGAGGGACCGCTCGCGGTCATCAAGAGGGCCACTGGCACCTCCTTCATCGCCTTCGACCCGCAGACATCAGGGCCAGATTTAAGAAGACCATGCTAGAGCAGAAGATCAAGAGCATTGATGAAGCTCTGGAGTCTATTATGGCATTTGTGAGTCCATTGCTCTTTATATATCTTCTTAAGCCACATCTGAGCATTCGTCTAAAAGAATTTGTGTATTAGTTGAAAGTCACACCGTTTTCTGAAATCTCCCATCTTCACGTTCACGTAGACACCGTATCATATTCGTTTATAATTGAGTTGATATTCATATAACATTTGCCACTCCTCTGAGATTTGTCACAGCCCTACAGCCACGGCAAACCCAACTGAGTATGATTGTCATTGCCTGGTATGACACCAAATCAAAATATTTCTTTTAGGTCAAAAATAAATGTTACGTCTCGCCATCTCTATCACTATCCAATACAAAGTGTAAGTCATTTTGCTATTAGCTTTAAGTTTTTCAAAGCTCATTCAGCAAATGGCTGAATGGGAATTTCACATTCCGAAATAGGGACGGAGAAAAAAATTTGGTTCCAGCATTTCGATCTCTAATTTAACAGAGGATTACAACTAAAAATGACTATAAAACGATTTCAGTGGGTATGAGTTCTGCTTAGAAGATTAGAATTGTATCATTTGTGGGGACTCAGACACTCACTTATGCATCAGATAACGCTCAAATCCTCTCATTTCCTTCAGTAGGAATGGTACATTCTCTGAACCTCAGCAGGCAGTCACTGTACAGTGGAAACGAGAGGCAAGATTCTCCGGTCTCATTCCAGTGGCTAAACCACCAGGTCGCCTTCTATGCGACGCTGACTAGTGACATCACACCGCGTTCTCTTGATCCTCCGATTCCATGGGATGTGCGTTCACTTTGAATGAAGAATGCAGTCCTTGTTAATGCGTGGTTGCAACTTGTGACAACTTTATGCACAAAATTAGCACAATTTTTTGCTTCAACAGCACATTCAATGCAAAATCAGCTGAGTTGAAGCATATACGCCCATTTTTATATTAAATCCGCATCATTCTAAACGCATATAACTTGGCCTAATGTCTATTTTAAGCTGCATTTGTACAACTTGATTGACCCTTCTTCGTGTGTATAAGTGACAGAAACTTCAAGGTTGCGTGTGCTATAGGTTCCATTCCCGGAATATTCACCAATCCGATGGCAACCCAGTAACCATCATATCCCCGCCTGGGAGATAACCATCGGTGAGTCCTCACCGAGCACAGTAGAGGCGAACCGCGTCTCCTGCCGCTTCCTCGAGGTGGACTCCACAGCGACGCCGACCGGATCAAAGACAGCACCGCGTAACCCCGAGGGTCGCGTTGGCATTGCTGGAAAGGGACTGCTACCACATTTTGGTGGCAATTCCGCCTGCATTGTCGTCATCGAGAGAAGTGGATATAACGATATTGAAGAAGTGCTTCTGCTCAAGGGCGCTCGAGCACAGGCTCAGTTTCCGTGGGTACGCTGAATAGTCCATTCAACCACTTCACTTGTCATGATTTTTCATTTTTCTCCTGAGAAAATTATTACTTATAACGACATTTCCTCCCACTTCAATAGTTCCTCTACCGTCATGGGAGGGACTGTAATCAGAATTCCTGCTATAAGGGGCTTGTAAGAGGGTTCTGTGAGCAAATTGTCGAAGTGGGCAGAAAATCAGAAGTGATTGATCCTGCAGCCTTTCAAGAACTCATCTCCGCATACAATAAACATGTGAGCTAAAAGCCTACCTCTTTATACCAGCTTATTTTTGAACCCTTTAGTGCATTATTTTGCTTTTCAGACGTATGTAGGTCCAGTTTCTGACCCAATAAACTGTGATAATGCGTGGCTTGAAGTAACGGTTGTTCGCTTTAAGATTAACCCACCGTTTGCATTCATTTGCGACGTAGAAGAGGTAAGCTTCACCGCACAATTAACCATTAATGCAATTGTTACGATTACTTTATGAAGTCCGATGCTACTTAATTTTTCCTAACCATAGTTGTGTGAATGTGTGCGTGATTTGGATCACTATCGCCGACTATTACATCAGCTAACTTCTCGGATAATTCGGTGTTAGCGCCTTCAGCACGCCTCTACACTAGACTTTTCACGGCAGGAATTTGACTAACATTAAACTTGTAAATGAGTAACTTGAGACAAAACGAGCGACTTACTTATCAACTAAAGCGATTTGGTTAAATTAATTGAATCAGCGGTAAATTGGTTAATCCAAGTTTAGCACTTCCACAGGTTTAAAAGCAATACCACAAAATATCATGGTTGATCTATCTAAAATACATATTGATAGGTTAGACTATGAGCTCGTATCACTGCCTTAAATTCCATCCATATTTGCAATTTCTCGCCTTATCAGTGCATTCTCAGAATCAGATGGAAACTGATCTGTAAATACCAGGATATTCGCCTATGTTAATGGTCTCATGCTCTAGATTTTCAAAATCAAAGGAAGTACTACAATGTGGGCAAGGCTTGATGATCTACCGTTCATGAGAAAGAGCCATTTGGAAGGACTTAAAGCGGTCCATGTGAATTAGTGGCAGAACACGGTCTTTCGCACTTCGTCTCCATTTTCAACTACCATCCTGTTATGAGCACTTTACTAATTTCCTGAAAAAAAATTTGTTGATGTACACTGACAAAGACAGCATCATGAGTAATCGATCAAAAATAAATTTTTGCTTTAAATTTGACTCTACCCTACCAGATGAGGTTAAGTGGCCGATTCTGAAATCCTTAGGCCGACTTGTACCCGTAGGGGAACTTTTATGAGCTCCGTTGAATTCCATCTCCCGATTCCATATCAGAGGTCGTGTGGAAAACATCAAACCGATGCCAAGCGGAAAAGAATAGGTTTAATTTGACGCCTCCGGTGCTGCATGGCCGTAAAGCGCAACCACGTCCTAGAGCTGCACGAAATGATTAACAGCAGAACAGTGCCGGATACGAGCGTGCGTGAACCACCCAATTTCTATGCACCTGAAATCGGCCTACTCATTGCTATTGCTAAAATTATGCGCCAAGCTACCTGGCAATTCAAAGGGCATCAAAAAAAGAGGATGTCAGTGGCTCTTTCGTTCCTAAATAAGCATTTTTAGAATGCTGATGCGTGGACATTGGTATGCTGGAGCCGAATATCACTGTAGAAGAGAGGATTAGTACATACAACGCTGACGGGATGTTTGTTCGTGAAACAGATCTCCCAGTCTTAACTTCTAATGCTCCACTGGGCGTCTTCCCCACCTAACCAACAATGCTATTCTGCCTTGCTGGACTTGGGATTTCTTCAGCATTCTACTTCGGTTCTTTAAAAGATGTTACTTTACACTATCTCACAAAATCCGTTTTAAGTATTTCATACTTGAATGCGTAAATTCGAGTGTGACTGAAGACTTAGCCTAGAGTCTCCAATAAAGGTACAGCTATGCCATTTGCCGAAGGGTCTTCCATAAGTAATTATGGAAATGTGTCTTCAGCAACAAGGGATGAAATCATGGATTTCAGTCGATGGGAATTAACATCTCTTAGCTGATGCTACTACCGCATAACTGTACCAACGCGTATACATCCTCATGGTTCGAACTGCAATTAAAATGTTAAAATTTGTTTTAGCTACCATTACAAAGTTGGTTTTTAAGCCATGAAGAACTTGTGTTCGAAACATAAGCTCAAACAAGGCGATTCTGAAGGATGTTGTAATATTAATAACAGTTGTCATGAAACCTTATGAAAGTTTTATGGTGAAGAGCGCATTTTTCTTGCAACCGCTCTTATCGTCATCTCACTCGTAGCTTAATATTCCCTTTTATAATGGCAAGAGTGCTGGCAGCCTGTAGTGGGATGAATTTCTATGCGGGTTAGCTCTCCTCAGCTGTTGTTTGGGGCATGTCGACTTCATGATTTTGCGAAGTTAGGAGGACACTTGGTGTCACAATTCCACTCCATCGCACGCCACCTTCCTCCAGTATCCAACATTTTTGCACTGTTTAATTTTGAGATGGAGTACTGATCCTACTCTTTTGATGCTCAGTAGCGTTATATGACGAAATTAGCAAATGCGATGGTGTTTAGTGTTGAGCTAAGGAGAGGGCATGGCAGAGACACCACCAAAATGCAGGCATTAACTCGACCCTGAAAAAAATGCAATACAGAAGGGTAGATTAGCCAGTTTGCATACTATTGGTAGTGGATCACGATAACAGTTCATTGCTTATTGGATCGTTCTTTCTCATAATAACACCAGGACTTGGGATGAACAGTCTCTCTATCCTAGAAGAAAGGAAGATTCATCTATACTTCGGGCTCCGTTTGGCGCCAAGGGCAGAGACAGTGGGAACTGGTATAGCCGAAAGCTTTGTTTTTGATTCACTATTAGAACAATCAGAAGTAAATGCAGTGTACACTGTGGGGCAGAAGTCGGCCCTAACTAGGGATGTTGGAGCTCTCACTTAATATCCGTCCCGATCTCTCTATCTGTTCACCTACTGCTTAATACGCCAGTTAGCCATAAAGCGGCAGATGGTTTAACCCTCTCGTTTAACGTTTATCTAAAGCTATCTACAATCATTCAATACAGTGAAACGATTAAATACGTTGGAAAGGTAATTAACGTTCAGTTGTGATAAATCTTACTGTTTAAGTGAAAATAGCACTTCTCTGAAGTCATTTGAAGTTTGATAATGCTTCGGCCTTCTGCACCATAAATTACTGTTTATCATGTGCGTGTGATCAAATCTTTTTAGGCTTCCAACCAGATGACTAATTGGCAAATAACTTTAGGACAGATTCTGTATTGTGACGGCGTATACGAGTAAGAGGTGAGCACAGACCTGATTGACAAATGCCGGACACTGCTGGAGATCTTTGGGGGTAGCAGCCATGAACATCTACAATATCTAATTGACCTCGGATTTTAACTGATTGTTAGTACGCTTAAGGCGTATTAACAAGAGATTTCAGCCAATCGTACAGGATGGGTTAGAGATCGTAATTTATAATAATCGAAAATAAACCACAAACCGAAATGTTCAGAAAACTACAAACGTAATCGTTTTTAATTTGCAAGCATTCCCAGCAAAGGGATGAATTCGTAGGACACTTATAGATTAGCCAAAAAAACACGTAGCAAGCTTCAAAGTCTTATTACGGAAGAAACTCAACACTTTCTCAACTTACACAAAAAATAAATGCATGCCTTCATGTTTAGACTACTTTACATTACCAGAAACAGCAGAATAACCAGCCGTACGTTGCGTCTAGGGGAAGGACTTAACGACATAGTTAAGGTTGAACGCCAGGTCATGGCAGACACTACAGGCCAGTTCTCCAGAGGCCATGACTGTGCCATCTCGAGGTGATATTGCCAATAAATAACTTCAGCAGAGTTTTCTATAGTCTGTCTATTCATCATATATAATTAAATTGAAATGCGGGAACTGTCAAATAAGTTCCTCGGTGTATTACTCCACTTCATGCTATATTTGAAACAGATGCCAGTGGAGGGTTACAAATACTTTTTCTGCTAAATTTGGTTGCTTCATTAAGCTAACAGACACTATCATTGCATTGGCTAAATTTAGAGCTAGTTCTCTGAAGACGTAACACCGTGAGTTGGAAGGCCAATCGTGCGTCCCTGAGCGCAAGCATTTGCATTGAGGAAGCACGATGATCCTCTTCCCTGTGGTTATTTATTGGAAAGGCATTACAGGAAGTTATTGGCTTACGGCAGATGCTTACTGCATAAAATCGTCCATTTTTTAATAAAATTTCATCGCCTATTCGACAGGGTCGGTTTAAAGCAGAGGAATCACTTCGTCAGGGAAGGATGCACTCTCAGTCGGACTTTGTGTTTTGCGTATATGAGGGCATAATATTATGGGGTCAGCTGTGCCTTCCATTGTTTACATTTAAGATTCCACCAGTTAGGGTCGGTTTGTGGGTTACTAGGACGCATTCACATCATGTTACCCCATGAGCAGTTTGTTTGTCAGCCTTATTCGACCAGTCGACAGTCTCTGGCGTGCAGACAAGCTATCCTGATCGGACAACTTCTTAGTATTAACGGGGACTAGCTTCTTCCTATGCCACTACCTTATACACTTTCTCGTTCATCATTCCTAGAGACCGATGCATCACACCAGCGTTTCATAACAATTAAAGCGGGTCTATTCGTTTACCGAATCGAAGCATTGCTTTATTTTCTGCACATGTGCAATTGACGCCAACAATATTTCTACCCCTTTCAACTGTGACGGCTTTAAATTGATCTCAAAACGGTAAACCCGGTTAGATGAGCACAGTACTCCTGCCTTCTTAGGTTTAGCAAAAAACGCAAAAGCGTATAATTTTCAAGTGTAAACAGCCAAAGATGGAGGTTCGTGAAGGCTGAAAATGATGTAAGATGGGGTGGAGTGTCTTGCGAAATTCCTTCAGAGCCCCGGTCACTGCAACAACTGTCGACTGTCCACTAAATAGACGAAATGGTGACTACAGTGTATCGAGTGTCATGAAGTGAACTTAATTGAGTGGATTAGTCTGTTGGAGTGGAGATGTCACGATTTGGTCTCTAAAAGAATTGGGAATTGTCGAGATGATGACTCAGCACATACGTAATTGGACTCCACTTGTACTTAACGGTGCTAATGTGTTTTTAAGGTTTCATTTATAATGCCCTTTGGTTGGATAATTTGGTTGGGGTGTCTTGGGGAAGTCATGCAAGTGCAAGGTTGATAATGGTGGAAAATGGTAAGTTCTCTGCTAAGAGTGTCAGTAACAAAAATACGCCCTTGAACTGTCTTATAGAAGGTATTCAAGGAATCTGCTTCGGAACTGACGGAATGCGTATTTCTACGAGATGCAAGTACAGATTAAGGAGGATGTGATTGATAGTCTACAAGCCGGAAGAACGTGGCCCTTTGGATAATGACGATTAGAAAGGCTGCGTAGGCTGTACAAGAGCTATTGGCAATGGCAGGTAAGTTGTTCTTATCCACAATTAGCACAGAAGGAAATAAGGCCACAAAATTAATTTATTAGTTAAAGATTACAAAAAATTGAACAAAGTTTGATGAAGCCTGTATGAGAGGCGTTAAAGACGCATAATTGCCACACCTTCTCCTCCTACAGATGAGTCTATGCATCTCATCTTAAAACGTAACTTGAAAACCAAAGTGAAACAAAGTGACAAAAATGGCCTTTCGATAGTTATTTTTGTCAACACCTTCGAACACGTAACATATGCCTTTATTTTTAATGAGTCTCACTCGGTGGAGAATCTCCTAAAGGAAATAGCTCGAATACTACATCTGATCCACAATTCGCTGTCAAATAAACAAAACATGAGTTGACGTGAGGGTCACTGTACTAAACTCAACTAACGGCCACGTTACTACACAGGACTTAATGCTGTTATCTATTAACTTGGCGGAGGCAACTTCAGGGACGTGAATAGAAGGCTTAAATGGATCCAAAAATTGCATGTCATTTAATACATTTCCACTTAATCCTTACCGTCGCAACAAATATCAAGTGCTTTAATCTACGCAGAGTGAAAACTTTAAAGGAAGCCGTTGCTTGCAAGGGCATTGCGAACAAGGACAATGTTAACCCAGAAATGTCCTTCCCAGTAAACCTAGGGATGATGATGATGCAACCGGCTATGGTTGCTCTCTTACGTCCTTTTCAACATCAAATGTCCGAAACATCATTCTGATTAGAGCTTTCGAAGAGGTTCTCATCCACCCGATTCTGATGATTTATACGATGACACCGCTCAACGACTAGGTCGGGTCAATTCCGAAAGGAACCACAAATTTCACCATACATCTCAAGTTGAAGGCCTGTGCCGAGCGCTTTAAAGGCTTTATGAAATGTAAACATTCGTGAACGCAAGACTAGCACATTTGCCGACGCGTGCGACCTAGTCGTGAACACTTTGCAGAAGTTGGACATGGGATAGGGCCGACCTCTTCTAGTAAAAGTGTCACTAATTAAATGTGACAGAATAGTGATCGCTAATTCTAAACCTTTCCTACCCTAGTCCAGTGACTGCTAATCATAAATCGTTTTTCCTCCATTTTGACAAAAGGCGGAACTGCCTCATGGACCATTAAATAAACTGCTCAATTGTAAATTTATTTAGCATTGTTAACTTACGTTGAGTGCATTGCAAGCCTATGATTGTGATCAAAACGCTCAAAAGAGGAACAGCATTTTGCCAGTCGACTGTCATCCAGTGATACTGCAAGAAGCTTTTTACAGTGTGTTGAAAGTCTGTTTAACTTATCACCAGGAGGACAAGAAATTTTCAACCACCAACCATGTGATGAAGTTCATCACCTGCAACAACATCTATCCTTTTTAATCACACCTTTATTTATATTTAAGAAAAAAATGCTCTTCTTATCCATTGAGCATGTTTATCTGCTCTCATAACAGTAAAATTTGATGTCTGTGGATACATTTTTCAAATCCTTCTTATTTCGAGTACGCCACCTCCACCGCAAGTTGTTGCCATGACAATTAAAGATGTCGGATGTCTGAACTCATCCATCTACGATAAATTCTGCTTACACCGCTAGTGGTTCGCTACAGTAGCATCCCTTTTGAAATCCGTGGAGGTAGACGACTCGTTTCGCCTTGCACGATTCGATATCCTAACCACAGCCTGGCACCCGTCACCGTTTATAAGGTGAACGCAAAAGCTCCTAATAACATAAGCATTTCCACGTAGGGGCTGGCATTATTTCTTTTTGAATTGTCCTTCAAGACTTCTGGGCTGTTACAAGAATGAATGCGTTTGGTCACAACCATTCAAACTCCACGGATCTAGAATTATAGCATAGCTTTAAAATGGAACTCATTAAAGCGTCTCCATTAACAAAACGCTTATCAAGGTGTCATAGCATTCTGGGAGCCAAGTCAAGGGGCTTCTATGTTTGTTTCATTCATCGCCTCCTCAAAGACAGCATAAAATCATTCAAAGATGAAAACTCAAGACACGACTGAGTAGTCACAGTGCGTAGCGCAAGCAGTTCCCCAAAACATTCCAATTGCTGGGGGAAGATCAGCAAATTGTTTCCCTTTTATGCGTTTTTGCATCTTTTGGCCTCAGGTTTCCGTTTTTCCTACATCGTTAACGTCAGCGAGAAGTCATACAAAGGAATTGAAATGAGAGTTACCACCATGGCTCAGCCATGAGTGCCCTGTCGCCCAAACTCTTTATTCAACATTCAAGGCGAACTGATCCATTGTCTTGAGTTAGCACATCGCCAAAGTAAACGTGTCCACATCGCAGATGGCCAATGAAGTGCTCCGTTTCCGTCATCCCAAACAGCGTTGTGATTAGAGCAAATTCACCCTCCATGGAATTAGCTTTGCAGGGAATCATTATTCCGGAACCAGGGCCAAACTGCAGCATGTTCTACAGCCAATAATTTGTATCATTCTGCAACTTAGATTCCTCATCTTATTCTTAGGCTGTAAAGCTTGCAAAAGGCAGAGCGAAAGAGCGTCCATGGGGTGCGTTAGAAGGGAAGCTCAGTATAACATTTTTAAACCAACTCAATGCCAGGTTTGATGGACTGCCTGCAACTTTTTGCATCCACACCAAAAAAACAATGCAAGTTGACCTGGAGAATTTGTCTCCAGGTTTAGCAGGCGATTCAAGAGCTAGAATCCGCCAGACATGGTAACCGATGAATTTGAAGATTTCCTGCTTTGTCAAACGATCTTTCGGTTAAATGAGCCTGACATTGTGGGCTGTAACTTACTCGATTGAAAGTAACCCTCGAGCCAAAGGTGCTTTGAAGCCCACTTTATTTGGAATCCAGAACTCATTTAACGTACTCTGCAGCAGTTATTCGTTTAAAGAATGCACTAGCAAATCGTCGCAATTATTAGGTTCCAAATTACCCAGCGCAAAAGTTTTAAAGTAAAATCGACCATTGATAAGTTGGATTGAGCAAAAAAATGCTTCGTTTGAGGGGATCGTTCAACGCACATCAAGAAACCGGATGCCTAGCACAACGCAGATGTTAAAGTGCACAACTCACCTTCAAACAGCTTTAATAGATAAACAATCATCCAGTTTAGACCGAGTTGATTAAGTTGTAATGTTTGAGAAGCTTGGCTGAACTGGTCATGGTGGCAATGAAGAAGCGTCAGGCATCCTTTACTACTCCACACTACAAAAGGCGACCAGACCCCGACGGCCTCTTATCAAAGCCCTCCTTACCCTGCACGGCTATTTCATTCCTGGGAATTTCAAGCAGGCTTTCCTATCCCTGCATCAAAAGGTTAAGGAGACGGCACTGGAAAGGAATACATCGTTGGTGAGCAGCGGGAGCGAGAATACTTAGATGGCGAAATCTCTTCCCTACTCAGCGCTGGTTTGGGGTGTACGTCTTGACAACACGAAAGCTATCATTAATTCTTCAAAAAATGGCCCACCACTCATTAGGACACTGAAGCTATCAGAATTCTTTTGCTATTAAAGGAAGACGTAGACGATGTTTGTAATACCCTATTCATTCAAATCTGCATCTATAGTCAAGAACATTCTCGACAACCCTTTGTACAGGATAAACCGTTGCTATTGCTGCTGCTCAAGAAGGTTCTCACCGGTTTTGCTCGACGCAGCACACCCAAGAGGTTCACTTAGCATTCAAGCATTGACATTTGTGACGAATACGTGTTTATTTAAATAAAGTTGTACATTTAACGCGTTATGCCTCCGATAGTATAGTCCATTTGCCAAACAACACCATATCTAGGGAAAGGCCTAGTTCTGTGGTGTTAGCCTTCATCTGGTGTAAATAAAAGGCGTTAACAAGAATCTTTTAAGTCATTCTCATACCAAACAGGTCAGTGTAGGGTATAAGAAGAGCAGATAGCAGGGACGCTTGTCCAGTCAGGTTCATTGGGTAATGGGTTGTCGCATAACACTGGGAAAACAACATGTTGAAATGATCCACCTCTAACTTGTAGTACTGACAATAATACCGATTTTACTTGGCAAATAAAGAACGTTAGCAGAAATTGTTTATAACAAGGCGTCATTAATTGTGGCATCGAACGTCAACATACCTTTTAATCGCCCGGCCCTTGTATGGTCTTGTCCATGTACTGCTCCATTTCTGAACCGCCTTTTGATTACTGAACTCTCTCTGAAACCGACAGCATTCGTTATGGTGTTGTATCAGAATTAGTCGACCATATGCGTTGATGCGGACTTAATACATCCACGAAAATTGCACTACCGCAGTGCGGTCAGGTTTCCTACTTTTGTCCTGATTATGTGCGTAAATACTTCTAGCCTCATTCCCCGTTTCCATGATACCGCTAATCGAATCACTGCGTGATTGTAAAACCAATCTTACCTTGCCTTGCCCTTTTCTATACCAGTCAAGGATCAAAAAGTGATTCTGATGCACGTGATCAAGTTCGCTTCTTTTCAGACCAATTTCCGTGGTAACTTACGCCATCATGCATACACCCCCAACTTAAAAACACTTATGCAGAGGAAAAAATAAGCGCATTTCCCGTACTAATATTGTTATCAGATATTGTGTGTCCAACTTTATAGGGAAGGATGCGACCGTGACATAGAAATCAAATGAATGAAATGTGTTAATAACAAGGCGAATAAATAGGGAAAATGAAGATAAAAGAACGAGGAGAAGCAGGAACTCCTGATACTTACTGTTATTAAGAGGCACTAGCATAAATTAATTGCGCTGCAAAGATGTCAAAATTTATATTAACCACGCCTCGGGGAAGATATTCGATTTGTCCCAGCATATTGTCAACACATTGGTTCTCTTTGAGTCGTTCAGCCAGGAAATCAAGCACTCACCACGCCTGTCAATACTCTTGAAAATCAAGTCATAAGTTAGTAATTTTAGCAATTCCATCAAATTGTTACTCGGAGCCAAGACACTAGACACAATTCAGCTGCCAATTCACCGCTGTGGTTGACAGTGGCGATCCCTCGAAGTACCATAACTTAATAATTTTGCTACCGGAGTGATGAAGCGCGATACGGTCTAGGTGACCTAGTTGGTCATTCTCAAAGAAATCGCAGGATCCATCACGTATACATAACAGTCGTAGTGACAGATGCTGACTTCGAATTTTTTCTTTGAATCCGGAAGAAAAGACAGCAACACGTAATGTGCTTGGAAAGAATCAAGTTTTCATTTTGATATTTAATAGCGAGAAGCGCACTTCGGCGAGCAATTAATGAGGTTTATAGAAATGGCGTCTTTCAAAGACGCTTGACTCACTGCCTTAGAGAACTTTCGGTTTGGAAGCATTCATTCTTAATTGTAAATTGTTACACAGGCGGATGTCTGCATGAGCACCCCAAGTAGGAGGTGGATTCTTTCAAAACGGCGTTTTCCCATTGTCATACATCGGCACATCAGCCAATGGACCTGGTTGAACAAGCGTCTTTGCTAGCTGCTCCATCCAAAACCTTCACCGAATTTCCCGCTCAATGCTTCTGATGCCATCAGAACACCAGAATAAATCATGCATAGACTTTTTGTCTATTACTGTTGAGATCACGACACGTTAAGCCAGTTAACAACTTTCCAATGAACAAGACTCCTCCGTCGCACACGTAGGTCTAATTGGCTACTGAATCCACTGGAGAAGGTATGGGTAATACTACTACGAAATGCAAACTTTTTAGGGAAACGAGATGAACATGGTTACCGCGACAGCGATATATCAAGGACGATCCAACTTCCGCGTTGGAATCTTGGAATCCCTCGCACTCCATCAGATATTGTTTAGTGCAGTCATTATAAATGTGTCGATAGCCATCTGCTGGCTACTATGCTCACAAAATGGCGACCGTGGTGCATTAATCTTCGATGCGGTGAATTTCTCAACCGGGTTAGTCTGTCGGAAAAGCTCTGATAAGACGTGGCCTACAAAAGAATTGAAAGTGATCATGATAGCGACTCTAAAACGGCAATGCGACAAAGCACATAGGCTGGGTACTCTATCTAGGAATGATTTTAAAAATTTTTGTAATTATCAGATAGTAAACTAACTCAATCGTCGATTTGCTTTACTACTCTAGCTAATAAAAGGGATAAAACAGAAAATACTGCGCCCAATGCTTCCAGGGCAGGAGGTGAACCATAATAACTTGTTTGCGGCATTACGATTGCTATCCCACCATTTTGGCGCAGAAATAACCGATTGTGATTTTCATAGAGAGATAAGGAAGTTTTAAATGGGCATTATTGATAATTATAAGTTATAATTACTTGAACTACCCAATAGCGGCAGTTTGGAAAACGCTAAAACATACTTCAAAAAATACTTTTGCCTAATAAATTCTGCGCCAGCGACTTTCAGACTGTGCGTCCAATCATATTAATAAATCAGTCCCACCAGAGGTTCTCTTCATACAAAGCAGTCGAAATGTTGGGCATACTATTGCGTTCTGCAATCATTATGATTCCTGATACCAAAACACATCAAATTGTCGCCTATCTATCAAGGGGAAGCCGGTTCGAAGATGCATCCCTTTCTACGCGTTGTACCCGAAACGATCGTCAATGTAAGGCTGAACCATTTAGAAGAGGCTCCTTCAGACAGTCCAGATTGTTAGTGATAATTGTCGATTGCACCTCTGATAAATGCCACACAAAGCTGATTATGCATTAGAGAGTCTAGGCAGATGTTACACACTCCTTATAAAACTACGATAGATCGCCAAAGATATTCTGACTTTATCAAACCTAACCGCCTCAATGACAGGCAAAAATGGTTTGGCGTGTAAAGATTAAAGGGAAAGTTATTAAAAACGGCAAGGGCGCAAAACCGATTAGATGATAGCAATTATTCCGGGTAAGTAAAGCCTATCAGAAAATGCGCTTCCGAGAAAGACCCACATGATACATGTTTAACCAGCCATTATCTGGTACATCCCCAGTTATCATAAATTGATAAGGAACATGTGCCAGTCGTGTGCTTCGCAATAAAAAATTACATATGATGAGAAGCGTAGAAATCCGTTTCTTAGCGGTACAACTTCGACTAGAAAGACGGTAAAAATCAGGAAAATGAATATACTCACATGGGTAGGCCGGCAACCCAATAATCCCGATGAATCAGCTCAGCAGAATTTTCAGCCTCCCAAGCCAAGGCTGCGCCCGTATGATCATTCACAGGAATGGCCGAATCGCAACACCAAATGCTATCGATGGAGGCCACGACTTTAGCGGAAAGTCCAGACAATCTAGAACCCACACGTCGGAGCTTGGATAACTCCTCATGTTAACCCTAAAAACCAACAAATTTTATCTTAAGCATGGAAGCATTGCAAAAACGTAAAACATTCATGCACCAAGAAACAAGAATCAAGTTCCAAATCACCTTTGACTTAAAATACTTCATTTTGTACTGTGTGCATAATAAAGAGCCGCCTCTTCGGACGTAATCTTCCATCAACTCTGACTCAACTTGCAGTAACGTGCGTAAACACGCAAATCAACTATTCACATCATCTGAAGATGCGAAAAAAATCAAGATCTATCTTTAAAACTCGATCGCCCTCATTCAGCGATTATATGTGATTTAACACTGGAGGCATCCCTTTCTACACGAGGGCCTAAAACGGCGGACTGGAATATTTCTTGTTAAACTGCACGTTTTGGGTGAAAAGCATTAGATAAGCTCTAATCTCGCTTCGGAGAAGTGGTCGAAATTCCCCAGAACAGAGAAGAGTTCAGCACCCAGACCCCCGCACAATCCCACTGGTCGCCTCACCGAATCAGTCTACTCAATTGAATGGCTTGAAGGCGTTTTAAGCAGTCCAACCAAACTGTGATTCGTTCTTTCCACCTGTCCATTGCCCTGCCGCTGTCAACATGTCATGTATGCCATTAAGATCCGGAAGGTTTCGCACATTATAATAAAGAATCGGCTTTCCAAAGTAGGGTCTTGATTGCAGTGGTTCGATTTGCGCACTCCATGCTGCCAAATCAACCGATTGGAGAAAGCTGAAGCAAATTTAAGCGCCTTATGCATTCATGAGTCCTATCTCGGCTACTTTCGCGAAGTAATCAACCATAACCAGAATAGGCGTTCCCTCTCTTGGTGGATGGTAGAGAATCCATGACGTCAATGCTTACTATTTCGCCTGAGAACGCTGTGCTCATAGGTTGGAGTGATGGGATCGCTGTTGGGTCAAGTTCTTTCATAACTGCTGTAAGTGAGAGATTCGACAAAAAAATTAAGCACGCCCAGGGTAAGCAGTCCATTAGCATCATTTGCTTGAGACATGTAGCGTCTTCTCACCCACACGGCTTAGTTACTCATGTACTAACGAACGCTTAGGAAAAAGCCTGTTAACCACAAAACCCCATCCTCTAGAGAAATTTTTGTATACTTTTATCCATCTGGTTACCTTGCTGGACGAAATTGATCACTACCATTATTCACTATCCTTGAGAGACTGGTTATTTCAGCATGAAGATTGTACTCACAAGTTAAATGTGCAAGGTAAGAGGTTCGAAAGCAAACTCACTAATGTCTCCATGCTTATCACAAAGCGCTCTACGGGAAAAAATTCACCCTTGCCATGCTTTGGGCCTACGTCTTTAGCTACAAGAAAAGCCCAGTGCTTGGCAAAATTTCACAGTTTTTTTAGCAATCGAGACCTCACTAACTACAAACCTTCCTTAATGAAATAACTAAATGTCCAACAAACCGCTAGTACTACTCAAATTAATCCCTTCCACAAGTAGTCAGAATGACGAAGGAACGTAGAAAAGTGCTGTCCTTAGACAACCAAAACTTTTCCGATTTCCCAACCTAGCATTACAACACCCTTGTGCATATACACAAATGCTTTGAAGCATGTGTATGCACATATACGTGCACAATGAAAAAACAGTAGGATAAAAAACATACACCCCCAACCGCAAAACTAAACATGCCCAAATTCACAAAAAAGAGCCCAAACTAGATTCCGAAAAGGCTCCATAACACTTCTTGTTTTCATCTTTTCAGCAATAACACAATCACCATCGCAATTCGTCATCCCCTTCCTATAAGGCGATAAGCTTGCTCAGCAAATCAGCCCTAATCTCACACTCGTCTAGTCTGTTTAGCATGCGCCCATGCGGTTGCCTAATGCTTGTGCCAAAAATGTAACATCCATCCCCACCTTAGCAAACGCACCGGTATCGTTCATGGAGAGATCCACATTGCAGGACGAAGAAGGCGCTACCCAGAGTGACTCGCAAGTCTTGCAGTGTTTCCTCATCAAATGTTGATTCACCAACATTGTAAGCACACAGTGACTGAAAAATGAAAAAAAGGTGTGTAAAACCCGATGCAGGAATGTTCAATGCACCACAAAACCAGGGCACAAGTGTAAATAATAAAGAGCTTCTAAAAGCAAGCATGTAAGACCGCTACAAGCCGCACTATACATAGTTATGCAAAAATCTTCAAGCCCACAGTCACAGGTCTCTATGTAGCCATTCCTTCCTTCGCTACTGCGTCTACTTCACACCAGCACAAGTCAAAGCTGAACCTAAGAATAAGTGATTCTCAAAGCCTTGCAAGACACCTTTTACAAAGCTAACATCAACTCAAGACCTTGGTCTCAAAGCTGATAAGCAATCGAATTGTGAAGTGCTCCGATGTATTTTTTGCCAACACAGTTATTGTAGTAATGAAAACAATACACATTTCACCATGCGTAAGATAGGAAAGGACATGTAGATAAATAACAAAGACATGCCGCTGCTACAAGCTCATGCAGTGCAACCCAATCCTGCCTGGGAAATGTAGGGAGTAATAGCAAAGGTGAGATTCGCATTCAGTGTTAACAGGTGATGCCTTTGGGCTTTTGGAATAACACCCAATCCAGCACGTGCACAAGTGTAAAATTAAAGGTCAGGAACGCCACTTATGCCAAGTACAGCCCAACATTCACCAGGATTTCCTCCCTGACCGAAGTCAGAGAGCGCGCGAAACACCGAACAGCTCACAGAAAACAGAATTCCAAGTTGGTCACGAAAGACGTGTTCGGTATAACAAATAGGTGTGCATGAGTTTTTTTTCTTTCAAAATTACAAATTATTTATAAAAGTTACCTTGCTTTGTATTTTGAAAACCCTTATACAGAGGAAATCTACATGTGTTTTCAAAATTATTCTCACGAGGGAGTGATTCACAATAATACATCTGAAAACGTATTAAAATTTTGAATTAGGACAAATGTTGAACAACATTTTGTGGCAACGGGCAAGTTGTAGTGCGCGTTTTTTATGAAATGTTTATTACGCTTCCCGTAATTAGGTTAGCCAAAATTCTCAACTGTATCTTCGTTAGGTTTAGCGTATCACTGTAACCGAGGCCTCAATGTCTTTACTGCGGATGTAGTGCTTTGATTGTTCAGACTACCGGTTTCGGTCATGGTCACAGAGGTGACCATATTGCCCTAGCTGCGTAGGCTGGCCTCCAGGCATTGCCAGTAGCTCATTTCACTCCGCATTTTGAGTACATATATTCTACCCTAGTATTCTGCCTTCTCTTGCCTTTGAGGGAGCCTCAGGACGCTACACGTTGTATATTCCCTCATTCATGGAGCATTAAGGTTCATCTAGCGGTAAGGAACTTCAGAGCAGATGTCCTTTGGGATCGATGTCGTTCGTCAGTAATCCAAACATTCCCCGGTATCTTGTGAAGCCATAATGGCTTGATGGATGATATATTACCGATGTGTGGAAAATCGCTCGAAGGCAAAAGAAGGCAGAATGCTAGAGTAGAATATACGTATTCAACGGACAGAGGGAAATAAGCTGCTGGTATGGGCCAGAGGTCAGCCTACGCAGCTAAGGCAATGCGGTCACCTCTGCGGTCCTGACCGAAACCGGCAGTTCAAACAAACAAAGAACTACACTAATAGACCCAGTGATTTGTACACTACTGCAACATGCGTACAGGGACAAATGGAAGAAGCAGGTAAATTTACAAAATGAGCTTAGCATAGTTGTTTAAAGCAGTAATTTTCAAACAAAGTGTACGCCTCTACATATTCCAACCCTAACCTCCGGGCAGAATTTATAAGCATAAATCACTAAGTAAGCTCCTCTTTTAATCCATTTTATAAGCCATGAGAAAGAAAAGTCCAACACACGTCTGCTAATTCATATAATTTACTTAGTTAAAGCCACAAGCAGTCCGTTCGATTCACAATCGTTAAAGTAGTTCTAACTTCCTCTATGGCCTAAATGCCGCAAAAGCCCGAATGGTGAACAGGCTTGGTAACTCTGGTGATCGAGCTGAAAACACGCTCCAAACTCTGTCGAAAAATGCACCATCTCCTCCGCTTTAGCTTGTGCTTAGTGCTGAGAGGAGTGGTTTTTCGGTGTCTTTTAACCACCTAAAAGACGCTGATAAGAGGTTTTCATTTCTGCTAGATCACTTCACAACCACGAGCGCATGAGCCAATCTAGTGTCAACTTGGGTCCTGCTAGCTCCTATTTCCACCTCAGGCCACATTGTAGAAGTTGCATATCTCTTGCTTCAGCTCCAGCTCATGCTGCACCATACCACACTTTTGTTTTACAATAGATGGCCCACAGGCACCGACCTGGCTGCAAGTGAAGCCAGCTCCAGAAAGGCAATGCGATGTTTCGACTCCAGCCTGGAGTGAGGGGACTTAAAGCATTGGGCGCTTTGCCCTTGATTTTAAACGGAGTCTGTCCCTTACAAAAGTGAGTTAAAGTTTTGCTTGGAAGAGGGATCTTAAGTAGCCGGCTCTGGTAAAATAATGGCTGTGCAAATAATCCATCATCACCCTGGTCCACCATTCACACCTTTTACTTTTATTTATGTAGTCTATATCAGGGAGGGTAATGCTCAAAATCGGCACGTTAAGAAGCTGGCGCGCAGCAAGAGGGACTGCAGGGTAAATATGTTTCGCCGTGACCGATAATACAGCGAGAACACTGGCTTTTCAAAAAGGAGATACAATTAGCATAAATGAAGTGGGAAAGTCTAGGGATCTTTTGTCTCCATTATTTTAGGATTTCTTCCGATACATTGCTATATTAGTGGAATTTCTGATATTTTCGACTGACGGCCTATCTACCGAAGTAGCATGAACTCATGCAGATAAACTGTAGCTAAAGTTGTCCTTTTACTCCGGCTGCCAATGCTATTTTTGATTCCCCAAACATAAGGCGAACCGCCTACCAGGTGGTTCCTTGGTAGGAATATGATACAATTTTTCGCAGCTGATGATTATTTAAATGGTCTCAAAATTTGTTTTCGTCTAGCAACAAAGCAACATTTGTCCAACTAAGGCAAGTGTTGATCTTTTAAATAACATACACGACGCGAAAATTAATCTCGAGAAACGTGCTATTAGTCGGTCCCACAAGTGTCAACTTTGAGTAGTTTAATCGACATGGCGTGAGACCCACTCGTCGTCATCCTTTCCACATTTCACTTCGTCCTTATTGTCTCACCCACGATTCGGTTCATCGTTGCCGTAGGTCCCCTGTTCGTCCTCTATTTTCCCACCCTTCTCCGGTCCAGGCTCGTTACTAGACTAAAGCGTAGCAATATAGGTGAATTCACAGAAATTATGGGTGAAATATGTCATCCTTTCCCTCGTTTCCTCCCTAATTGTTTAAGCTTCCTTTCTTTTCCCTTCTTTATATGTAAGTTTCATTCAAACCATCGTCTCAAACGATAGCGTCATCAATTGGACTTTCCAAGAGAGCGCTACTATATTTATTCCAACAGATTATTTGGATTGTAGTTACAGCAGCTGCGCAAACACAGAGGCAGATAAATGCATGAATAAAGAAATGACCAGATGAACTTAACTGTCCAACTTAACTCTCACAATGTGCACGGATATTAGAGCTCATTATAATTTGTTTCCTTTCAGTTGTTTTGCCAGATGTCTGGATGGTTGTCTGCCTCCCTACCCATCTACTTAACTAGCTACCTGGATGGTTCAACACCTCGGGGAGAGACGTTGAGGGTAGAATGTACTGTACACGATCTACGGCTGTGCTAGGGCTCGCTGTCAATCAGTTCCACGACCAAAGTAGGTACAAGGCATCGACAATTGCCTGTATCGATCAACGCCTACGCTGTCGGTCTTGCCATTCTGTTGTCAGGTGCCTTAAAATGCACTGCCCTAATTTGGAATGAAAATCAAATTACCTAAGTTGGCAGCATTCGATGTCTAATACTCAGATGTCATGTTTATAATACATCGTTTGTTTTGACTGCCGACTTCGGTTTCGGTCACTTGTGTAGCCATGTTGCCCTCCGTGTCTTGCCAGCAGCCCCGTTCCCTCCTCTTGCTCAATACATACATTCTGACCTAGTGTTGGGATACAAAGGCAGTATCATGCATCTAGGTAGATGCTAAAGGGCTAGGCAATCGTGAGACACTTAGCCTAAGTTTTAGCAAGTTTGATCATCTTATCAAAAATAGAATCCACCCATTTTTAAAGTCACCGTTGCTCACCTATTGGAGGATAAAATGGAAGCAATGTATAAGCCAAAGCATCAAGAAAAAGTGAGCTAATATCTACCAAGGCTGCTAGATGGTGACGCATGTTTTTCTTCCCCTGGACTACAAGTTAGCAAATTTCAGAGAGGCTTGAAGACTCTAAGTCAAATTTCGTGCAACGACCTTTATCTGATAGCTTTACACCATGCTTACGAATTGTGTGCTTCTTAGCATTTAAAAGTTCAAATTCTTTGTACAAAAATCATATGTGTTAGAAATTTTCACCAATCAGGTGACTTGTAGGGTGTAGATCAACCGATACGCATCAAGTCGCATTCCACTGTGTGTTGTGATCTCACATCTAATCCACTCGAGATGAAGGCGATTGCTCGTTATTGCCTATTCTTTTTATCGGCCTTCCTAAGTCTGGCCTTGTTTAACCATCTGGCAGGATTCAATTTTCTCACTTTTTGCGTAATTTGGACCATAACGGATATATTCTTCATTTTCCTAAAAAGCAAGTGCTCTCAGTTATTTAAAAAGAACTTCCATTTTGTTGTAAATTTTAGATCCTCGAAATGGAGGAATCTCTAGAGGAGTGCAGACTGCTTATTACTTAAAGGAAGAAAGGATAGAAGGACCTTTGGAATCATGCAGCCTCACTCCACAGCAGATGAGCCTTCCCACCGTACCCATGGATCGTACAATTTTGACAATGCCGTCGCCAATCGTGACGAAGGAAGAATTGGAGGAAACCACCGCGGATCATAGAGCGCTGGAATTTCATGAAGAAGACGTAGAAGATTCTGGCACTTTAAGTATCAGTGAGAATCCGCTCTCAATTTACCTTTTCCATGTCTAGACGCTGATGTAAGTACCATGTTTTGCTCAACTCTGAATACACAAACCTTAAGACGTTTAATTACTTGTCCATTTATTAGCCCATTGTAACTTTTTTCTTCAACAAGTAAAATTTGTAGTCCAAAGTTATTAGCTAAAGCGCTAAAAAAGCTAAGTTTCTTTTTAAACCAAAAGATTAACATTTTAACTCCTCTCTTCTTATAAGCATTGTTAATGATGCCAGCCAAGTCAACTCCCTTAATTATTTTCCTGAATTACTGGTCTATTATGTTTTGCAGAGGATTGGAGACGTTCAATATTCCACCTCCTTGCACAAAGTTCATTGCGGAGAGCGAGCTCTAGGCGAATCGCCTCCAAAGTACACGGATCCTCAGTGTCGTTTCATAGAACCAGTGTGCATCTTGACAATCGTACTTTATTTAGTAGTGCAATTAGATTAAAGTGAAAATCGCCCTATTCATTCATTTACGCGTTCTGTTCCCTTTAAAACACTTTCAATGTAGCTTTCTCCGGACTCCCTTAAAGGCAAAAGAAGACTTAGAACTAGGACAGAATACATACGTTCAGCATTAAGCAGAGGGAACGGGGCTGCTGGTATGGACCAGAAGCCAACCCAGGCGGGTGGAGCAATATGACCACCTAAGAGACCAAGACTGAAACCGAAAGTCAGAAAAAACAAAGTATTACGAAGCTCCTCTCTTCTTTCGAGCGCCGTCCCCGACTCTCCCCTTGGTAGACCCCCCGTGGCAGTCATCGCAGCGTAATCAGTGCTGCAAGAAACACTTACGAGCCAACTGTGTCAGTCACCGACACCCGAAGCAATTGAGGCGATGCTTGACACCAACATCACTGATCCCTCTTGGCAGTTCGACTGGAGATGGGATTTAGTCTGGTTTGGATAATGAATTCGGAGCAAGAGGGTCTGTTGGCAATCAGTATGCCCGTAGAGAGACGTTAGTACACCGGTGTCCCTAAGCAGGTATATTAGGAAAGCCTTTGGAACGAAACCTTTTCAAGTGTTCCACGGCTAGTGTCACCTTTAATCTTACCACGATTTGCCTTCCCTCTGATAAACGCAATTGAGTAGAAGAGATTGAAAAATGACGTCTTGCAAGAGGTCCGAATCGCTCCATAACTCTCACCCCAAATCT
Organism: Taenia hydatigena; assembly: GCA_036345935.2. Classification (NCBI taxonomy): domain Eukaryota; kingdom Metazoa; phylum Platyhelminthes; class Cestoda; order Cyclophyllidea; family Taeniidae; genus Taenia; species Taenia hydatigena. The sequence goes on from JADWOT020000004.1 coordinate 21,138,809, forward strand.
GCACCGAAAATAACATAAGTATTACAGCTCCTGAATGAAATGCTAGTAAATAGGGATGATATCCATGAATATGACAATTTGACAGAAGGCGATGAACATCGATCAGCCTGCCCCTCGCTCCAAACACTCAACGCGACTACCTATGTGCTGTCTCCACAATACCCACACGGAGGGCATCCATAATGTCGTCGGATGGAGCTGGGAGGGGGTGGTGACATGATGTGCGAAGGAAAAGAGCAGCCAACCTCACAAATTACTACCCCTCATGAATGTATGCACACGCATTGAACGCAGCCAGTCACGGTGATCGGCGCCTGCACTCCTCCCGTCACTGCCTTACTGTGCATGAATGGGCAAAGATCCCCTTAATATACCTGTTTAAGGGGTTTAGTGTACTAACGTCTGCCAACGGACATACTGGTGGTCGTCGAAACATCTTACACCTACCTTATTTTTCGAACTGGACGAAATTCCAAATCCAATCGATTTGCCAAGTGGCGTCGAATGTCGGCGACTGACACAGTTGACACTGTTGTGATGGCTGACACGAGAGGTCTACCAAGGGGAGCGTCGAAGGCGATCCGAAAAAAGAGAGGAACTATGTAATGCTTTGCCCGCTATGTCTGCCAGTTTTGGTTTCAATCACTGAGGTAGCCACATTGGCCTAGACGCGTAGGCTGGCCTCTGGGTAGCACCAACAGCCCCATGCCCTAGGATTATGCTATATTTTGCTTTCAAGGAAGTCTTCGCAAGCTACAGTCCCCCAGTTTCCAAAATAACCAGTGTAAAAAATCCATTTATGCCAAGTATAAAAATAATTACCATTATCATCGTTAAAAGAGGGTTGATTTGATTCACGAGCAGCACGTGTTCTGATCACAGCCCAGCGATGGTACTGGCATGCAGGCCCTAGTTGCTTTCACGGATAGGTTTACACAGTTTGCTCACGGCACCAACTGTGCTAGTTTTTAGGCCTTGCTTGGCCCACCTTCAGCATCACCGCCTCGGTGCTGTTGAAAGCCTTTCCTACTGAATTTTAAGGTAGACAGTTATGCATTATATAAAATTTTTAAACACGTAAATCCTCATTAAGACAAAAAGTTAAACACTTTATAACAAGCAAAACTAAAGTCGCATCTTGCCTCTGCTGTCCTTATCAGTCTTTCACTTCTTAGTTAAAGCACATCAATTCCCTTCAAAACCCACATTTGTTTCAGTACCAAAAATACTCAACAACTTGCTAATCTTGCTTCGCGTAAAACAAATTTATTTTATTAAACTTCACTCTATATTTCTGCTGCATTTTTAATTTGCTACATTTGCGTTGCCATCGCGCCTCTTCAACGCGACATTATGATCTCCTCAAGGTCACAACTCTCAGCTTATGGATTTAATATTCTCAAAAATGAGGCACTAATAAGTCGGTAAAAGCACATTCAGATGCATCTTAGCTAAAAAATAAGAAAAATAAACATTCAAAACTTACACGCCTTGAGCTTACATTACGATGTGACGACATGCATTTTTATAAGGGATTGCTTTTATCAAACGCAAACGTGACATGCATGCATTAGCAAAATATTTACCGCATTCTTAAAAAACCTTAAAATGGAATTCAATACCTTTAAAAAGGACAAGTGCAACAAGTGCCTGTATTGCTTTGCATTCCTCTTAATGGGCACTTGATGCAAGGCTGAACGTATAAAATTGCACTCAAAGCTATCTCGACTTCGATATTATCGTCACTTACTTGTATCACACAGTGTAACCACAAATTCACTTCGTTCAGAGACCAAGGTCAACAGCTGAAGGGCAGTTTCAATGCTATGTCAACGAGGCAGTTAATGGGCCTGCAGACCAACGCAAAAATTGGAGGGATGCTATCAGAAGCGTCTGACAGACTGGCCTCCTACCACAACTACCTCACTTACCCATTACTTCGATCATGTCATCTTTACCCATTTTCTTTCCTTAGTGTGTTCCTTTGAGGAAAGAGCAAGTCTTCGAAAATTCCCTTTTACAAACTGCTAGGTTACTTTCCACTTACACAGTTGCATTCCAAGCCACGTTTTAACGACAAAACTTCCTCCTTAATCAAAACGCAGTTTCCATTCAACAGGATGAAAACTTTCACGCCAACGCCAAGAGACAAAATATGAGTGGCGCGCCGCTAGCTACTCCCGTGCTTGCTTGCTTATCTAAGTCTCACGCTTCCTCAATAGTGGCACTGCACATCACGTTTGTTTAACGATACCGCGTGATGGACTGTCAACACGACAGCACTCAGAGCCGCTCTCGCGAAGAAGTGCAACAAGTTCACTCACTCAGCTATGGAGCCCTCCCTCCCCCCTCCCCTCCCTGACATGCATGACCTTGCGCAAAGCGTTTACAGGCATCATGTCCTGCCCTCCCCAAAAATCTCATTCTTTACACCCACCTATGTACACATTCTGTGCCTTTTAAATCCAACCTCGGAACTAAGTAGTGACATGCCAATTTTCCAAGGATTCAAGACATAATCAACAGTCGAGTTCGGAGTACTAAGTGAGGATACCACTTTAAGATGAACTCATCGCCTGTGTCAGCAAACTGCGACCAAGCGAAATAAGAACACTCTCATACCTGTCAAAGCATAATATAACGCAGCTCTCACATGGTTACACGAATGAGCTCTGGGAGCAATGGAAAATCCTCATCGCCCGTTCATACACACGTAGTGTAGGACCTCCAGCCTTCTCCCGCCTCCGAAGATGAAAGCAGACATAACGTTCAGCCAAAATACACATCTATTCCACCTGCTGACGACCCACTCAGCAGAAGTACAATGATGCAGCAACTGCGTGGCCCCATCACCAACAACCGTCATTCAACAAATTAACAACGCATTACACAGTCCTCCCTCCTCTTCCAGCGACATCCTCCTTGTTCTCCTTGGTATTTATGCTGCATCTGCAGCCTTCCTCTCATCACCTGTGGTGGAAGTGGGTTCCATAGCAGAATTATGAAAATGTGCAGACCACCACGTCTAAAGGCAAAAAAGTCAAAATCCCGTCAATGTTACGACCTCAAGACCACGATATTGACGGAATAATTAAGTCCTAATATGATTACCAGCTTGAAATCTACTGCAGCATGGCAACCATACGACGACAAGCTCAACTACTTGCCTTAGACAGCGCCAATACACTCAGCACTATCAACCGGCAGACGGCCTTTAAACAACACACACACACGCACACACACACAAATCCCAAAATTGCACAAGTTCATGTGGCACAAAATGCATACGCCATAATCGGCTGAAACAAGTGAGGCATGCAGTCATTGCAACTGTTCGGTTTCACCCCACTCACTCCAACTCACACATGCGAACGTCAAGAAAAACGTCTCTTTGGATAGATTGTGTACGCGTGAATACGTGTCGATGAATTGTCCAAACTATTATCGAGCATGAAAACGAAGTATGGAGGTTCATGCTTCCATATAAAGCCGCATAGTATAAAAACACTTTCAATTACTTCACAACTACCTCACATTATCTTCACCTCATACCGTAATGTTAGAGGCGACAAAGCCTGATCATCTTAGATTTGAGAAAAGGATGCGGAAAACTGACCATTGTAAGCTAATGGTAGCATCCGATTCAATTTGTCCAACAAACTTACCAAGTAGCCGATTTGCTCTTGTTTCGCTCTCACTTGGCACCCACACACCGCACCCAGCATTTCGTAGGTCCTACAAGCAAATCCACTTTGCCTGTGCATTGAGCAGAGGAACTTCCGACAGAATCGATTGGCCTGATAAATGCAACATCACAGCTGGCGACGAGTCCAAATGTGCTCAGTGCCATCCCTGCGACTTCTCATGCATCAACTTCTACATCCACATTCCCGTTTTTGTATTGCCAGAATTGGCAACCATGGATGTTGTTAACAGCCTGATAAGCCTGTAATGCTGTTGAAAATCGGTCACCATCCTCCATTACGGCCGATTGCTTCAACACAGAAGTTCTGTGCTGACAAGTTTCACGTGCAAACTTTGCACCTAGTGCTGTCCACTAATGCCTCCAACACTCATCCCATTATGCTCCACAAAAAATCATTCTTGCCACACACTCTGGGCCCGCAGCAACTTTACCACCAAACAAAGCCAAGTGGTCAGCTGATCTCCTCATTTTTTACAACAAATGAAGTCTTATGCGCCGTAACCCATTCTTACTGAAGTAACCCAGTGCCTAACATACCGTCAGGACAACTCCATTTAATCGCCTTCCCGATTGTTCAGCATCACAAATCAACGTGGAACTGTGTTGTCATTTGATAACGAATCCCATTAAATGAAAAATGCCTTGTGCACACCCACCAATGCCCAGCATTATGCGTGCACGTGCAATATAAGTAGATTACTTGATAAATAACATGAAACGTAGTTGCGTACAATAAGAAAAATATTTACCAGTACGATGAGAAATATGCACCACGAACGGAAAAATGAATAAACCAATTTCAAGGAAAGTGCCTTGACTATATTTTGAAATCGCTCTGCAACACTTCTCCCCATCTCCATCTTCCCGGTGTTTGCCTATCCGCCATCGCAATTCACCACCCTTTCACGGCAAGACAACAAACTGCCCTACCAACGCTAATCTCACACTCGTCTCGTCTCTTTAGCATGCGACCATACGATCATTCAATACTTCTGCAAAAGGGTGGCACCCGTTGCATCTATTGCCGTGCCATCAAACGCACCGACATCGTCCATGGCAAGATCCACATTGCAGGGCCAAAGAGACGCCTCCGCGAGTAACTCAAACATCTCCCATTGCCTGTCATTCCACACATTCATTACATGATGCTTCACCACCACGGTAAGCTAGGCATATCCGAAATGCGAAAAAAATCAAACATGGAAAATCCAATGTGTAAATTTTCAATGTGCTGCTAAAGCAAATAATAAAAATGCCTCAAAAAGCATTTAAGGCCACTACAAGGCGCACCATGTGGAGCAGTGCAATAATTTCCAAGCAGTCACCAGTTTCCGAGCAGCTCTCACTTTTCTTCCGAATCTAATTTAAACACCAACAATTGCCAAAGATTGCGTGGCTACATAACAAGCTTCACGATGGTAATATCAATACAAAACCGTGGTTTCGAAATCAGTAACTAGCTAAATTGCGAAGTATCCCACACTGTCGACCCATGCTCTGCCAACGGGAATATTACAGTGGTGAAGATAATGCATTTGAAATGCAAGAACCTGCTGACATATGCTAAGGGCATGATGATGCTCAAACTGTACACTTCCAATCTACTACTGCGCAAAAACAGTGACAAAACCTCATGAATTGCAATCTAGTCCTTCCTGGGAGATATGCAGAACGATAGCCAAGGCAGGACACGCATTCAGTTCTGTTAGATAATTCCTCCAAGTTTGGCTGGTAATCTCCCGTTAAAGCATACATTCCTGCCAAAGTGGAAGTCAAAACACCAATTTTACAGAGTGGAGCCCAATATCCACCAGGATTTCTTAATTTTTACACAAAAAGCCTCCCCTCCTCCCTAATTACCATCCGAACGCACATACAACTACCTAGAATCCACACAAAAAGGAAATTTCTACTTAGCCACGCGAGAAGTGCTTGGCATAACAAGTAGCTGTGATTAGGTTCCGGCTTTGAAAAGGATAACTTCGTCCATAAAGTTACCTTCCTATGCTTTCGACATTAAATAAAGCAAGTGCAATGCTGGAACTCAACAATAATTGCACAAATGAGCAAATACACGCGCTTATTTATACAAAAAAAAGTGGCGCAAAACAAAACAACTACGACGTGCTATCAGAAGGCAAATAGCGAAAATACCTAAACAACACCTCCAGTAGAGCCAACCACTGTGTACGTTACTCATAACATACCCCGTTTTAGTCCCAAAATCACGATAACCATAATGCTCGAAAAGTAATTCGTTGGATTACGTGTGTCACTGCCATCGAGAATCCGATGCTTGTAAAAAAATATCGAGAAGCATGCGGATCAAAAGGCAAGCTATCATTTTATCCCCGTATTCTTTCAATTGCATATGTGCGTAATTTTGGACACGTTGAAGACCTATCAAAAACACGCACAATGAAACGATTCATCCACAAAAAGAGCTACAACAAATCACGAGTTGCAATTCATTCAAACCACCTTCAAAACAATGCTGATTGACCGCTTGAACCAATATGCAGCACAGAAAATAAGTGTTATTAAGGATTGTACTCGGAAAACGCAGGGCCTTAACGGTAACTTCATTTTTTCCTTTCTAGATCCAGCAAGTAAGTTCATTAAAGAATCGAAGAAATAGGTATAAATACGCAGGAAACAACTAACAGCCAAATGACCCATTCAGCAGATATGTGAAATGTGTAGGCAAAAAGGGTCAATCTTAAAGCTTCCCAATCCTCATTCGGAAGACGACCGCCTGCACTTTGCCTGTCTCCACGAACCGTCAGCCAACTATTAGCCACAAACCAAAACAACTAAAATCTAGGCTAATTACTATCACGACTAAGAGGTGAGCGGAGACCATGCCTAAACTGCTACATTGCTACAGCAGAGGAAGTTAACAAACTGATGCAGTTAGTGGGTCGCCTCCGAAGTCATCATCATATTATCACATTTCCAATAAACACTTCATTCGGAGACTGGCATCTCAAGATACTTCTTTCGATGATAATATCTGCACACAATTCATTGGCTTAGACAGCGAACACTAAGCAGTCGAATTCACTCAAAGCCGTGTCCTCTTCCCTGCCTTTTCGCTCGTTCATTAACAAAATAACACCAGCAGAAGGAGCCGACCAAAGTGCTTGATATTTAACAAAATCTGAGTGCGCCAAAACATGAGCATCAAATTACGAGACGATCCCTCCCTCAAGCCCGCAAAAAATGCGAAGAAGTGGAGCAACAGCAAACCTTCCAACCACAAATAGGTCAATTAGAACACACCTATTTGATACGCCCGCCCACATTGTCCATCCTACTGTTCCGATGTGGGAAGAAGAACACTTATTTGAAAACAAGTATTACATTCCACTGTAGATGCTTGCGCGTCATATGATGCGGACCACCGTATCCTATCAACACCCGGTGCATTCAACACACTTTGTAATGAAGATAAATAAATTGTCACAATCAAAATTCTCAAAAGGAACATGCATATTCACAGAAACCTCCTGAACACAACTTCTCTCGCTTAGGTCGGAAACGGCAATGCAAGCAATAGGTGACCGTGTGCCATCTATCCTTTTAAACAGAACATTGAAAATAAGATACGCAGCATGGACAAATTCAGCCAATGGCATGACCAAATGTCAATGAGTACAGAAGTCAGGAGCCACACTCCGGCAAAGTAGACAGGTAGCAAACAGACAAACAGTATACGCAAATAGAGACCTGTCCAATGCAAATAAGTGTACGTTTATACACACCTACGAATCGACGAGTCCTTTCCTCCATGCATCCGCTACCATCACACCCATTGACGTGGTCCTTTCTGTCCACCACACCATAACGCAGGAGTCGCAGCACGGCACAGCACAACACCACTTGCACCCTACTTCGCGGACTTCAAACAGTTTCGACGAAAATTCACCGCCCAACGCTGACTGCTAAAACGCCTTTCAGCGGCGGCACAGCCACAGCCACATGCCTGTCCTTTTCAGCTTTGGAGAAAACACAGCTGGTATGCTGCTTCGTCCGTCCACTCGTCCCCAATCTCCGTGGTAAAATTCGACGTTTTCACCCAATCATCACCTGGGATAACAAATTTTCGACCCGATAAACATCCTCGCAACCGTAGGAATAAACTGAGACCTCAAGAAACAATGTCATTCAAGTCGGCGGATTGACACAGTTTGACTGCACGCTGGCGTCTCTTTCATAAAAGAGTCTTTACGACCTTGGCTCAAATTTGTTCAAATCCAATCTGGTGAAGTTGGTGAGGACGTCATTCACTCCACTAATGGAGAAGGAAATACTCAACCACACTTTCCGAGGCCACTGCAGCTGTATCTGCGTTCAACAGGCATGATAAATTCCACTAAAATTGTTGTTGTAACAATTTTAACTATATGTCCATTGCAATGCATCCGCTACACGACTTCGGAAGACAACGAACCAATTCGCAGGGGCACACAATGGATCACGCCTACTTCTAGGCCAACACCCAATCGTACCACTAAGAAGTAGAGGGCAATAGGGAGGTCAAACCTCAACTTTGGCATTTCTCAACAATCCCATGCAGTTTATTAGATGCACCATCACAGACAGGTACATTCTTGTCATCCTTCAGGTCCGGTCCATCCTTGACGCCAAGCAAGGCCTAGAATTCAGTACCTTCTTCGCTTTTTGAACCAACAGCGCCTAGCCATCCAGAATCATGCCCCGTTCGATATACGCAACGCGCCAACCACAACGACAGACTCCATACTAAATGAGGCCAGTGACCTTGAAACCATCAAACACGAAGAAACACTGCAGATTAAACAACATTTAAACCTTAAAAATTCATATTAATGCGCAAAAACTACTTTCGACTTTGGTCAAATAGCAATGGCTGCAAACAAGTTTGCGCACGCATGCAAAATCAAATGAGATTCACAGCCAGCTCAGACTGATTTGAAAATTGATAAACAAATTATGAAATTTAATCAAAATAGAAGAAAGAACCAAGCAGTATGCAAGATAGGCACTCTTAAATAAGCATTAAGGTTAGCTTGGACATTATGAAGTACACACAAGAATTGTTGTGCTACTCTCTTAAGCATCCTCTTCCTTACCACTACCACCCATACGAGCATACCGATCGTTCAATAAATCATTTAAGTTCTCAAGTACAAGAAGGTCACTACAGCCTCAATTATAAGTAAATGAAGGAGAACAACTTGTGTCAATTTGAGTGAAATCGACACTCCCGTCATGCACAAGGTTCCCATTGTCTTCTCTACTCTCGCCCAAATGCCGCATTCAAAGCTTCATAATTATTGCACAATATATGAAGATGTGCTACGTCTCCCGTTTGTTTCTTCATCATCTCTCTCATAGTCCTTTGAATGAACAGGTCAGGGCTGATGGATTTCAGCGCAAACACGGAGTCTTCGAGATGCTATCCCATCTCTGGCCCGGAAAATTCTGACAAAATCTCCATCATGAGATTCGCGATATCTACCTCCTCGTCTTCATAAGATCCATTTCAACAAAAAAAGCTTTGTATCGACATCTCATCCTATTAGCAACATCGTTGATACTGTCTTTATTGGATGTCTTAGAATGTGCTATCAGTGGTATTCTTTCAGCCATTAGTGGGCAATATTCATTCCAAATCCGACAAGAGGTGCACCATTGCAGGGTCACCGCTGCAGCTGTGAATGATTATTGGCCGAAAACGGAGTAATGTGTGGTGAGGGGGGTAGCTTGTAGGTGTCTGAACTTTTATCACTTGAACTGAATCCCTATTTCGGGCGGGACAACGCTTACAGTGCATTTCAAATTGGTAGGCTTGCCTCGATTTCAGCACTAAGTGTCTTTCCCGGTGGACGTTCTGTATAGCTGTTTGTCGCAATGCTTCTCCTGACTACGTTAAGATAGTCGTAAGTGTTCATGTGCGCTGTCACAAGTTCCCTTTTGAAGCTCAAAATCTGCGACATCTGTGCTTAGAAGGGAGACATTTAAGAAGTTACTCTCATTTTACGGCCTGTGCACAATACAAACAGTAAAATCCCAATTGCCGCATGAAGTGTAACCGTGTAGCCGAGAAGAGCCCATTCTAAGCTCAATTCCCAGTCGTCAGATTGTGCATCCTCCAAGATCGACTTAGCAGTCCGATTTGAGTGCGGTTCGTTCTGTCCTCTTATTCAGTGCTTTGCAAAATGTTCCGCCGTCACGAATACCTTTAGGACCCGGAAGGTGCCGAAGAGTCTAGTAAGAAGTCGACTTTCAATATTGGAGCCTTAAGAGTTGTGGACCGACTTGGGTGCACCGTGCCGACACATCCGCCGATTTTAATGATAACAGGTGCGAACCTTTCACCACTTTGTGTTCTAATGGGTTCTGCTACGTCTACTCTTGTGAGGCATTCTACCACAGCTAGAATGTATCGCTTTTCTCTCTTGGTGGACAGTAGCGGGCCCACAATGTCTATAGCTAATCTTTCTTTCGGCAAACACGTGAGCATGAATTGCAGTGAGTCGGTCGCTATGGGGTGGCAGTCTTTTGACGGCGATGCAGGTGATGCAGCTTCGGCACAAAGCAAGCATATGCAGGGTGAGCGAAGACCACCCGTATCTTTCGCTTGAGACATCCGGCATCCCTATCTCACCCACGTAGCCTAGTTGCCTCTGCAACACTTCACAAACTGTCTGAACTAATAAGTTGGAACCAGTGGAAAAGTAGAGGACTCAACATTATCTTCATTAATTAAAAGTCCTGTTCTGCAGAGGAAGTCTCCACCATTCCTGTCACATTCGTCCGGTCCCTTCACACGACGAAACATTCTCCTCCAATGTGTGCACACAAGAGGATGTCAGGGAATTCTCGTTTAACAGGAAAAGTAGCGTACACACCACAGCGTTGTCCACTTTGGCCACGATGTGTCCGTAGGGCATCGTGTTACCAAGCGTACGCTCTTTTCTGCATTGAACCGTGAAATCACAGTGTCCCAGTGTCCGCGCAATAGAACAGTCGATCTCCTTCATTGTTTCTAACCAGGTTAGTCCTTGATCATCTATTCTTACCACAATCATCCACGCTATCTGGTAGTGTCTCATCAGTGTGTAGGTGGCGAACAGCTCACGATATGTTGCACTTTCCTGTGGCACTTTGGCGTCTTCGTCCTTGAGCTAATTTTAACCACCAAACGACCAATTGGATGCCGCTCCACTTGCCAGTAGTTGCCGAGACTGAACACGCGCAAGAATGACGAAATTGGGGAGTAAGGCAGAATGCCTTTCCGTCCTCCATGCAAAGATAATTATGTCACTGATGTCTGTGCCTCATAATGTACACTTGTACCTTACGGTAGCCAGATTTATTTGGTGCATCTCAGTTGCTACATTAATGTCGGACAGCTGCTTCAATTTTGACCGGAAGCCCAAACGCCATAGCTATTCTCATATCAAACGAGACCACTAATAATGGTTTGTTTTACTGATCACTTTGCTGACAATCTATTAGTGTTAAAATTTGCATCGAACAAGGTTATCATCACATCGGCATGACAAGTCAGTATGCGCGATAACACTCTGTGTACTTGAGATGAAACCCTAAGGCATCTCAATGCGGTACGACGAAACATTTAATGCTCTGAAATAATATGCACCACTTAAAGGGAAATTAAAAATGCAAAAGTTTTTAAATTTGTGACTCGGTCTCATTTGATATGAGAATAGCTATGGCGTTTGGGCTTCCGGTCAAAATTGAAGCAGCTGTCCGACATTAATGTAGCAACTGAGATGCACCAAATAAATCTGGCTACCGTAAGGTACAAGTGTACATTATGAGGCACAGACATCAGTGACATAATTATCTTTGCATGGAGGACGGAAAGGCATTCTGCCTTACTCCCCAATTTCGTCATTCTTGCGCGTGTTCAGTCTCGGCAACTACTGGCAAGTGGAGCGGCATCCAATTGGTCGTTTGGTGGTTAAAATTAGCTCAAGGACGAAGACGCCAAAGTGTATTTGTTGGGAAAAGATGGACGAATGAGTGGGCGCATGAACGCAGGGATGGATGAGTGCGCACGATTTCATTCTTCTTGGACGCAATTAATGCCACAAAATGCGCTGCTTTGTCCACCTTCGTGGGTAGGACACCGTCACAGCTGCTCGTAGTGTCTAATTTACGTACGTGGCGGTAAGATAGTCTCTCACGACAGATTGTATGAATGAGTGATCTCCGTTCTTTGCTACCTTCTTTGGGCAATAGCGCACAAACTCGGCGAACTTTGCCTTCATGTTGTTTGGAAGGGCTCTAGAGCACATCGGTGACTTGTATTAGAATGAAGTGAGTGTACCCGCTGTTCAAAATGACACAATCACCTAGTTACAAAAGGAGGCTAATCGAATAACCGCAGTCAGATGGCAAATTGTCACTTAACCACGTCAGTGACAGTGGTAATACGTAGTGGTGGCAAGGAACGCAGTCATTCACTCTTTCGGTCCTATTAATACCCTTTGGGACAATGAGTGTGATGCATGCTTTTGCTTCGCATCGGACATGGTGAAGTTGCTCTCCACGTGATGTAGGTTGCAGCGCATTTCGTCATGCACAGACTGCATACCAGCCTGCGCGATGAAGCTGAGCCCAACACCCGCACAACGGCACAAGATACTAGCAATACGTAAGGAAGTCAATTTCACAGTCTCAATCCGTACAACTGATGCACATGGTTCCGGTGTTGTTGACAAGACGAGCCCACTCGCGGACGAGTTGCAGACCCCTCCTGGACACCACACCCTCGGCTTCAGCGAGAGTCGTGACAATTGCATTGCCTTCCACTGCAAAGCCTCCTTTCGGCAGCAGGGATGCCAGAGTCCAGGAGAAGGGAAGCTGAAGCCTCGTGTTGTTGTCGGTATGTGTGGCTGATATGTTCTCTGCATTCTCCTCCCCCGCGAATCGATCGTACTTGCATTGGTCTAGCAGATGCTTGCACTTTTCTATGGGGATCCAGGCATGCGTCTTAGGGTAGGCGAGGTAGGAGGGAGAAAACTAAGCCTTGTAGCGCATCTTAGAGCAGGAGTGTATGTAGTACCCCATATAGTATTGCGTAAAGTCGGCATAGGCGGGAACGATCGGTCCGTACGTCCGATGGAGGTGTCGAACAAAGGCAATCTCCCTAAAACACAAGTCAAGTAGCTGTGTCATTGAACAGGGCAACCACTTTTAGAATGAAGCATTTTAAGGTTGGTTGAAACGAACCAAAGAGCCGAGTAGGTGCCCAAATTGAGGAATGCATATTGAGGATCGTAGAAGAAGTAGACAGAGGAAAGGCAACCGGGAACCAAATCCATCACACTAACGGCAATCAGTACTGCTGGTGATAGGAGCCGAATTGTGGAGCACCGGCGTCTTCCGCTGCGGCGTCGTGTGTGTTCTAGAGGCAGGTGGGGTCACAGAGTTGTTGGCACAAACTCACTTGAAGCGTTGCATGATAACTGATGGAAGTGGACTTACCACGAGAGTGGATTCAACCAAAAATTTGTCAAATGCCTCAGGAGTTATGCTGGTTGGCGATGCGCCATGCACGCAGACCTGGTAGTTGTAGTAGAGTTTGTACTCCTCATCGAAGGTTTCCTTGAGTTCTGAGGAGAGGAGCGCGCTTCTGCACAAGCGGATCTATTCAAGATCACATATTTGAGCCCAACATTGACGCGCGACCTGACAGCATTCGACAAGTCAGCAAAAGTTGAAGTTAACGTACATCTAAGGTGTGTGCAGCATTTTCTTTCGGTACGTCTTGTTGCAGGTAATCTTCAATCTCTCTTGGTTTGTTCTTTTCGGACCGATCCTTTCGACTCTGGAGATAGGTCTTCATGACTTCCTCATATGGGACTCCTGTCTTCTCGGCTCGTTGAGCCATGCGTTCTTGTTGAGCTTGCCATCGCTTCTGTTTGGAAGATGTCGCTCGCCCAGATAGCTGAACTTCACTTCCACTGCCATTTATGCCCGAGTCAGCAGACCCAGTTCTCTCATCTGGTTTACGACACCTGTCATTGGCGCTGGTATCGTGGCGAAATTCCTCTCCACGAGGAGAGGAGGAGATGGCATCACTTTGGTCGAAGAGACCACATCCGCTGCTAATGGGAGCGATGCAGACGTCTCGCGACTTTTCAGCATCATTCTGTGCTTCGCCTTTCTTCAGAAAGTTTGCCACAACATTCAACACCTTCTTTTGCGTCTTTGAAATCCTAAAGTGCTCCACGTCACACCTGATCGGAAAGGCTGGACAACACGTTTTCGTGTTCATCGTCTTGTAGACGTGATTTCCGTGCCTAAATTGGAGGTGGAGATGGTGTAATTGTATACTGCCTACCGACGCCATCCACTATTCACGAGAAGCTTATAGTCATCCACGTTGAGCCTGCTAGATGATATGCCTGTGCATGAGGAGGGTAAAACGAATGAGGAAAACTTACACCATTTTGCTTTTGGAGAGGTGGCATCGCCGCAGTAGCGACAGGAATCAGTCAGCTTCTCCCCTTCAAGTTCGATGAGTGAAAAAGTGTGATTGGAATGCTCATTCATGTCACAGCAGATGAAATTCGCAAGAGAGACAGAGCAATACAGTGTGCCACCTCTGACCTTGTATTTATACGTCCAGCGAGAATGCAGCAGACCAATCAGTGACGAGAGACCTTGGATTTTGGGTGTGGGTTGCACGTTGATCTGCGCAATTAAATAATACTCTGCTCCCAACCACAAACTCTGCAGTTTCAACATTATCCACTTCGCTTCAAAACTAATGACCGAGTGTTTGTTTGGCACTCATACCTACTCATTTGTCTAATTTCTCTTTTCCCCTTGAAAGCCTATCCCAAAGCCTTTGGCAGCTGTGGGTGGAAGGCGATTTCGTTCACTAGGCTTTAAAGCAATTGTTTACAAGTGACTGTTGCAAGGAGCTCTCACTGCTGCACAGAAAACGCTGAGTCACCTCCCATGCATATTATTACCCCTTAGTTGGGTGGAGGGACGATTTCTTGCTCAAAGATAAAAAGCACCTCAGCGTGAATCCCGATAGATGTCACTCTTTTGGTCAGGTTTGCACTTCATTGAAACACACTACCTGACCCATTCCACAAAGCAATCGCATTTGAATCGTCTTTGCAATCTGGCGATTCAGTGCAGAGCAAGAATTGTAAGTTTTTGTTATGTCCTTTTTACTAGTTGACTTGTTGAGTAATGGGTTTGGTTAAGTCATTCCTTTGTAGTGTGATTCGCGTCGGTGGTTGCACCGACTCTACCAAGAGGCCACTATGATGAAACGATAGTTGTGCAAACGCATTCCATAGCGTCTTCTCACTTTCCGCCTTTGCAATTGCATTTAGTGTGCACTAAGGAATAGGAGTGTGTAAGGATGCGAATGCGGCGTCATGCGACGACGTCAACGCATGCCAGTTCATGCGCCATTGCAATGGTGGAAGAGAAGCAGCTGGAGCATGAGCCACGATAGGGAGGGATCCAGTTGTGACTCACTACTGGGAGGCACTCCTGCATTTATTCTCCACAACTCATGCAGTGAGCGAATAAACAGAATTGACTTCAGCCTCATGGCGGAGTCAAAGCGTGATCGCATGCTACCTCGCCTGGCATTCGCTGCTCACTGAGAAGTTCACTCCTACGCCCTGCCAAATTGTGTGCATCAAGCATTCATTAACAGTGAGTGGCATTTTGTTGATGCATCGCTGTAGCTGATGTGATAATCTCATAGAGGGTGATTGCACTAACCGTCGCTTTGAATTGGCAAAGAGACATTCTCAAATGTGACTCGTGTGGCTTGTTTGGAGATGAGCACCTCTACCGTCAGCAGTCGTGCTAGATTGCATGGTGGATGAGGACACGGGTTGTTGAAGGAATCATTCGGACATTGGAAGTCGCACGAACAGACGAAACGGGGGAACGGGGAGGTGGATGAAGATCATTGAAGTCCAAATTGCCAGGAAGCAATGCAAGGAATTGTGTGTGGGTGACATGTACCAAACACTGAATGTAGGCACACAGCCAGATATTTCACCCAAATTGATTGTAGCCATGTGGAGTGATCGGTTCCTGATCACGAGTAGCTTTCGGCACTGACGACCTGACTTGACTGAAACTGACTTAATATTCCCTTTCTCCCTCCCCCCAATGGATGTCGATTGCACTTACAGGTGGTATGGACCGCAAAGACCCTCACATCATGCGAATTAATGTTGGAACACATGCCGACATTCTATTCTAGTGCCTTACAGCTACTGCAACACACTCACCTTCCTTTAATGTTATTTGAACTCTACTAGCGTGCAACATTTATTTACCCCTTTGAGATAACGCGGAAACACAAATGTTGGCAATGGAGTAGAATGGAAGAGAAATATTTAGAGGTAAGTTGATACTCAGTGAGAGAATTGGTGCAGACACTGCGATTGAACCGTCCGCGAGTCATGCTCGTCAAATAGTATTATGCGGCCAAAGCGACAACTGGAGGGAGGACATCGGCTTCTACCATGAATGCCATTGAAGAAGAGCGTTTACCGATTAAAGAAATACGATGGAATGATTGGCGCTATAACTTACGTACTTTCCTCCGAATAGCAAGATGTGGCTTTAAGTGCATGCAATCCTCTTTTGCCTTTTTCCTACAGCATCCCTTGTCGGTGTTGGATGAGAATGTGAAATCCAAAACACGGCTATGTCAATTGTTGCGCAGTTATAAATAACTAAAGATTGATGTGTAAATTAAGCTCGCCATGCAAATGGGGAACGTAAACTACTTTCAGGCTGCTAGTATGTGAGATTTCGTTTATGCGCAAGCGTTCCATGCTTGTTTCATGCTATATTAATTCATTAAAACTCATCAAACTTTTGCTTCTTCTTTTATAATTTAAAGCAGCGGCATGCACTCAAAGAAAAAAAAGAAGCACTGGTGTTGCAATTGAGACCTTTAAGCAAGCATTCGTAGAGTTATCGTATTTGTTTAGGCTGCTAGGAGCGGTGAGTGCCCTCGTCAACCCAGTGTCGGGTGGAGGCGACGGACACCCAACTTATTGCAACTGCCTTGGAATCGAGGTCACTGTGGTTTCAGCATCATTGATGGAATCAATGTACACGGTTAAGTGTTGCTTTGCAATCACGCTCTGTCAGCATTCAAACTTGTGGTTGTGCTGAAGTCTACGCACCCGCATCAGTGGGATCGAAAGTGACCAGCAGAGAAAATGCAAACCACCCGATAATGCGCATCAAGAGACATTGGGCAGAGCGTGGATGGTCATGGATCGTCGAAGCGTTTAGTAACGAGTGATGGTTAGAAATCCAATTTGCTTTTCTCTAAGACGTTGGTGCACTCAAAGTGTCATTTAATCCACCTTCTGATGGACTTGTGTGGACGCTTTTATGTCAACTTGTTTTAGTTAATGGGCCTGAGATCCTTTCATGTGGTATGTGTTAAGTGGTCTGAATGTTAGTCCATTCGTCCGCGAGAGAACACATCGTTAAAGATGAGGGACTCGAGGGTTCGTGTAGCACTCTTATTCCCTTTTACATACCTTATTGGCTTGCATCTTGTCTCATTATCATCTTGTTAGTGGTAGAATGACCGAATGAGTGAAATCACATCCTCCTGACTGGGTGTGCAGTGTTCAGTGGTGCAACCCCAGCACACTGATTTCACTCATTAGTGTTGAGCAATTTTTTGGGTGCAGGAGTTTATTGCTAAGCCTTTGACTCTAACAACCTCTAAGGGAACTTCAAAACCAATCAACTCAAGTGCCAAGTTAATGCTTCACATGCACCATTACGGAATGCAACCTGACAATGTGGACATGCCATGTGACAGAAAGCACTTTCCATAGTCAAGGCTCTCAATCATGCTCTATTTACTTTCCATTTGAAGGAGCAAGAAGCGGTCGCTGGTCCTTCACGTGCTGACACTGCAAGCATTACCTTGCCTCAAGCTGTGGAGAAAAACATGCTGGACGTTGCTAAACAGCTGCTGAAAAGTGGAGTGCATTAGTTACATCTCTTTGGTGTTTTGAAGAAGTTGCATTTAGCGTTTGTTCACCGTTTTAATGGCATTGAGCCTGCTCGACATTAGCGATGGCCACCACAAATGGCAATTTCGCTATTATTAAAGTGAGTATCCATGCTCTTCTTCCAATAAAGCTCTACTTCCCACTAGGCAGTCGGAATAGCCCAATTAATGCGAAAAACGCTTGCCTTCGAAATCCGTTTATAGAGGCTTATAGCCACGGTCATCATGAGATTGCGGAATACTTGGCTTGTCGAGATGGACACGGATGACGTTAGTCATCTCGTGTCACTTCTGCCCTCCTTCCGCTATGCGCTATGCCAATTAGTCTATTTGTAATTTTCAATGCAGTGTAATATGACTAATTTAAGTATCTCTATTATGCCATTGTGCCACCACATAGCCCTTATGAGGTGTACTTATGGAATGAAATAAGCCATTTATGCCATAATTCATTCTGCTCTAAGTGTAAATGCACTTGTCAAAATAGAACGACTAATTTATTGTTAAAAATTGAAGGCAAATTATTTATCGAGCAAAACGCTAGTTAGAGGCGATCGTAGGGATGGGGGTAGAATGAGTGATGAATCACGAACTCCTCTCTAAGCCGTCCTTCCTATCGTCTGATGGGACGCAGTTCAGGTTGGCTTCGATAGCTCAAATTTCGGCACTAATCATTCCGAAAGTGTCGGATCGTGGCCAATTTTATCGTTCATTTGAAGAGCGATTAAATAAGGACATTTAAAGGAAATCCTGATAACTTAATCAAGCGCTGATGGCATGCGACTTCCTAAAAGGAATGCTATCGCAATCATATGTTCACATCGTATGCAAAAATTAACGATATCCGAGACACGTTTGGGCGTAGAAGCCAAGGTAGCGCAGATTTCACTCTTTCGTTTTCAGAATGGCCCTAAAGAGACTTATGGGAAATCGTGGTATCTTTTCCCTCATATAGCGTTGGTTCGTGGAGGCGGATGTAGGCGAACAAAAGAATTTGTAGGAAGGCGAATTGAGGCTGCAATGAGCTGATGATGGGTCTGCAAATTAATTGTATCCTATTTGAGCTTCACCACAACGGTAGGAATCTGTGGACTCGTCTCAGAGCAGTTCCGTGGATCGGCTGTATTGTGGGTGATTAAAAAGCGATTCAATTTTTAGCTAAAGAGTTGATTGCAATCGAGTCAATGACATGAAGGAAGTCAATATAGCGTCCTAGTTTTCTAAAACATAACGCTATCACAGCCGTGTTCAACTTTAAAAGTGATCACTTTTTATCACTTTCATACTTACATCGAATTTAGTCTAACGAAGCGCTCAAACGTGGATATCCAATGATCGCGACGTACAATGCGAAATGCACAAGCCACACGCTGGCAGAGGATTGAGGATTTGTTCATTCAGTTCAGTTCGACTTAAATGAAGTTAGAGATCGTGCATACTTCAGGTATCCTCATCAAACTCACTCATAATAGTAACACATGAAGTCAACGCTAAAATGTCCTCACCTCATTATTATTCTACCGAATACTTCCAACATGAAAGGCGTTGTTAAATGGCTCAATGATTTGGGACGACAAATTTTCCCCTCCTCAAATCCGCTTCAAAGTTGCTTGTAACTCACGCCTAAACGCAGTAGTAGTAGTAGTAGTAGTGAAGCCTAATTGCTAGTGCGGAATACACTTTACCTAGCCTTCTCCAAATACACAGGTCAATTCACCTGACTTGAAAAGCAAAGATTCTGCAGATGGACGAAAGCAAGGTTACTTCGATATAGCGAACAACTCCAACATATTTCCTTTATGGCCACTACTTGCGACGAGATGAATGGCTTCCAAAGTGCTATAAATAAATAGGAGAGGAAGACATCGACTCGGACGCCGGAGGATGGCAGGTGTGTGCATACACAATGTTCGCTGGGTGTACTCACAGCCTCGCCAGTAAGAGCTTCCGGTCTGAGGTCTGTGTGACGTCGTTGTAATCACATTGACGGTGGTAGCCGCCGCTTAAACAACTTGCATTTAATTTGTTAGAACTCCTTTTGCTCAGTTCGCCTCATCTCTCAACCAGCAAAATTTACTCCTCCCATTGCTAGTCTACTTCACACAAAATGATAAGGAGCGCCATGGAGCCAAAATCTTCACTGGTGTCTTGTCTAAAACAATTCAGCTTCTTGGCGAATTTTGCAGTGCCAGGTGATCCATGTTTTGCAAGTTCGAGAGTTCTCGCTTGCTCATTCACTCTCAAGTCATGGGGCAGAACAGAAGGAGGTATCGCTAATGCATATGGGGGGAAAGGAACAGAATGCCATCGCCTTTTGAATACAGCATTCCCACTTTTGTGGCTCGAAATGTATAAAGGTAGGAGGTAAAAGCACACTCAAGGTTCTGCCGCATGGAGTTTTTTGGAAGGCCGTAAAACTAAAATATTAACTCCTATGTACGCAATGGGTAACACTTGGTTTTATATGCTGCTTAAGAACAAAGAAACTACCAGTATTCTCTAACCACGGGCCACTAAGCATCTAATGCATAAATCCGAGCAAAAAGGCGGTCACAGTTGGAGCAGATACCTTCTATGCCTCCTTCTCGCCACGCATTGACCCTGTTCACCAAGGCTCTATGTCGAAATTGACAACAGGCAGCTCTCATGTTAAGGTCTGCGATTGTGCACATGAAAGTGAGTAGCCTAAGTAGGTGGTTTTAAATGGTGCAGCTAATGCAGTCTCCTTCCGCCATCATCACCCAGCCACAGTAAAGCGCGCATTAGAGTTGCAAGGAGGTCAGGGAAGCCAAGTAGCACTAATGCAGAGGCCTTCAAAAATGCATCACTACTGATCTCGGCAATCGGTTAGGGAATAACCATCTACTTGACCGGTAGTGGAGTTGCCATTTCTTCTAACAGCCAACCAACTGCGATTTCCTCTCAGTGAATCCGCTTCGATTGAGAAATGTGCTCAGATTTGTACGCAGTTTCTGCAAACACATTTTGTCTTATGTGCAGTAGAGAGAGCAGTTATTACTGTGCATTTTTCTGTTGCTAAACTTGCCTCAACGGTTTGATAAAGTCAGCACAGACTAGCAGCACTCCGTTTATTTCTTTCATGCTATTTGTCAACCGACTCACATTAGGGATGCTTGAAAATTAGGATGACGTAGAGATTTGGCGAAACGTTCAGCTTTTGCCGGTGCGACAGCCGTGTGTTCAAAGGATTGCTGGTCGGTCTTTTTGGAGGTAGACCTTGCAATGGTCTATTGATACGATTAGTGAAGCTGATACCACAGAAAAAAAGGCAAATATTATGGGTAAAGATGGCAACGCAGAGGAGGAAGAGGAGGTCCGCCGTGATGTTGGCTCTTTATCCATCAGTATTATCACTGACGGCGGACGCCAAACTCGAGAACCACTTCAAATACACTTCGACTCTTCAACTCATTCGACTTCTACCTAAACCCGATAGAGCTGCTTCTACAAAGCGTACTTTCTGTCTCCAAGTGTGGGGGCTTTTATGGTTACTTTCATTTTGGTAGACATAAATTCAACCTCTTCCTTATAAAAGCAAAATATTCAACTTTTATGGCTAAAAAATGTTTAGTCTTATAAACAGGGGTATAAAGGTAGTGATCTTGACTAATTGGACGGTACCATGTTTGGGCATAAATTCCTGACTTCACGCAGAAACAGTCATGTGCTGGTCAAAGGTCACAGGTTAGCATTCCCTCATTGATCAGCTTGAGTAAAATAGATAAGTAACGTCGCCTTTTAAACAAATGACCTGAGAGATTCTGTCCCAGAGTTGAAGCATCAGATCGGTGCTGTTGCAGGGAATCACCACATCAAATGACGAATCAACCAAAGAACAATTGACGGTGGCCTCTCGGGTGATGTGCACCTGCAGATTCGTACTTGTTCGAACTTACTCTTGTCATCCCAACTCCAACGTCAGACAAGAAATGCGGCCGCACCTATGATGGGCAAGGCTTTCAACAGCGAGGCGGGAGAAACTGCTAAAACGAGGGAAAAATCACGTAAGAGGAGGAGCCAAAATGTGTTTTAATGTCAAGCTCTGCAATTCCTCATGCATAGAGACAAGGTTTAGACACAACGGATTCATAACGCGTGATCTCTTAAAGAGGAATGCTATCGCATACCTTAGCCGATGGCATTCACACACTAGAGGGGCCTATCCACGGTGATGCGGTGGTAACTTCATTGGTTTCTCTCCATGATGCTTAACGTCAGAGAAATCGCTCCACCCAATGTTACTGTTGCACCTTAGTGTAGAGTGAACTGAAGCTAAGATTCTTCGTAGTTTTAAGAGTTCGCCACTTAAGCAGAGCACCTGCTGAAGTTGTGAGAAGCACTTCACTTTGCCGAGGATAGATCTCATCTGTTTACTCAAAAGCAGTCCACATTCCCAAAGAAGGAACACTTCCAAGGTATAGGAGGCTTTTTATGCGCACAATCGACGCGATTCGTGGCAGTATGTTTCAAGCATAGACCCTAGTAGGGCAGATTTGCTGGAAAAATCTCACCTTAAAAGCGTGGCAATCTAGATCCAGAAGAACCGTGACTTCCGGAGTCATGCCTTTTCATGTGGCATAACTGATGAGTAGCCGTATTGTGCCTATTCGTGATGCAACATAAATAATGGGTACAGAGTGATCAGCGAGTAACATACACATTTTCACGCAAACAGATAGCCTAAGTGGCTTGTTTTGACAAGTCATTGCTCCTCTGCTTCATGCGAATGCTTTTTGCGCAAGTACTACTAGTTTTCCTAACAGTGGCAATATAACGACAGGATTTCGGTTCAAGTATATTGAATTTAAGGTCTCCAGGATATGGAGTGCATTTAAAAGTCCCCTCTGACAAATTATCTCCAAACTTTCCAAAAGAGAACCAGATCAAATAAATAGCTCAACACTCAAAATGGCAAAACAAGGAAGCCAGTGGAATTCGGCCAGCTTCATTCAAGCGCCTACAATGCTCAAAGTTTTTGACCAACTATGCGTTCCATCCAAATGCGAGGTCGTTGATAGATCTAGTCGATGCTTTTACTTTTGCATTGAATACACTGCACGCACTGTCACTGGATTTTGCGCATCTCACCCTCATCTTCATTAAAATGGATGCCATTCACAACTGCCACCTTATACCATGCACACTTGTCTCGTGGGCGTCAAAGTAGGCGGTTTTTTTTATCTTGAGATGCACTTCCATAAGCACATACACATCTGTGTGTCTGAACGCTGGCAGGTGGCAGTGTGTAGGTCTGTGTGTTTAGATTCGTATGCATGTTCGTAGAGTTTTTACCCTAGGTTAGTAACAGATGAGACTAATAAGTGAACCAACTCTTGCTTTGATCAGATTGGCAATGACTTTTGCAACAAACGCTCAAATGCAATGAATCTCTGTTTCGCCAGCAACTGCGTCGTATCACTGTTGCAGCCACTTGCTTTACATGCTTTAGTGAACCCAAATGTCCATTGTCTGATTCGTGTGACGCTCTGCATAACTAATAATGGATCGCTCTTATTGTGCCAGAAAGGTGAGAGAGGTTCCGAAACCTGTCCAACAATCTTGCCTCGTGTCCTCATATGCATTGAAAGTAATACGAGGACTACCTTCTATACCTTAAACACAGCCTGTGCAACACAATGTGTGCTGTCTGTGTTTTGTGCCGTTTGGACACTGATGCACTACGCGGTCACCTCATCCGAACGTATATTTGTGCGCTTGCGCCCGTCCAATTCTGCCAGAGTCTGATGTGCATTTTGTGCGCATTCCTCCAAAAGTTATGCTTTATTGTAACACACAGCGGGTCAAAAATGAAGGATTCAAAAAGACGCTTTTTTATTTTGGACATTGCAAAGTCGTTCGCGTTTACGCCACTTCCGTAGATGACTTCGTATCATACTGCCTTGGTCTCTTCCACTTTGCAGACCTTTAGGAAGCATTAGTAGGGTATAATGAGCTTAATTGCGATTACGCTAGCTAAATTTGCACGATTTTAGTTTCCTTCATGTTCATTCATTGTCTTTTTAGTTAAAACGGATGACCCAGTAGGACAAGAGAGTTCTCGGCATGGAGATTGTAAGTGTATTGTAGAAAAGTATTCCTGTAAATTTTAAATGAAGCAGAATTAACGGCACAAGATGGATTTCGAGCTTTGTTTGGTTGATATGATAAGACTAACGTCTCGTTGCGTTGTAGTGCGTCAGATCGCATCGACAGTTCGGATGGCAATAGACAGCAGTACCGTAATATCACAAGGTCAACACTTGAGCATTGACTCATAGGCTACCAGTTTTGAAGTGATTTGCACACTTGCAAGCAAATGTAACAATCATATATACTATCAAATGAGCTCGCCTAACCTGCCTTCTACGGCTATACACTGAGCTATGCGCTTCACGGGTCCGCATGCGCTCAATTTAGGACGAGTCTGGTTGCATCAGATGTTTTCCCTTTCCATTCTGCTCAGTGTAATTCGTATAAGTTGATCTTTGTTGATATACTTTAAAAATTGAGGTGGAAATGCGAAAATCTAGTGTAATAGATTGATTGTGGCGTGCAAAATACAGCCATAGCTATGGAAACTGTCACGGTATTTAGAGCAAAGGCAATGTCGTCCAATCCGAGGTTCCATTGTGAGATGAGGTTGAAACAACCACCTACACATCACAATGTACATCTGTACACATTGAGCGTCAAAATTTTGTTTCTATCTTCATTCATCGCTTTTGTTACGCAGGGTTTGAACTGAAAATGCTCTGCAGCAGTGGCTGATATGCTTATCCTGCTTGCAGCGCCCCAAGGCTTCCTTGAAGGTAAATGAAGGCATAGTACTAGCAAGCAGAGGGAACGGAGCTACTGGCATAGCCCGCAGACCAGCCCACCCTGCTGGGGCAATTTGGCCGCCCAAGTGATCGCAACCAAAACCGGCAGTCAAGCAAGGAATTGCACCACATGCCAGTAGAACTTTGCAAGAAAATTTTATGTTTTGTTTCACTACGAGCATTGACTTAGTCATTTTCCTCAATGTTTACAATCACTTCACAAAAGAAGTGGAGAAAGGGCATCGCATTACGTGCATGCAGTTTGGTCATTCCCCGGTCGTTGAGGTACTCGGGAAAGCAGAGGAGAAGGAATGCATTTTGGAGGTGACTGTTGCCCACGAAAAAATGCTGTCGAATGGAAGTAGGTGTCAGGAGGTGAGCCAGTCGGAAAACAAAGCAAGAATGGAAGAAAGAAAAAAGCGGATGCGTTAATTGGGATAATTGCGCACAAGGTGCTGCTGGAACAGTAAAAGCAAACTTTGCATTTATAAGTTTTGTGTACCCAACCAAACAGAAATCAGGGCAAGAACTTTGACAGCGTTGTCTACTGACTGCATGGAATTTTACTAATTGACGTGTTTATTTCAGACCGACTCACTCACTGTCATTTATATTTGTGCAGTCCAGCTAGTATTCGTTATTTCCAACATTGAGTGGACCATATCTGACAGTTAGCGACCGCCCTCCACGTAGTCTTTTCTCTTATCCAGTTGAAATTCACACTTTCCCATTTCTATTGGCTAAATGATGCAATGTCTCACGTTAGCCAGGTATACTTGCCTCCTTTACTGAAAGCCAGAGCGAAGGCTTAGTGCGCATCACAACCCCATGGTATTAATTGCACATTTTGGAGCAGGATAGTGACCCACATCTCAACTCTACTCTTTACCCTCCAGATCGATTAGTTGTTATGACACTTTGCGACATGCCTATTCGCTAGCAATTAGCGATGTCAAACAATCAACTCACCTCCCTCTCTGATTCCAACTTGTGGAATACCATAATCAAAAGTCAAATCTTGGGCTAAGAGCTCTCTGCCAAGACGTTAGATTCCTTCCCCTGTCGTTGGTGGGAAAACAGCTTCGGAGGCATAAAAAAGAACATCAACGTGGTTTTTTCACGTCGAGCAGACCTGCTTCACTTCATCGTCGGCAGATGCTGTGTGCGTCAGCCAATCTTTCAGCGTTGCCGGATTGCATTTTCGTCAGAACCTGCAGAGTCTCGGAGATGCTGAACTTGATACATCCCTCCCCCCCCCCCCCCCCTTCTCCCTCCTTGACCTTCAGTCGGTGTAAAAATTATCAACTTGGTGTTAGGGTTTTTGGCTCCGCCTACAAACTCGCCCTTTATTTACACGACTGGACTGCTTTCCTTTAACTAATTGGGGATTTGAAAAGGACAATTCTTCCAATTTGAATGCTTCCTGTAAGCATTGTGAGCAGGTCCATCTCGGCCATCATCATGTGTTCATCATATGCTCTCCTAAATGTCTCTTACATTTCGTAATTGAAGGGAGAGCTGGAGAAATAGGTGGGCAGATAGTTGAGTAGATAGACAGACAAATAGGTCGATAGACAGACAGACAAAGAGACAGGTGCTTTCTTAAATAGGTAACTTCAGCCTCTGTGTCTGCCTCTACCAACGGGTTAACCAAATGAACAACTGAATTTTAATGTTTTACAAAAACTCTCTCGAAAAGGCTACTAAAACATGTTCTAATGTGAAAAAGTGGAACATGGCACTGCATGCGATGACTGCCGCCTCCAGGCACTCATTGCAGCGATAAGCATACTGCAGAAAGGGCAATGCGATGTGAAAATGAGCTTGCCAATTGATGCTACAAGACTAAGGCTTGGGCAGGAACCACACTGCGCTTTTGCTCATGTCTCCATACGGCTTGTCGACCAAATACCAGACGCCACATTGAGGACAGGCCGCAAATAACGCTTGATAACATCACGCGCTTGAACAAAGGGGTGGGGATGGAGCGAGTGCACAGAGCTTTTGCATCTATACCTAAATAATTCGATCAATTTGAACCAACATGTAACGGACAGGCTGGTGTATGTGCTTGTGTGTGGCAGTGAAGCAGCCACTGAGCGCAAACAGGGCAGCTGGTCATAACGAAGCCGTGTCCGGCACTCGCTTACTTAAACATTATCAGTAGCAATGATTTGACCAAAATGAAACGTTAGCTAACCGCACCTTTGTTTGCCTCCGCCATCTATCAATCAAACATTCGTCAAAAAAATTGAACCAATACTTATAAACACTACGACTGAGGGGAAGGTAGTGACCGGTCTGGGGCTGTTACATCACCACAGCAGGGAAAGTAACCACGCCGAGGTGGTTAGTACAGCGCCTCCAAAGCCGTCATCAGGTTACAGAACCAATGAATAGTTTACGAGAATTTCGGGAGCAATCAACCCCAGAAACTGTTTTAGATAACAAATAAACGTGCATATTTAAACAATTTAGGCAGAGAGTGATAAATGATGCCAGATTCACCCAAATTTGTGTCCTTTTTCATGTCTGCTCGCTCGTTTATAATCAAAATGCCATTAATAGAGGAAGCCGAAAAAATGCTTGATATCGTCTTGAATATGAGTACGCTTAAAATCAAGCATAAATTTTCGAAATGCCTTCTTCAAACCCACTAAGCAGTGAGAAGCAAAACAACAATAAACTGTCAATCAACAGTGAGTATGCTTAGTGCCTATGCTACTGTTCCGACTTGGGAAGAGGAAAACTTTTTGGAGGCGAGGATTGTGCTCAACCGCAGATAATCCCGCGAACTATGACGCAGATCACTGTATCGTATGCATCAATATCCAATATGCCCATCTTGTTATAGCGAATTCAACATACTTTGAGACAAACACTCTAACTTGTTCCCTATAAAGCACACATATACATCAAAATTTGCTAAATATCGCCTTCCTTGGCTAGGTTAGGGCAACAATATAAGTAAAAGTTGGACGCATGGTGGCTATATTTTTATGAAAATATGCAAATTTAGTCAATGAACGCAAAAATCAGAGCTGTCAACACTTAACGCATACCAGTGCTAGATCAAAGTGCCTAAAGAATTAGTAACAGCAGTGAGGAGAACAGCATAGGCGATTGTTCAAAATCTACCCAAACACATGGACCACGGATGAAATGGAAAAGCGAGAAGTGGCAGTCGGTTTCAGGTCACACAAGTGGGATGTTTATCCAATCAAAGCGCCACACCTTATGATTAAGAGTCATCTCATCTGGGCAGATAAGTAACAAATAGGCAATCAGTATGCATATTTTCAGGCTTTTCAATGTTAATAGGCGTGCACTTATGCGCACTTATAAATAGACAAGCCCCATCGTCCATGTATCCACACTCTTCGTTTGCATTGGTGATTGATCCTTTCTGGCAACCAAGTCATGATAAATGATGTCGTCCTAGAACGGCAGACAAATGGACAAGGATTTGATTCGGGTAAATCAGCATCTCATGTGTGTCACAAGGAGCTTTGACAATCACCACGTGTTGTTCCATGCACGAGCCCCTATTATCGAGTGCGCTTCTTCAAAGTTGAAGGCGAAAGGGAGAGGATTATTTCCCATTAAAGGATAAAGTGAGAATCGTGATAACCGCATTCGCTTCCAATAACTAAACTTTCCTTTTCCTCAAGACGGCGTACCAAGGTGCGCACCACACTACGCACCCATGTACATCTTGAGGTGACATCTGCTGCACGTTGTATGGGAAAGAAGTGCACTTCTTATTTATGCTCTTTTAGTCTCCACTTCAACCATTACAGCAGTTTGTTACACCACAGCAGATGTGCTTTAGGACGACTCTTATCGTACCACTCAAAAGAGCAGCTTCAACACTCAGCCGTACACCGATAGAGTAGAGAGTGATCGACAAAGCTTGGCTGTTGTTCAGGTACCGCCTTCACTGGCGCGGCCTCCACCAACCACGCGACATTCCACGCAGGCGGGTAGGCGGTCAAACAGCCGTGAAGGAGACGCGCAAACCGTCCGACTGACAGGCCTGACTGCAACCCTCCGCGATTTGGCAAGTAGCACTGCTGTGCAGGTCGGGCTTGCAACGGCAGGGTGGACAGTGCGAGCACGAATAGGGTTTGACAGCGGCGGGATTCGAACCCGCGCCCTTTCAGACTGGTGCCTAAAACCAGCGCCTTAGACCACTCGGCCACGCTGCCACGCGTCCGCCGCACATCAGTTGTTAACTGCAATATTCAATAACTAAATTAACTGTGCAATATATGCATAATTTATGCAATTTACGAGTTCGCACCTCTCCGATCCCCCCCCCCCCCCCACCCCAACTCAGCTCTTGCCCAGGCTTAAGTACACCTACCAATTTCACTAAACCATGCCGTGCTCCATCCCATCCAATCCTGTCCATCAAACTGTATCAAAGCAGATTTGCACAGTAGGTTGTTTCATCCTATGCCACATCACACCAGCCGGCGCACCGCATGATGAGCTGCACTAAATACACACCAAGGACTGGAGGTGGCGATAGAATAAGTGAGACAAATCGCGAACCCAGTCGGGACTGTCAGAGGCGATAATCAATCGCTCGGCCTGCATTATGAACCGCCTTTCAAATCAATTGGTGGGATGACTACCCCACCACTGTGCTGTCCGTTGGGAGACGCCTCAATCACCCACAGGTCCCGTCTTCTAATGAAGATTACTTGTAACTGTTTGTTTACGGTTTGGACACACAACTCTACCCGGTGGCCAGTAAATCGGACAAAGTGGTGGCACTTCTAGGGCTATTCAAAGTGGTTCCCTTTTAATTACTTTCTAGCATTTGAAAAAGGATAGTCTTGTGGCAAACCACGCCCTGTAGTAGATACTAGCTGCAGGATTGAGCAGATAGGATCTCTCAACAATCAAGAGGCACTTTTTGATTAATTTAAAGAGGGACTAGCAGCTTTTCTCTGCAAGCGAACCATGACTAGGCTGAAGAATACAGAAACCTGATTTTTGTGATACAATTTTTTCTTTGAATTTGGAAATGCAGGGGACATGCTGCCCAATTTCTGGAGAAATCATTGAGTGCATAAGGACTCCGTTTCCATAAAGAGAAATTAGAGAGGGCAGGAAAGTTGAGACATTGCCCCACATAGAAACAGTTCGACATTTTGATTTATAAGAGTTCAAACATTAGACTTTGTGCCTCCAGTTCTCCTAGAAGTTGCAAATGAACCACTTGTGCTCTGCGTCCCGTCACCTCCTCAAATCACTCGTCTCCATCATCTCCGTTGTCTCGTCACCAAATTCATAGCCTCGCCGAAAGGCACCAAGGGAGCAGCGGTGACAGCAGGACCATCAGAATTCGTGCCCTCGATTTCCAAAGCAATAAGTCATCAGCGGCTCGGCGGTAGCATTGACTTGCCACTCATCAACGCCACCTAAAAACAAGAAGAGTACAAAGAAGTAGAATTGACGGACAAGAGTTATCGGTGGAATGCGGAATTTGGTGAACGAGACGCACAATGGGAGAGACAATGTTGAAGATGCGGTGGTTGTACGCCTCCATGCAAGAGACGTCACCTGTGTGAGTGCTAAGTGCGGCACTGTGGCATAAGGAGATGGCAATGTCGAGGAGACTGTTGACGATCTCAATGATAATATTGCAGCAAGAGGCTCAAGGTGGTAGAACCGTGTTGGTTCAATCATCAGATGTCGACCACTGCCTTTGCCGCATCGCACTCCCTGTCTGTAAGGAAAGCGGGAGTAACGGTGAAGTCAACATCATCGGTTAATGGAGTGTCAAGGCGGTGAATGAAAATGACAGCAGAGAAGACGAAAAAACTCCACAATAAGGCACAAAAGAGCAGCCATACGCTCCAAAACAAGGATAAAAAACGAGAACCAACCAAAAATAACGCTCGAGTAAAGCGCAATAAGTAAATTGGCGTTGGTACACAAATACCATTACGTGGATATTTTGCTGAACTCAGGACATAGACTCCCCAACACTTGTACCAAATGAACATCAGGAACACTTCTGATCGTCTACAGTATTTATCCATCACCAATTCTTTTCTGTAAAATCACAGAAACAAAATCTACCTCCACACTGAGATACCACGATGAGTAAGGGGGATGTGCACTACCACCACACACGAACGCAATGCTTTCTAGCATGCAATTGATAAATCTTGTAGCCATCTTCGTCTCCAAGTAGTAACTTAGGCCAAACTATACAGGCAATCAGGTCGTAGAGGCAAGTGTCAACTCAACCCTCCTAAGTAATTCCGACGGTAACTAATACACTATTAATAATCGTCTCCTGATTATGAAAGACTAAGAAACACCAGACGCCAATGACAACGCTACTAGAATCCACCAGAGATACAGACAATAAAATGCAAACAATCCCAACAGATGCAACAAAAGAAAACATAAGCCACTAAGGCAATAAAAGGGATACCACGGTCCTACGCACTTTATCGGCTCGTTCATATTCGGCGCAAGCAGCATACATCTAAAAAGTCGCTTAAATTACCTAATCATATGGTGTGCTACAGAAAAGAGATTAACTCTCACAACATGACTTCACCCATCCTCTTTTCAACAAGTATATCATAGCCAAAACGTCCCTTTGTTTTTAGTTGTCAACAACTTGTTTGCGTAAAATTAATACGATCATCCACCGAGAAAGCTCCTACATCTAGTTCCCTGCTCTAACCCAAAATCATATGCTTGTAGCACTTAAAATCAGTCACGTCTGAGAGTGGACATCAGGCCCATTTGCAATAACCGGGACATCAAATACACGTAATGTTGGTAAGTGGAGGGTAGGCACTTACTGTAGCTCACTAAGACCTCAGCCGCATTCACGGCCGAAAAGGGAGACGGGGAAGGGATCAATTTTGTGACACCTGGAGCCCCACTGAGGACGCAGTATTGTCAGTGTTCGCCCTCACGCACATGCCCGATGTCGTGGGGCTGCAATTTTTCGCCTCGTGGAAGGAGTGCCGAATGAATTACACGTTGCCAAATTGGGAGACAGGCTTCATGATGAACAAGTGCTAACTCTCGGCGCATCAATGACTGTACCGCACAGGGGAGACATTGACTCTTTCTTGGAATCGAACAAATTATGCCTACATGCGGAAATTCTTCCAACTCCCCAACCAACATAGATACTTTTGCCGCAGCATTAAGCAGCTGCTGCTGGGAGGATATGGTTTACCCAGGGAGAAGTCAGACCCCCACATAAAAAAGCTTAAATGCCGTCACAGAGCGGGAACAAAGCATTCATTTATGGCTTTGGCATTTTCGAGTCCATGCTACTTCGCGTCTCCTCTCACATCTACGCTGAGACGATTTTTCAGTAACATGTCGTCAATCGATGAAACGATGGATGGCGTCACACCAAAACCGATTTGTCACCTTCCCAGGAGTCGAAATTCTTCGTCCATTCACCGAAGTCAGCATAGAGTTTTTCATTCTCATTTGTCATTGGATTCAGTAACCTCCTTATCCACTAGAGCAAGGGAAAGGAAGTCCTACGAGGCGCCATCTGATAAGTGGACCCTCACAATCAACCACTTCAGTAACTGACGTTCACAGCCTTGAGCTCAGCAATGTGGTAGAGGCCAAAATTTGAGATAGGGTTTCACATCACACAATCGCTGCATTATCCACTTAGTTTTCTCAGCCTAATTTTACAGTTTCCTCAAATAATTATCATGGAACTTAGAACGCAACCCCTGATTCGTCTGAAATAGTTCAAATGCCCCCCAAGTGGTAAACGTATCAATCAGATACACAACCTCCTATTCACAAATGGAACACTGTAAAAAACGCTCAAGGTAAATTAACGTAGTCTACACCAGCATTTAATTCAATAAGTTAATAGAATTCGAGGATCTCACCGCGAGCATCACGCAAACCATGGATTCAGCAAGCCTCAAGAGTCGCTAACCACACTTCCATGTAAATACATAGGTTTAGGCATGTTCGTGCATTAAACAAATCAAAAGCTTTCACAATAGACACCCACTTACCCGCACTCATTAGTACAAACTGCAGACCACGCACAGCGACACCCACGCGGATGCCAAACAATTCACATATGCCGCTAAACACACGAAAGGAGTATTATGTATGAAGAACGCAAAATTATTGTCACATGAATCGTTATTGACACTAGGAATCACATTAAAAGGATTCATAATTTACAATTAAAACTGTGAATATCTTGTGGGGTTTTCGTAAGGGACTGTTAACACGATACTTATTGGTCCGAATGATTTTTTGTGACGTAGGCCAGTTAATGGTAAGCCTTCCTCTAGAATTCTCTCCGCTATCTACTATTTTTCTAATAGAATTTTGCTTTGCATCCAGTTTTGCTGTCAAGTCCTCATTTGGCGAAGATGGATGGGTTACACCCAAGCCAGCTTGTCACCTTCACAAGAGTCTAAATTCCTCGTCCATTTACCGAAGTCAGCATACCATTTTCATTTGTCACTAATGTCAGCGACTTCTTTATCGACTAGAGCAAGGGAAAGGAAGTCCCATGAAGTGCCATCTGAAAAGTGGACCCTCGCAATCCACCACTGCAATAACTGACATCCACAATTTTGAGCTCAGCAATGTGCTTGCGGCCAAAATTTGCGGTAGGGATTCGCGTCACACAATTGCTGCATTATTTGCTTACAGTTTCTTCGGCCCTATTTTGTGATTTCTTCAAATAATTATCATAGAACATCCAACGTTACCCCTGATTCATCCCAACTAGTTCGATTGCCCTCAAACGGTGAACTCATCAATTAGATATACAATTTCCTACCTACAAATGGAGCAGTAGTCACGATTAATAGGAAAATTCGACCCCCACCTTTCGACATAACCTGAAATGCTTAAAAAAGCCAGGAACAACGGATTTCGTCCCAATGAGAAAAGCCCTTAAGGCAAACAGGCGTAGCCTACATCAGCATTTAATTCAATAAGTTAATCGAACTGGAGTATTTCACCATAAGCATTACACAAACCATGGATTCAGCAAGCTTCAAAAGTCATTAGCCACACTTTCATGTCAATATGCAAATTTAGTTATGTATCAGATAAGTTGAAAATTTTCACAATAGACACTCACCCGCATTCATTAGTGCAAACTGCAGGCCACGTGCAGCAGCGGCCACACGAAGGCTCAACCCTTCACATATGCCGCTAAATGCACGGGAAGAGTAGTGGGCATAAAGAAGGCAAAATAATTGTCACAGGAATCGTTATTGACGCTAGCGATCACGGCAAAAAGGATTTCGTATCTACGCGGTACACCTAAATAGAAATTGCCGGCAAATGCAATTTCTTGTAAGGTAATTGTACGGGACGTTAAACACGATGTTTATTAGTCCCAAAGATTTTTATTAATCATAACTGTAATGTTTTGTTTGTTACGCTCGCTGGTTTCGGTTTCAGTCATAGAGGTGGCTGTATTGAAATGATATATTCTGCCCTGGTTGTAATACTTTGTTTGTTTGGTCTGCTGGTTTCGGTCAGGTTCACGAAGGTGGCCATATTGGCCTAGCTGCGTAGGCTGGCCTCCGAGCCATGCCAGCAGCTCATTTCCCTCTGCCCGTTGAATGTATGTATTCTACTCCGGTATTCTGCCTTCTCATGCCTTCAAGGGGGCATCGGGACACTACAATTGCCCAAAATTTTAACGTCGATTCTTACTTCATCTCCAGTTTTTTTTGTTACAGCAAACGAAAGTGATATGATGGTGTGATATTCATGTTTATTTAAATGCCCTAACCCTATTAATCCACCAATTTGTTTGGAGCAATTAAGATGTCTCGTAACGATCAATCTCCCCGCATTAGGCATATGCGTAGGGATGGAGAGGAGGTAGCCTCTACGAGTAACTTGCAGAGGATCAGGAAAAATTTTAGCTTGAATTACAGAGGTATTGTCTGCGCGGGGATGCAGCCAACTTGGAAGGTAGAGCTGGATGGACAGTAAGCAAAGTGGTGGACTGGAGCCATTGTGCTAGCAAACCAAGGAAGAAGTGAGGTACATAGTTAGGCAACTGAATTTGTAGAGGGAATAGGAATAGTGAGGGTCAGGTAGACACACTCGGGGAGGTGAGGTTAGTAAGCGCAGACACTTCTTGGGACTCAACACAATAAGTTAGGATCAACTCCGCAAAAGGCGGAGATATCTAGGAACATTTCACCAGAAAGGCAGAGTGTGGCAACAATTACTAGGTAAAAAGCTGAGAGTGGATTTTGAGCAAGAAGCTAGAAGGCCAGTCCATGCAAGGCATGCTAGAACTAGTCAACATAAATATTTTCAGTTGGGAAAGAAAGCATTTGACCACACCTATGGATGTGGCATCGATGGCGCAGTTAGCGCGCTGCTGTTGGGACATCCCTTTGGGTGGTATTCATACTGCGCTTCCACCAGTGCTTACCTCACGGAGGCGTTCCTGTTTACCCAGTAGAGCATACCAGCAGAAAAGGCAATTCCTCCTCGTCTCATATAATGACTGCAAGAATGGTGAGTAGCTTAATTGATGTTACCACCTCAATTACCCAACACCCCACCACTCACTCACTCACTCACTCACTTACCCATCCATCCACCTTCTTTCTCTAAAATAACATCTCCACCTGCTGCCCTTGGCCTTCCTTCAGATTGGCGTAATATGCACCTATTAGTGATAACGCAGAGGTTCCTAACTACCTAAAAGGCTGCCGATCCAAAGGATAGCATATAGAACGGAAAAGGTGAAGGTCAGCAGTCTCGACAAGACGACGTGTCCCAATCAAAGCACGTTACCTTACTTGCCCCTTCTCTTCCTCCCTCACCCACTCCGCATGCACTACGATGCGCGCAATTCAACCAAAGCGGTGAAGCACAAAGACAATTGACACCTACACCCACTAAAACATCTACAAGGACTGTTTTCCAAAGCCGACACCAGCGGAAACTGCCAGGCACCACGAGACACGTGCCAGATGCAGAGAGATCAATCACACGAACAAACGTCAGAAGTGCTCACCTTCACGTTTCGCCGTCTTCTACCCTCCATCTTCATTCTCCATGTAGTCTCCGTTCCCACCACCCAGTTCTTCGCCAATGCCTCCCTCCCACTCTGCCGTACAAAAGAGGTCAAAGGGCCGAAACGGATACAATTGGCAGAATTTAAAGGTATGTAATGCTATCGTTCCCTCCTCTGTGGCACATCTTCTCCTCCTTCTCTATGTCGTCATTTGCATGCGTCGTATCAGCATTGTCACAGCAGGTATCCCAGTGTGTTTCACATGTCAGGATGAAACCATGGACAGACGCTTTCTGTGTGCTGTCAAGTGGGCATTCATATTTCCTGCATCTATTCGAATCCCTTCGTAGTTCACTTAGCTGGATGGCTAGATGGGTGGGTAAATGAATGAATTCGGAACAAGATGGAAGAAATATGCAACACAGTACCATAGCACCATGCAGAGGCATTCGATAATGACCATTCTATCTCCACTCCTTCCAGACTCTCACTCCTTACCTCCTCTTTGCTTTTTATTACCCCTCACCCAACTATTCATTCATCACTGTCAAGTGAACAGGCACGTTACTTCGTCTCCGCCGGAAGGGACTAGTCGCCGCCTTTGTCCCCCCTGGTAGGAGGTATGCGATTTGTCCAGGCAACTTATTGTGGATACTTATCAACAGCACAACTTTGTCAGCTTTGCAGCATTCTTAAGGGAAGAGGTGCCAAGTTCTTCAACCACTTTACGCGTTGCACTGCTCTTACTAAGCCACACTCGCTTTCTAAGCCTCTTACATGTATTTGCCACCGCCAAATCGGCAGCAGCAGGGGCGGATCCAGACAATAAAATATGAAAAGGAGGGTAGGCAGGTCTGCCTCATCCTCAGAGGCGCCTTTGGCCAATCTCAACACTTTCTATTTTGCCAAGCCAAGTCTACTCGACACACCTCCATGCCACGTAAAACGAAGCATTTTCCTTCTTTTAAGTAAATATTAGGGAACAATGTACAAGCATAGGAAGTAGGCCTGATGATTTCTTTCAAATGGAGGTACAGAGGCCGTCTTGTTTGCTCTTTCTTCTACACGCACCACTCCAGCGCATCTTCAGTGAATGTCTCCTTCGCCTTCCACTACGCCCTATATGCTCTCAAGTATTGCGTCTTTCATTATGTCCCACCGTGCAAGCTCCATGCATTTCATTTCCTTACCTATGTTTTCCACTTTAGTGCCACGAGAACGCCTCCTCCGAACTCAACACCTATTATCTCCTCCCTCCCTCCTCCACCTACCTAATCATGCGCCAACGCCCTTTTAGCAGGTTTCATTCATCTCTGTTTTCCTCTCACTCTTAATTATTGCATGATTAATATATGCAGAGGTTCTTATCCCAAATTAAACTAGGCACTGACTAGACTCGACCTGACAAAACCACACTTTACCTAGGACCAATCCCTGTTTTAGCATAGAGTAGCTTGGATTAGCAAACACTTTCCATTTCTCTCTTTCCTTCTGCTGTTTCGGTTTGTCTCTCATTGACTCGCCTTAGCTCCATCTCCTACTCTTCCTCCACTCACTCTTTCGAGAGCGAAGGTGAGCGCGTTGCTCCTACTTTCTACTTGGCAATTTGTGGCCTGGTCGAAGTCCGACCTGCCCATATCAGTGTCCACTTCCTTTTTTCTCCTTGTGGAGTGTCCCATTACCTGAAGCCATACGAGAACTTGCAAGAATGTCCACTTACACTCTTTTAGTTGTGCGTGTCTACTCTTGTCTGCCTGCCCGAGTTTGTGTGTGTGTGTGTGTGTGTGTGTGTAATTGCCCATTTCTTACTTCTGACCTTGTAGAGAGTCACATCATTTGATGCTGCATGGAAGCTGATAGGGATGTTTGAGTGTGTGGATGCGTACCTACATTTAGCGCATCTTCTCCATACCCGTCTTCATAGTCTACCAGATCGACGGTTCCACTCCGGACCAAGTAAGGTCTCCTTTGATCATTCCTTTGATGGCTAGTTGGCTAGTTAAGTGATTGCAACTTCACATCTCCCCAACACTCTATCATCTACTCACTAACTCACTTCCTCCTATTTGGCCTCTTTTCGCTCCCTGTGGCTTTCCGTCCTCTCCTTCATTCAGATAAATACCTGCGAATGGCATCAAACATGCCAAGCGTCATCAGATGGATAAAAGCCAAAGGAAGGTAGGCTGAATAGCTTTTACGTTAGATGGTGGCGGCATGTGCCCCTTCTCGTCAGTGTTCCAAGTTACCTGCGCGGGCAAGGAACAAAGGACTCCGCCAAAAGGAATAGCGCAATGCAAGGAAGATCACCCTCACCGATCTTCATGTTTGATGGTGGACGAAGACGAGTTGTCGCTAATCCCTGCAATGCAAAAGTTGGGTTTCACGTTGGTGGTAACTTCATCGACATCTTTAGAGTGACAAGTGGAGCCCGCAAATCAGATGGGCGAGACCGCACTGAAAGTGAAGGAACGGAGCAGCGGGCACAGACTAGAAACCAGTTAAGGAATTGAGAGTGATGCGGAGGATACCTCTACTGCCACATATTTGCGAGTGTCAACATCGCGCTTCACCTACCTAATAGACTTACACACTTTACCCTCTCTGCTACTCACCAATAGGCGTGTTTTTCCAACTACGTCTTCTTGAGTGCAGCATCTAGCGCGCTCCATGGTTAGATTGCGTCACCTCCAATCGACGTAATTAAATGCAAGTGCCACAGTTCTCTTCTATTGGAACAGTAGCATGGCGTACTTGGTCCATGAAAAAACACATCCAACATGCTCGGCTTATTTCCTAGGGCAAAACCACGTCCAACGCACTCGGCCATATTTCCTACCTGATCGGCATGTACATGGCAAGACATCAAACCATAGAGCTTATCACTACTTCTACACGCGAAAAGCCATTCAAGTGCCACAGGTGTTGGTCATGCGTTTCCTTCCCAACGCCCAGTAATGCCATATTTGTAAACGGGGCTACGAGACCCAAGCGTTAGCTTGACCTTCACTTCACCCAACAGTGTTTAATCTCGTTTTTGAAGCACAATTCAATCGTCCACTTACTAGGTTCCTACTTGAAGCTGCCTCTACATGATGAAGTAGAACACGGAATGCTGAACCGGTGCCAACACTTTATGAAATCATCCACACATTGTTAAAATCCACCTCTCCTTTTTGCACTATGGGCCAAGTGCCTGTGTCAGGGCGAGAGGGAGAGAAGGAATTTGACAGCCAGGTCAAGTCCACTCAACCGAAGTCATGGGACATTTGTATTTAATTGAAGCTAAAATGAACCAATTTCTCCTCAACAGGGTGGCGCATTGTCGTTGCCGTGTGTGCTGAATCATCGAACCCACGCTCCACCACTCACTCATCCACCCAGCAGTTCACCAGCAATCTGTCTATCATCTTGCCCTTCAAACTCCATCTATCTGTTTGCCAGTTACTGGATCGGTAGCTGCTGCACTGCATATACACGCGATTTGTGAGCATCATTATTATTATCATTACTATTGTCAAGATTATTAAACTAACCATCTACTCATTAACATTAGCCCTATATGTTTGTAGTGATATGCAATTGTGAGCATTTACATTTTAAACGTATCTCTGTTTTTATCTACCAATACAAGCATATACTTAATACTTTATATATTCCTGAGCATGTTGATGGATTAACGTCCATATTAAATGCATGAAAATGGCATTGGCAAGTAAAGTGTCGAGTGTGTGTAGAATGGATTTAGATGGTAGGAGTGTTTCAGTGTTTGATTAGCTGATGCAAGGCTAGCATCGATGCACAGATGGAGGAATAGCAGGGGCTGTCGCCACATCCACCTCTCTCCATTCTCGGACCAATGAGGAGGTGCATCGTGCAGCTGTGGTCATGCGGGGCGAACTTTGTCAGTGACGGTGACGAGGGAAGGGTGTCACATAAATGGTTGTAAGATGTGGTGTTGGAGTGGATTTTGAATTAGCAAAAGCCGAGGGATTCTGACTGCTGCGCGTCTGTTGATGCCGGTTGGGTTGGTGAAGCACGCCGTGATAGAGGGCACCAAGGCTGTGACTAAGTACACGGGCTCCGAGTAAATGATAGGATGGGTATATGGGGTGCTGCTGGCTCTGTTCCACTGCGCTGCAGCCCACTCAACCCCGTCCATTGAGTGAGTGAGCGAGTGAACGGATTTCAAGGGCCCTATTTAAGGCCACCATCGCCACATGCAGTCTTGGTTGTTGTGGTGGCGATATGCACTTTCATTACCAATTTCTCTCCCTCTGTCTCGTTCGCATTGTCGCGCTGCCCTGGGGGTGCTAGTGTCGGTGTTGGCAGTGGATGTGTCAAGGTGTAGGCGAGGACAGGGCAAGGCGGGCGATAGGAGTGGGATGTAGTAGTAAGGCGTGTGAAGGCGTCTGTGGTGGTTCGGTCAACGGCGGAGCGAGGAGGGAAGGGAGATGGAGTTTTTGCTGGGTTAAGCGAGTTTGGGGATCAAGTGGAAGGCGTGGGGCGTGGAATGGGTGGATGAGCGTTGACACTGATTGAGTAAAGACCAACAAAAGTTCTCTCTATAGTGCTAGTAAGTAGCACGCATCCCTCATTCATTACTTCATTCCAACCCTTCACGCACTCATTCACATGGCACCTCCACCGTTTACTCACTCATGGGCACCAATTCCACTCCACCCAACTGCCAGACCACAGCGCAGTTTGTGTAGACAAACACCATCGTGGACTGCCGCCGAAATGGCTACCGATTGCACTCATTTGTCCAAAGTGACAATCAATCCCACCACAACCAGGTGACTGGTGCGACGTTTAAACGCATTTAAAATAGGGAAGGAAAACACCCCACTCCACCAAGATCCGAGTCCCACAGCACTACCGCTCCTCTCTGTAACCCCTCCACACACAGCAGTATTGCACACAAACACGCAACTGACAGCCAGTCGATCGGCACATCCGGTGGTCAACAATCCTCTTTGGGGTGGCCATCAAGAGGGCCGTTATCACGTTCATGGTTGCCGACTCTGTCAGTCTGTGGAAAAGCACATGGTCTGCCTGCTCCTTGCTGCCCACCGGCTTCTGCGTCTTCTTCGGCAGCACCACCGCCTGGATGTTGGACAACGCACCAGCCTGCACGAGGGTCACACCGCAAATCAATTTGTTCAACTCCTCGTCGTTTTAAACCGCCAACTGCAGGTGACGAGGAATAATACGCGTCTTCTTGTTGTCGCGCACCGCATTACCCGCCAACTCCATCGCCTCGGCAGCTAGATACTCCAACACGCACATCAGCCATTAGACCGTGCTCCAGCACCCACGCACTGCGCGTAGCTGCCACCACGCAACATTCGGCGCACTCGACCCACGAGCAACTGTAGACCTGCCCGCACCGACCCCGTCCTAGCCTTGGCCCGTGGTTTGCCGCCATCACCTCTCACACTCATTCTTCGCTCACCGTCGACCAATAATTGTAGCGTGAAACTGTTACACGACGCACCATCTCCCTACCCATACCAGCCACTTGTCACACTGAGACACGCTTCTTATTGGCTGCATAACACTCCAACAAATTTTCGCGTCCCATTGGCTCGCCGCTGTTAACGCCTTCTACCATTGGCTCCACCTTATGTCATGCTGCATCCGACCGACAACTGCATCGGACATAAGAGAATCGCACGCAGTCGAAGTCATAGCATATTCGCCTTCAAGTTGAGCAAAGATTAACCAATTCCGCCTCGAGAGAGTTGTGTATTCTTGATTTCGCCTGTGCCATACCATCAACCCTTTTGCACGGGTTAACGCACTTCTTGTACCAGAAAGTTGCGTAGCTTACAGTCATATTAGATGCACAATCTACATCCACATTGCACGTTTTCATCAATGCTTTTGTTTCTGAGCTGAAAATTAGATTTGAACAAATTGCTTGTTTATTGTTAGTTAATATTTGACCCGATTAATAATTCATACGTCATCCATTTTTTCAGTTACTTAAATATGCATACTTTGAAGACTAATTTTTAAAAATTGATGTTAACAAAAATTAGATCATAGTAAAAAATGCTAGTGTTTTGCATGTTGTTTCCTAATAAGGCTGAAAATACCTGTTGATGTTACTTGTTTAAGTGAGCTGAACTAATGTTCTGATAGGCTAGTGTAGTGCTGATAGTTATGCACGTGTGTGTATATAAGGTGTGCCGCACGGCCACCTTGCCATACTCGGAGCGAAGCTACTGTCTCGCGTGTTGTGCGGAACGATGTCGGGTCGTGGTAAAGGTGGCAAGGGTCTTGGGAAGGGCGGCGCCAAGCGACACAGGAAGGTGCTGCGTGACAATATCCAGGGCATTACGAAGCCCGCCATTCGACGTCTGGCACGCCGAGGCGGGGTGAAGCGCATCTCGGGCCTCATCTACGAGGAGACTCGGGGCGTGCTGAAGGTGTTCCTGGAGAACGTCATTCGCGATGCCGTCACATACACTGAGCACGCAAAACGCAAGACCGTCACCGCCATGGACGTGGTCTACGCTCTTAAGCGCCAGGGTCGTACCCTCTACGGCTTTGGGGGCTAGATTGCGTTGTGGATGGTGTACGGACAGTTAGGGAGATAGCAGCGGATGTTGTGTGAACGCTCCAACGGCCCTGTTTAGGGCCACTTACGACATCACGTTGTGGATTGTACCGATTTTTCCCTATTTTGTTGGTCGGCGACGAGGGTGGTGCGGGTGGACATTGTCGGATGAATTCGAACTGGTAGGAGTGACTTGTGGCACTTTGTCCCTGGAGGAGTCAGGGTGCTGGCGGGTTGTGAGCCGCGCTGCCCGCCGGTGTTGGGCAATGTTGCCGATTGACGGACAGGGGTGGTGGTTGGGTGTGTGTGGACGTTTTGGGTGTCCCGGCAATGTGGATCGGATTGGGTGGAACGGTGCGGAGAGCGAGGGAGTAGTGCTAGATTTGATGGCGTGGCGGAGACGGCATCAGGGTGCGATTCTGCCAAGGAGAAGCTTAGATTCGGGACGACTGTCTCGTGATTTCGGCTGCGTGCGGTTCTGTTGGGTCAGGTGGAGTCATGGGTCGAGTGGGGTGCGTGTGAAGGGGCCAGTGAAGGGCAGCTTTAGGAAGGCTGAGCCAGTGAGATGCGTTTCAGTGTGACAGGTGTTAAGTATGGGGAGGAGAAGGTGCGTTACATTCCAACCTGGTCTTCAACATGTCTTGGTCCTGTTGTGCAATGCTCTTCCCGGTGTT
Organism: Taenia hydatigena; assembly: GCA_036345935.2. Lineage (NCBI taxonomy): Eukaryota > Metazoa > Platyhelminthes > Cestoda > Cyclophyllidea > Taeniidae > Taenia > Taenia hydatigena. The sequence goes on from JADWOT020000004.1 coordinate 21,181,690, forward strand.
GCGCACCGATTGCATCAGAGATGAGTGTGTGCTACCGCCATCAGTGCGGATCGCAGTGTTGTTTGTTGCTCTTGTCATGCTGCATGATTCTTTGCCCTTATTAGCTACTACAACAGGTTAAAATCCAAAATAGCAAAGTTGGGCGCGATCAACCCGTCGAGAAAAGATGATCGCCAGCATTGACTGCGTTGTGGGAAGTGTGTACCTCTTCCTCATGCATAGTTGATTCAAAGTACGTTCAAAGTGTTTGAGGCATTCAACGATTAACGGCTTTGAAGGCATAAAAGGGGGAGGGGCCTTCTATCCAGAACTTCGGTGTCTGTCTGCCTGTTTTAGACTTTTGCTGCACAAAAAATCTTGGTGCCTCTGAGAATTAAATGTGTTCGATTTGCTAACTGCCATTCCTTATCATGTAAAACAGAATGCTAGGCTCAATCAAAAGGCACTACATTAACCATTTCGCTGGGGTTGAGTGGCACCTGCCACCGACATGGCGGCTAATACTCTCACCAATGCCTAGCTTTCAACCACACAGGAAAGTTAAAAATTTTATCAGCTTTAGTGTCCAGACGTGACACACCAAGGTCAGGTTAAAGACGATGTTTACCACATTTCCTAGCCCTGTTCCTAGTTTGTGACACCGTTTGTACCTACTCGAATCGCAACGGTGCTTAATCGCTGGGAAGCAACACATGAACTTCTAAGCTTATGCTAAATACGATGCCAACATGTAATATCGACTGAAGCATTGTTTGTATCGCCACTTGTTGCATCCGACAATTCATTCAACCAACAAAACCACTCTCTCCCACCAAAGTCTCATAAATGGCTGCTCCCATCACCTACACTACCACATGCCATGTAAAACGAGAAAGAGAAGCACACTGTGATTTCGTGAAGTCGCTGAGTACACCATGAGCGTCAACAGCAGTCCATTGAAAAGAAGTCATCACAAGACAAACACTGTCAAACAAGCCAATGTACCGTTGGATGATATCTCGTCCACGCTTTCCGTTGAAGTGGTAGAACATCCACACAGAACGACGAGCGACAGTAGCGTAATCAATGCGGACAGAGACCATCCCACTCCCCATCATTGATGGGTAGGAATAGATACGCTTGCAATGTCCTTCAGCTCAAATCATCACCCCAAGTACCGATCTTCTATCGCATCACAAACGCAATGGCATCAAAAGTAGAGACCCGAGGTAATCTCAACTGCGGCGCCGACTCACCACAAAATATTCAAACGTCTGTTAGGCAACGGTCTCGAGCTCACGCTCAAACGGACCATCAACCCCAAACAATGACCACCTGTTTTGAGTCTATTAGCGCATCCAGCCACCACCAGCACCGCATGCATGCGGCAAACCTAGCGTCCTGCCTCGTAGTCAACGCCTAGATGGTGAACAGCAAACACCGTCTACCTTACCTCCATGCCGCCACAAGGGCACACACCGACAAATCCATGCTGTCAACTCCTCCCCCTCCCCCTCCCCCTCGCCTTCCCTCCCCCTCCCACAAATCCGCATAGGCATTGCAAACCACAATGCCACCTACATGCAACCAATCAAGCACCTGGGCCGTGGAGGCGGCGGTCCACTTCGCCTTCGAAACAGGCAGACCGACACCAACATCCACTTACCATGACAGGAACTGCACGCCCGCCCGATGCCATGGAAGATGCAACCTACCAGTGACCTCCCCCAACTCACGACACCGAAAACTAGAGCCACATTGTCTACCACCAATGGCCTTAACTCACAAGCACAGTGCAGCCAGTCTGCGAGAATGCCAAACTCCTGTCAAGTAATGAACGCACAGTCAGGAATCTACTAGCGCGCCCACCCACCACCACCTACATCACGAGCATGTGACAATCCAACTTCTTGCACCACCCCACCACCGCCTTCTGTGCTCCCCACCACCAACTTGTTGCATCCGAATCCCAAAAATACGGAATAAAAAGGTGGGATAAGCTAAAAATAGTAAGCAGAAGAAAACCTTATTGGAGTTATTGAATGTGTTAGAGCAGAACGCCTTGCTGGTTTGTTCTTGTTTCCCCATCGCCTCGCCCACCCCATCCGCTTCCTTTCCAATGTCTGCTCTAGCACATGCCTTCGCTTCTCCACCACACCTCATATCGTTGGCGCCAAACTCATAGGAGCCAAAGTGGTAGCTCAATGACTGCTCCATCTCCTTTACTACCCTAAACAATCGGAAAATATGTGAGCGAAAATGCCACAACTATACACACTCGTTGAATCCACCTCATGTTTGCCAACCACGCTACGTCGCGTTAAACCGAACCCATTTGAAGTTGTGATGGGAAATTCAAGCTACCTAATCCCAATGCACAAAAGGCTACCACAGCCGTCCAGACAAACAGCTTCAGGCCTCCTACACCCCATTCGCTCGTACCTGGATCAAAGTCGAACATCACCTCATGTCAAAACTGAACCCACGATTAAGTGGCTACCAAGGCCTTGCACATACGCTGCCTTAGGAAAAGGCCAACGCAACTAAAGGCTGAGGCTTCAATCAGTGATATGGGGGTTAACGTGTAATGAGAATGCGAGATGTTCAATGAGCGCAGTCTATTCCGACGACACGCTCATTAAAACAACTTGGATAATTTAACTTTCGATACGCACCAATTATGACAAAACCCGGAGACATGGGACAACAACGAAATAATATTCAATAAGCACATACAATGCAGCTAGTAATGCACGAAAGAAATGCTGTCAATTCATAAATCGCGATCCCATATTACCTGATCAACTTTCAACGCAACAGCAAAAGCGGAATTCATACCTAATGCTTTTTGGCAATGCATCCACACTTATAACAGGTGCTTCACCATAACGAAGCAAGCTACCGTCAGGTCTAGAGTCCTCCGCGTCTTAGATAAAAGCAAAAGAATTAAACTCTAGGCACAATTTTAACCGTATTCAACAGGTTAGGCGTCAGTTGTCAAAATCCACCATTATTACAACAAACCAGTCAAAATACTGCCAGAACAATTCTGAATAACCACTTAAAAGACTTAGTAGCATAAAGTAAACATGACTAAACATTTCATTATAAAACATTAACCATGTCTTTGTTTTTTTTTCGATTCCAACTTAGCAAATGCATAAAGAATTCGATAAATGAGCACATCTACATGAAATAAATGAGTGGTTCTTAAAAGATTCCAAAAAAGGTTAACAAGCCTTATACATACTTTTGCCTTTTTGCACAAATTAATTCCAGCACTCGAAATTCATCGCTACAAAACGACATCCCACTCAACACACCAAACAATTAACTTGGCCTGACCGCCTGAAGTGTTGTGCAGTGAAGCGAATAAACTCGAAGTGGACGTGTGTGTGAAAGGAGCAAAGACTAAGCAGCAACCGAATCAGTTCTTATTTGTGTATAAGTGGGTGAGTAAATGCATGGACAGAATGGACAAATAAGAATGTGGAAGGTTGCGAGTAAGTACTTGTTAATCAGGAGAGATAAATGAATAGAATGAAGAAGGAAATTAATGGACATGCACCAAGGTCGTAGTTTCTTAAGTTATTACACGTGTTGAAGTTAGCAGTTCTCAAGTACTTAAGATGAATTTTGTATGCTGCTGTTGTCGATCTCTTGGTTTCAGTGACTGCTGCTAATTGATGCTTCTTAAGGCCATTACAGGCTAGCATCCATGTCTGACTCACAGCTCCAAGCCATGCGAAAAAATTGACAACAGTGCGCATTGGGTAGTACATTGTTAGTTTGGACTGTCAGTTCCGGTCAGGGTCACAGAGGTGTTTTTTTCGATTTCAACTTAGCAAATGCATAAAGAATTTGGTAAATGAGCACATCTACACGAAATAAATGAGTGGTTTGTAGTACTTTGTTTGTTAGAACTGCCGGTTTCTGTCAGGGTCACAGAGGTGGCCGTACTGCCCTAGCTGCGTGGGCTGGCCTCCGGGCCATGCCAGCAGTCTATTTCCCTCTGTCCGGTGAATATATATATTCTACCCTGCCACTTTGCCTTCTTTTGTCTTAAGGGAGTCTCGGGACGCTACATGGTTCTTAAAAGATTCTAAAAAAGTTTAACAAGCCTTACGCAGACTTTTGCCTTTTGGCACAAACTAATTCCAACCGTGGAGGGTTCATCCTCACTCTCCTGGTCACCCTTGATGGTAGAATTCTGTGTACGTTTAGACATCTTTAATATATAAAGTGGCTGATGAATACAGCTAGGCGAGATATGGAGTTCAAGCCGAGGGCGTGTCACGCTAAAGGGAGTCCCCGCGCTGCTCCGTCAGGTGGTTCAGATTGACTTCCCGCCTCTGGCCTACAAAGCGCATTTAAAGGATTAAGTATTGCACCAACACTCGAAATTCATCGCTACAAAATGACATGCCACTCAACACACCAAACAATTAACTTTGACTGACCGCTTGTTTCCATGTATACGCACATTTTACGAAGCTTCAAATCAAAGTAAAACAGCATAAAACACGTTTTAAACAACAATGTTTGGTAAGAATACCTAACAACAATGTTAGGCGATAAGTTAGTTAGCATTAGCTTAGTTATGTCGGAATTCGCATAAAGCAATTAGAGTGGATTTGTAGTACTTTGTTTGTTAGAGCTACCGGTTTCGGTCAAGGTGATATAGGTGGCCGTACTGCGCTAGCTGGCCTCCGGGTCATGCCAGCAGCCTTTTTCCCTCTGTGTGTTGAATATATATTCTACCCTGGCATTCTGCCTTCTTTTGCCTTCGAGGGAGCCTTGGGACGCTACATTGGTGGCAGCGGAAAGCGGACCCGACTCTACAGGGTTTTTATCCCGATCTCTACCGCCTGCGGTATGTTACAGCGGCGCGAAAGAAGTGCATGTGCTACGGATGGGCCACGAACGACGTCCACCTCCGGCATCTACCCCTTCTCCGTGTTCAACAAGAAAGCTATCAACAACTGAAGCGACACTAGCCATTGACCACCTGAAAAGTTTCGTCCCGAAGGGTACCCCTAATATATTTGCTTAAGGAGATCGGCGTGCTAACGCCTCCCTACGGACATACTGATGGTCGGCAGAACCACTTGTTCTGGACTTTTTTTCCAAGCCAAACGAAACCCGAAGTGCAATGCACTGCCAAGAGGGATCACTGACATTGGTGTTAGGCATCGCCTCAATCGCGTCGAATGTCGGCGACTGGCATGGTTAGCTCGTGGGTGCTTGCTGCAGCACTGAGTATGTTGTGATGGCTGACGCGGGAGATGTACCGAGGGGCGCGTCGGTTTCGGTCAAGGTGACAGAGGTGGTCGTACTGCGCTAGCTGCGTGGGCTGGCCTCCGGGCCATGCCAGCAGCCTAATTCCCTCTGTTCGTTGAATATGTATTCTACCCAAGCATTCTGCCTTCTTTTGCCTTCGAGGGAGCCTCGGGACGCTACAGATTTTGCGTGCCATTGGCACTCACAGTTCAATAGCTTTTATGGTGTTAATTATACGATTTCTTATGATAAGGGTGAGCTAGGTCTTCGTCTCCGTCTTTGTACACCATTTACCGCTCGTACTTATAATTCTTTCGTGGATCTGGATGCCCGACATTAAACAGTTACTTTTCAGAGTGCAGTGTTTGTCGCTGTGTCCACATGCACTTGAGGAATTTGCGTTTTCACCATAAGTCTACCAGTTGCCTTTGAACTACTCCAGAACAGGTTTGCCTCTAGTACCCAGCCGCATTCTTACCATCGCCGCTCTTTGTCTTGTCATTTTATTGGGGGACCAGTCCTCGAGGTAAGGCGATGCGGGGTCGACTAGTAAGCAGGGTTTAGCTAGCTCACAGTACCCTCTTCTGTAAGAGGAAATACAGGCAGTGCTTTGCATAGGATTTTTATATTTCATAGGTGCTTCCAGGATCTGGATTGCTTGAAGCCTTGACTTTTGTATCCACTCCCGTCGACACATTTATGTGACAGGCAGCTTTGTTCATTCGAACAGGTTGCACTTGTATCAAATTTCCCTATAACTGGGAAAATGGCGTTTAAAACGATAATGTAAATGCGAGATTCCTTTGGTTTCAGGATAGCGTTTGAGCGCTTTGTGTAGCAAAGCCTTACATCGAACACCTCTTGCTAGCTGCTTTGGTTTATTGCCTTCTGAGGCTTTCACTTAACCTAATATGGAAACAGGCTAAGAAATTAAACAGCCATTAAGAGGGCAGAGGAGGTTGCTATTGTTTAAGGCACGTGGTATAGGAGCAAACCGCCTATCCGGCTTTTATTTCTGCTGCAGATTTTTCCGACAAAACAAAACGTCTCCTTAGTGAGGTAGGCGCTGTAAGCATGAATAACCCATAAACACCAAGAATTTCATAGAATTAATCCAAATACTTTTACCGGCTCACGGATTGTGGGTTTCAAGGTCTACTGACATCCCCTTACCCATAGCAGCGGTCTTGGCTATTGCTTTCCTAAGTTTACTCCGGACACGATCAACGTGGAATGGCACACGGCAGCCAATCAGCTTAAAGCCCCATTTTACCCATTCTATCTAGCGGTGGATGGCATAGTAACTTGACATTAGGATCCTTGACCACACCAGCATGCAAGGCTTTTTAAGGGAAAACGGATACGACCTAAAACCATGCGATCAATTAAGCCAGGACAAATAATGATGCTTAAATATTTGGAAGAGCTGCAGTAAATAATAGGCAGTAAGTATTTAAGAACGAAGGAAAAAAGTCTGCATATTCGTATTCATGCTTCTGAATATGTTTGCCTCCGCGTATCCGGAATAGATTAATTTGCCTCTATTAGACTTAGACAATCTCTGCAGACTTTTAAGAAGAGGAAGAGGAGTGGAGGATGATCAGCCGGGAGAAACACGTTGAGGTTGACCAGTGTCCCGCAGTCGGTGTCTTATGGCAGATGAGGAGTGTATTCAACCACTGTAAATGAGCGCATTGGTCTAGTTCGCCATACACTCATGGCGCACCATTACACCTTGGGTCTGAGTGTAAATAAACACAGACATCTAGGTGTCCAACTGGACCATTTTGAAGTGCAGAGGGAAAGAGTTGCTCGTACTTATTTCGATATTTGCCTTTTTAAATTCTCTGTGTGGATTACAAGACGTGTAGGTCTGATTGGGACTACAGTCTTTAAATTTTTGTATATGATGGAATTCTACCGCTGCATGTGGCAAATGCGTCCGAGGCATTGCCTTGGCGTCTACAGCAATGGTGAAACATTTCGTTGGTGGTGCTAAGGTGTAGAAGCCGGGTACTCCGTAGCCTACACTCACCCGTAGACGATTTAACACCCGGGACACAAGTCAGACATTTCTGCTGTGGTAGAATCGTTCGAAAGTTTAAAATGCTTCCAATTTCCTCCTAGCTGCGATAGTAACCGCCTTCTAGACCTGGTATTCATTTTGAGAACATTTAGCCAATTTGTGAAATGCTTGGGAGCCTTATTAATCGTCTCTAGACGAATATGAACAAGACACGGATCCTCCTGCTTTCGGTTAAATCAATGTTTCTTCTCGAATGGCTCAGGTTTACTGACAAACTTTTTTATGTCGACATCGCTTATGTGGTATTAGATACACCTCTGGGCCACCTATCACTTGAAGTACCCCCTCTGACGTGTAGGCAAGTACGAAACACATTTATCAGGCTCCATCAATTTTTTAGGCCTGTAAGGCAGGTAAGAGAAAGAGAGTACGGTGAGAGTGCCACCTACCTGCCGTGCTTTTGAATGCTTGTGCATAGACGGTGGCATGTACCTTTAAAGTCGCGATCACAGGTTACAATTGGAATTGCATCCAACACTTTACCGGCTCTCTGCCTATTGAAACACCAAGCGCTTTGCAAGTAGTCCTCGTCTAACGCATTTTTTACACAGCGTCTGCAAGTAACGCGTTTTGACGTGTAGGACTGCCGTCATGTGCCAGCTGGTTTGGTGCACAAATAAGCCAGCCGGATTGGCAGACTCAGAAGCGCATACACATGGCTTGCGGTAGCAGAAGTGCTGGCCACTTGAAGCCCGGGCAGCTTCTACTTTGGTGCCATGACAGTTTAATCATGCTACTGGTTCTACTGCGAGAACTTGATGCTTCCCTGTGGCATCAAGGGTAACTTGGGGGAAGCGTGGTGGAATACCAGCACATACGTTGTTCCTTGTAAAGCCTCTAACGAGAGCCGGCATCTAGACAGACTAGTAGGATAGTGAATTCACAAAGATTCTGAGGGCTATTAAGCACTACGCGATGGTAAGGAGGTAAATCGGCTTCCCTCGTAGTGTTGACTGCACCATTAAGTTATCGGCAAAGCCAAAACGGTTGAATTTATTTGAAGGCGGAGAAAAAAGCTATTCCTATGGCTGCCTCATTTTGGACTTCATTTTCAAAATGGAATATAGTGTTTTAATAAATGGATTTTGTGGCCACTTTTCCATTATCGGCGCACATATGTGACACACATTATTTGCCAGTTTACGATAACCGCTACAAACAGGTTGGATTGACTCTGAGGTCATTTTTCATACTATTTGCCGATATTGGATGGTAGAAGCCGCTTGACCTCTGAGACCTTGATAGTGTCAATGAAGCCTATACGATTGAGGATTTACATCTATGAAGAATTTTCGATCGTTCAGAAAAAGGGTACATCAAACCGCCGAATCATCGAATGTTTTGGATTACATTCCACCGGCGAAATCATTTCTCTCCAGTAGATTTGTATTAGAGAGCATTTATTAAATTCATTAATTTGACGATCGTAGGATAGGGATAATCTAACCTGGTTCAAAACTGACTTTTCTTTAACCCTCCAATGTGGAGAGGAGTGGGCGTGTTGGTGCGGAGGGGGAGGGTGAGAGGGGTGGACTTGCCACTTGCTCTCATCATCATTCCACACCTGCACGACGAACTGACGACCAATAACATAAAAGATTTTCAACCTCACCATCCCCTCGGCTTTGTTAAAATCGCACCAGATATTGGGAAGTGATGCTGGTGAAGGGAAACGGGTGGATGCCGCTGCATTCTAATCGTAGTTGTCCACTGCACCGGTGCTCGGGGGCCAAAATAATAATATATATCCGGGGGCAGATTCAGAGAGGGAGGGCGGTCCGGGATTTTGTAATGCGACGCAGATGCACGTTGTTTTCTGGCAAAGTAATTTACCTCGAATTGGGATAAATTATCACCCACGTGGGAGTTTTTAAAATCATGGACGGGGGCAAAGGTAGGCTTTAGAGGCGAACAGTTACTATTGGAACCGATACCGCTTCTTTGTAGGATTAGGTCCTTCACTTGGGATAGGTAGAGCCGCGACAACTAGGCTAAACTCAATCCCTATCGTCCAAGCGTGACATCGAGGTAGGAATACAGACGAGAGGATCACAAAGCATGCGTCGGTAAGGTGAGGTTACCCTACTTAGCCACGCACACCTTTCCAAGCTGCCACATTTGTCCTTGGTGCAAATTTTGAACCAATCAAGTTGAAGTTTTTGGCAAAACATAAAAGTCACATGATTCCTCTCCAATGTAAATCCAAAACTTTCGGCTAAAATAGTTGATGCATCAATGAGAAGGAAATATTTAAAATTGGCACTACATACCCAGGTGCCGGGAAAAAAGGCGTTCACCGGAACCCGCCTCTATTCCAAAACATCAATGCAAATACTCTATGTACGAGGTAATCGACAGCAAGACAAGTGTCCAAGTTTTAGCCAAACATCAAACTCAAACCGCTCAATTACCAAATCCTCTGGAGGCGATAAAATCTGAAAGTGGAACTGAACTTATCAATCCTCTTCACTACAGATAACGTCACTGCTTACACACACCTGAAGCTGGTTTCATCCGCCTTTATGCTATAGTACATCTACATTAGCCTCCCCATGAACTTTTACTTGCAACAAATCCTTTCACTTTGTTGCGTTAGGGACTCACCAAACACCCCAGTGGAAGCGAAATATGTTATTATGCACAAATTACATAATCATAAGCAAAAGTAGGTCGCCATCCACCACTTCGGCTGCATGATAAAAAGGGAGAGCATGGAACAGCAATAATTAGCTTTCTTTCGTGCAAAAAAATGAGTAGATGAAACTAACACTAAAAATGTTAATAATGACATTGGCAGTAACAACAGAATAAGCTTGGTCAGTTAGTTGACCTTCTCGAAGTACGCCTTCGCCTTTTCAACATCAGGCTTCATGGAAGGTGATTCAGGAGTCCAGTTCGCGGGACAAACTACAAAAAACGCGGAGTTCAGATTGCACCTCCACTAACAGGATCTCGTTAGAAAAAACAACCACCACAGCATCTAACTAATTTCTTTCTGACCAAAACACAAAAAACACAGGAACGAAAATACCGTTACTAGACTAAGAAAATTCCACAACTGCTACATTAAGCTCAATCATTCAGTTGCAGATCACTCATCGCCCCTCAACATCAACCAATCGGAACCCACGAAATTCCCAGTGTACCTTACAAAAGTGAAAAATACACTGAAAGTGCGGGAATTTGTAACAATTTACGCAACATTGCATTTAAGAGGTGTCAATTAATGTTTGCTCAGTGGCTATGTGAGGAAGGCTAAAAGTTAAACAAAAAACAATACCAGACGATGAAAAGCCATGTCGACGGGCAAATTTGATAGGATAAAACAAAGAAACCACTCACAAGGAACAAATTAAGCGGCAACTGACAACGAGCACTCAGTAATAAGATACAGAGAGAGGGATTCGTCTTATTACGGACGTATGCCATGAGATAGATCGTTTTATGCATACTTCGCCAAAGTGACAGACAGTAAAAGCGCGTGTATAGAATTGCACACGGTCAAGAAATTTGTCAATGGAGGCACAAGACCCGAACCCGATAGCTTTTTTGCACCAAACTAACACCTCGGCCAAACTACCAGACAGCACGGCACACCGCTCATCAGTAAGACTTAAATGGTGTGAATATTTTGAAGATGACCGTTACAAGATCGACTATGGCGGTGCCCAGAGTTCCCTGAACAAGAAGACTAGCCGTACTTTCAATCACTCATCCAGCACATGAAAAGCCCCACTCATGTTTGACCAGCCTATAGCCCATCGTGCGGTAAACATTTACAGGAAGCGAACACTTCTGTGGAGAGGGTGAGCTTGGTCATTCACAAACATGGGCAGAGCAAAAATAAAACAGTCTTCTATTTCAAAACTATCAGTTGTTGATCGAACGTTGGAGTGTGTTTGTCTATAATAATAATTGCCAGTTTAAAGAATAGATAAAGTAAACACTTCATGAAAGCTATCTTTTCATTCTTTAACAGTTAAAGGTTCATAAGGCGACAATAATGATAATGCTGTGGTTGTGAGGGGGAATAAGGCTCGAAGAAAGCAAAATTCCGTAAGGCAATGTAGATTCGGAATTAGCGATCAGAAGTCAGGTTTTCACCACTTGAAAGCAATTCTGTTTGGAACGTGCCAGGAGCATAGCAACAAAAGAGTAAGTACAGGAACCAATGCTTTCACCAGTAAATTCAAGTACTCATGCACTTAAAGCGGCGTAGCGATAGTCCAGAAAGTAGATACTTTGTGACAGCTAAGCCTGCAGCAGCAACCATGATGAAGAACACAACTAGAGGTGACAAAATCCACGGATAAAAGAAATGCTTAAGCACCACTCACCTTCTCCATGTTCATCAACAAACTGGAATGCCTTAACAAGACGAAGAGTTTCGTCAACAGAACGACCGACGGGTAAGTCGTTGATTGTCATACTGCGAATAATACCTTTTTGGTCAATAATGAAAAGTCCGCGGAGAGCCACACCAGCGTCCTCCAGTAAGACTTCATATTCCCGCGATATCTCCTTTTTGTAGTCGGCTAAAAGGGGATACCTTAAACCGCCCAACCCTCCTGCCTAAAGATACAAGATATCGCCGATCAAATACCAAATTTATGAAAGTAAAAGTAAGCTTAGTAACTGTGAAAGTGCTCACCTTCCGCGGCGTATTGATCCAAGAGAGATGACTGAAATGTGAATCTGTAGAAACGCCGACAATGCTGCATCCGATTCTGATAAACTCATCAATGCGGTCAGAGAAGGCGATGAGCTCAGTTGGACAGACAAATGTAAAGTCCAGAGGATAGAAAAAAAGGACTAGATACTTTCCAAGGTAGTTTCGCAACTCAATTTCCTTAAATTGACCGTCAACAACAGCAGTTCCAGCAAAATCAGGGGCTTTTTGCGTGACTTTTGCCGAGAAGCCACGGTACTGGAATGCTGGCACAATGCGTGTAGATGCGGAAAGCGAGGCGAAAAGTTTGGAACGAAGATGAGGCATAAGACGCTGCATTGTTCTGAAATCACTAAACAATTTATAGAACAAATGCATTTAGAGGCGACTAGATCTTGAATATGAAGACAATCAACGATCAAACTGATTACATCAAGACCGACACCAAACGCAGGTAAAGAAACATATGTATTGCATCATTGCTACATGAAAGCTCATTAGAAAAACCCTTGACCAGCGACAACCAGGAGCACAATAACAGCAAAAAATACCAGCTTCAGAGGAAGGAGTTATTGATTGAGACGTTTCAGCATGCATAGAGAACACTCTCCTGTGTCAAACCAGGTGACTAATAATAGCGTGAACCAGAGACTAGTTTCTTGTTTGGTCAGCGCACTTGAGCATTTCGAGTGATACGATCAACAAACACCAATGAACCCGTCGATAAAACCCAACACTCATCACCAGACTTTAAAAGTATCTATGTGAGCAGAATCGAAACGGTGAGTCGCGTGATATCACCGATGAAAACCGACCTAGAGCACAAAACCACTGGCTTGCAAGATAACAACTTAAACAAACAAAGACTTCAATTATGCCCTAAAACTTATAAATTTAATAATAAATATCAATTCGAGGACTGGTTTTAACGTTATAGCAAAGCTTATGTGAACCATTCTTCTAAATGAGCAAATTAGTAATATCTATAAATCCCATGGAAAATGAGACTAATATTCAACTCTCATAAGGAGCAGAACTTGATAACGTCCCAGATAACCATCATTTTCAGTTTCAACAAAACGAAATTTTTTAGGAGTGCGTTAAGCTGGCATTTTTCTAAGCTTTTAAAGTTTAACATTTGTACAAATTTTGGTCCACAAAAGCTTTGCGGACTATTTCTTTCATTATTGCGAATTGACTCAAATGGCTCGAGAACGACTGGCGATTACGCAATATGTATTCTTCCAGAATAACTTATGTAATAAGTCAGTTACAAAACCTTGTTGTTTGTCCGACTTCAGGTCTCGGTTTCGACCACTCGTCTGCATTGAGAGGACGGAACTCTGAGCCATGCCAGTAGCCTCAGTTCCCTTCTTTTCTTAAAATATATACGCCTCAAGGTGCTATACTTGTAGTACCTTGTTTTTTGGAGCTACCGGTTCCGGTCAGGAACACAAAGGTAGCCGTATTGCCCTAAAAGGCAAAAGAAGGCAGAATGCTAGGTTAGAATACATTGTGGAGGGTTCCTCCTCTCCCTTCTGGTACTCTTGTTAGTGGAAGTCTGCGTATGTTTTGACATCTTTAATATATAGGGTGATAATTACACAACTAGGCGAGATGTGGGGGTTCAGGCCAAGGAAGTGTCACGCTCCAGCGAGTCTATACGCTGCTCCGTCACGTGATTCAAATTGTTTTTCCGTCTCTGGCCTACAAAGCACACTTAAAGAGTATAAGTACTACAATATATATTCAAAGAACAGAGGAAAATAAGCTGCTGACATGGCTCGGAGGCCAGCCTATGTAGCTAGGGCAATACGGCCACCTCTGTCACCCTGACCGAAACTGATAGTTCAAACAAGCAAAGTATTACTGCAAATGCCTAATGGCAAAATTCGACACCTACCCGACAGCTGCTCATTGCATCGAGATGTAACCCAACAAAAGCGCTCTGTTGGTCGGCTACAATGATGAAGCCTATGCGCTACTAGAAGAAAGGAAATCACCCATTATTGTAGCTGAATGCGACCAACAAGGGCAGTGCCAGACGACACCCAAAGGACGGAATGGTTATGCAACACTTATGTTTTTAAATGTAATTCATAGGTTTGGAGACGATTGGGCAATTTGAATCTGGTCCTGAGGCGAAGTTCGATCCTCCTAGTACGAATAGGCTTCCCTCTTAACTGCTCCTAATACGCTACATTTAATTGCATTAAATGCAACAAAGGATGCCAAGCAACATCCAAATATCTTATGTTGGGGATAATAAATGGAAGGAGGAAAAAGGAAGAAACCTCTAAACCTTGCAAAGCACTTTATAACCGATATGCACTGTAATAGTTTGCTTATTCTGATTGCCGGTTTTGGTCACTTGGGTGGTCGTATCGCCCTAGCCCTCAGGCAATGTTAGCAGTTCAATTCCTTCTATTTATTGAATTTATATTCTGCCCTAGTATTATGCCTTCTTTTGCTTTCTAAGGAACCTCGGGGCGCTACAGGCACAAAAACAAGCTTACCACTTTAGACCGAAAATCAGATTTTGCCATTCTGATTTTTGATTACATGTTCTTAGTTGCTCTAATGTAAGGTAGTCTTTTGTTAAAAATTATAAGTGCGCCCATGTAAGCCTGTTGGCATTGCTGAGTTTTAACATTGCATTTGCCCCGCGAATTGTCGAAGACAAATTAAGCCAAGTTTAAAGCTTATTTCGGCCATCTAATGACGAAGCCTGATCGTGTTCATTTGTTAAACTTAAGAGATATTACGCGGCGGACGTGAATTTCCAGTTTCGTGTTAGTCTCTTGGCGGTTTTGGGTGCGCTTGGACTTTAGGTGAGGAGTCTTTATTTGTATACGAACTGGAGAATTTCTGTGAGCGTTGGGCTTTGCTTGATGTTCGTGGCGCTTTTTACTCTTAACCTGACACAAATGTGTATCTTCGGTAGAGCATTATCCGCTATGCGTGGACGTACCACCTAGTAATGCTAGATGCGAATCCCACATCCGCCATTACCTGCTACATTTTCAGGTAAGATTGGAATGCAGTGTATGATCCATTGTCGCGTTTTTTTGTGTAATAAAAGACTCAATGCATATTTTGAGTGGCAGCATACCTTTACAATTTGCCCGCAGGACTTTCTATATTTTATACATGGTAAAAGGTGCGTTATTTTCATGATTCTAATGTCCGTATTGGCAGAAAATATGTCAAGGGTGCGGGACGCCTTGTAACTTGATCGTTTATTGACTTCGAAACAATTGTTTTGTGCTAATATTATCTTTGTAAAACGCATTGTGTTGCCTTAGTAATTACTAGTCGCGGGTTCAGCTTTGACATGAGTTGGTGCTTGAGGCAGACTCAGAGGCAAGAGGATGGCTACTCGGAGACTCGTAGCTCTTTTCTTGCCACTCGCTTTTATTTTTGTTAGTTTTGCTGATAATTGGACGTTCACATTACCATCTTTTCAATTTTCCTCTTTCTTCCCTCTAAGATGCTACTAACTTTACATTGTGGTAAAGCAACATTTGATGAACCAATGGGATGATAAGCAATGCGAGGGTGGTGAGCTAACTGCAGATGCGCCCTCTTGGGCCTGCAATGTGGGTTTTGTCATGGTGCGTTTGGCGGCATAGCAATAGGTGTCCTTTTTTGCACAAGCATTGGACAATCGCATGGCCGCAAGCTAAACAGACGAAATAGGTGAGAGACTAGTGTTGAACTGATGGCGAATTGCTGCAGTGATTGGGTCAACATTAAAATGGTTGGAATGAGGAGCAGTGTTACAGAGCCTTTCTAAAATCTAGTCTAAATCCTTCTCGTGAATTTGGGTCGGTTTACTTTCGCGACCGCGGTGTAAGCTTCTATTTTACAAGTTAATTATTTTTCCCCGTTGTGCATCAATGTCTTAAGTTTTCTGTTGAGTGAGATACACGAAGGAAAGTCAAACTAGTTTTCTTTGTCTAAGGACAACACTCACGTTCGTTCGTTATGCTGAGCAATTATGAAGGGCAGCGATTGAAGATGTCCTGGTGGTTTGGCAGATAGTGGGCAATTTCAATAAGGAAGGATTTTGGCGCATTAGGCCTCATTTATTATGAACAATGAGGAAAATCTACCAAGCACTTGGCCTTATATGCTGCTGAAATCGTTGCGCACCCATAATGTGTTTTTTTTCTCTCTGGAGCACTTTGAGATAAGCATTGGGACCTTAGTAAACAGCACTAGGTACTAATTTTGCACTCTAAACTTATCAGCACGGTATTCCTTTGTTGGAATAATCAGCCTCTCAAAGATTTTGAATGGTGATAATGAGCAGTCTCATTGACCATCGCTCGTTCTGCAACCGTCACAGCTCGTAACTTTGGTTATGGGACGTTTTTTTAACGGCATCAGGCTGCCAACGACATGCATCGTTGTTGACGGTGGCATTGGCAAGGGAGAATGTGGCTGTAGAAGCCGACCAATGGGAGCCCACTCCGGCCGCGTTAAGCGCTTTTGAACTTGTCGTTGTCATCGGCAGATGTGGTATTACAATTATTTGGCAAATCGATCCCTCTGAAAGTTCCTCTGCTTAGTGTGAACTGTTCGTTCACACGGTACACAAGCGGCGCTGCTTCTACCTGGAAGACTCATGGAAGGTGCCACGCGGCATTGGTAATCTGGTAAGTACTTCCCCGTGGAACAGTATGCTGCATAAGTTGAGGCAGACGTTACCGGCTTACAGTATTTATTTTTTTTTTTTGGTTTTTTGTCATAGTAATTCAGGTTTTGCCGTCTGTAATAACAGTATGGTGTGAGGCGAGGCCAACACGAAGTAGGTGTGGAGTAATTGGAAGTAATGCTACTATCTTCTTTTGTATGTAAGTGTGGGCTCCCGGACATTTCGTTTTCTTGCTTGATAATTGTTTGCCTAATGCTGATGGCGCTCGACGTAAGTTATCAGGAAGCTTTCTTATATTGATAACTTTTCCGAAGAGGCGTTTTTAATGACGTCTTCAGGTGCGGATGTTGCAGTGAGCGGGCTGGGACATTGTCCGGGTGAGATTAATTTGTAGGAGGAACGGGAAACGCCCAATGATTTTATGCACCACTTGCTTCTGCAAGTCCCATTATTAAATTGTTCAACTTTGGGATTTGTTTGTGCGTGTTGTTTAACGGTCTTCTACCGGTTGATGGCACTGAGTGATGCCGCTGCCTTAGGCAAGCGGTCTTAATTGTTCTGCTAATATGGAGGTCTCGAGGCCGTGGCGCTGACAGGATTTCGACTTTTTTGCTTTTAGGTGTGATGGCCAGCGTGTTCTCATCATTCCCCACAGAATCCGTTTCCACCACAAGGGATGAAGAGAAGGCTACTGATGTACCACGAATACCGAGGAGAGCACGGAGGTTGGTGCTGGAAGAGGGGACTGTGTAATGCGTCGGTAGTTTTTCGAATGACGGGGGCCGGTGATGAGTCACTCATTTTTTTTTTCCGCCGTCGCACCCTCATCGAGTGGGCCGTGGGTACTTGGAGTAGTTTTTTATTCTGTCCGAATATTGTGTCTTTTTTAATCTTCTTGGGTGCTGAGAGAGGCTGAAGGCACTCTAGCGCGTATTTATTTATGCAGTAATGGTGGGTATATTCTATTTCGACTTAAAGAACTGTTGGTCGTAGTTCATTCGTGTGACTACGTGACAGCTGCGGCATATTTTGCTTTAAAAGGCACAATAATGTTCTTATTTTGTTGGGCTGTTGTTGATTGTTGGCACAGATGATGGGTGCGTCTCTACTGTTGAGCGTGTCATAAATTGTTAAAAGGGTGACATGTTGCTACTTAGTCTTGAGAGTGGGTTTAAAATGTGCAGGATGTGTGACGGCGTCAGCCACTAAAACTTGTCATTGCTGGAAGAAAAACAGCCAACCGTGCCATCCACTAAATTTCCACGAAACCAGGGGAGGGGGGAGTACCACACCAATGACTGCGATGCTGTGCTGCCACCTTTATTGACGGGTGGGCTAGAGAAGGGTACTCGACTGATGGGCATTCGAGCACCAGTGTCGTGACATCGCCTCTTCCTCGGATCAGATCAACTCCCCACCCTATGGTTTAGTATAACTACCAATTGAAACACGAAATCACTTTATTGACAATCAGTCAACGAAGCAGTCTAAACAAAAGTGAAGAAGGGGATGGGCAAAATCATTTACTCGGGGAGTCAGTCAGTCATTCAATCAAAAGATAAGTCAAATGGTCGAATCAATAGTCGGTGGATCAGCAAGGGAATGGCGACTTCAACCAATGAGATTGCGATTGAGGACAGTGATGGGAAATAGGTAGCGCGGACGCCTCAGTCGTTTGGATCAACGGAATGAAAGATGAGGAGGGATTGTAGGGGGAGGGGTGAGGAGTGAACGGGAGGAGGAATTCAAGTTCACCGACAAATGCAGGGACGTCCTGGTCCCAACCTGGCCCGCCGAAAATAGTCGCGCACCAAACTATTCAAAGGTTCTGACTGTCTTGTGGGTTCCCTTCTGCATTCTCCCCACCACCTCCACACCCTCCTCTCCTTCCGCAATCGCGTTATCTGTCGTCTACTGCGTGGCTGCCGATTCGCGTTCCGACTGAAATCGCTATGATTAGCGGTGACGACGTGAGAGAATCGGATCCCATCTGAGAGGGGTGGCAAGTGCCACAACTCTGCCTGCTCATCCATGTCTATCTACAGGCTTATCTTAGCCAAGTAGTAGAATTGGTCACATTCTCACTCATCCCCCTCCACGCCACTTCTACGTCGTTGAGGCTGGGAGGACAATAAAACAGTGAACGGTGTGGTGGCACTGCCCACGATTCATCGCGTAAAAGAAAACCAAAAATCATACAAAAATAACCAGATGAAAATAGCCATCTGGAGGGAAATAATATGGCAATTGAAAAACATTACTTGTCAAACTTCTCGAAATTGATTATTTCAGATTATCATTTGCTCGACAAAAGTGCTGGAACTATTAGCAGCATTTAAAATAAAATTCTGTAATAAGTCGTAGCGGAAATTCTTCGCCTTACGAACAGCTAAACATGCTTAATCGGTCCGCCTACAGCAAAATGTCTTCCTTATTCAACATGTACAGAAGAGAGAGTTGGATTGTCAGAAAACATGCGGCAAAATGTTTACCCCGAGTCCACTTATACTGCAACAGAAGTACAGAAATACTGTACTGACAAGTTCCATGTGCAATGTGCAAGCTTCGAAGGCGAAATTGGCATCTAATGCTGCTCACTAATGCCTCCACGTTTATCACAAAAGGTTCCGAGGCAAACAAATTCACTCTCGCCGTACTTTGGGCCTGAAACGACTCTAACACCAAGTAAAGTCTAGTGCTTTGTAGATGTGTTGTGATGGCACCTCATTCGCCATAATCCCTCCTTTTTGAAAAAAAAAAAAAACAACGCACTATCTAATTATCCGTCGGGACAACATAAAACAACCTCTTCTACAATTGTTCAGCCTAAAGAAGGAGCGTAAAAGTGTTGCCTAAAGACAACGAAAACTTGTCAAATTCTTCTTCGTAAATCTCATCCAAGATAAAAACTATACACACACATATGCATTTCGATATATACGTGTACGTGACTACCAACGACTAAGTTCTATGCCTTTCAAACGGACAATCTGAAAGCAACATAAAAGGCACCCGTGTACAACGAAAAATAAATACTAAAACAAGAAACACCTCGAGTCGCAAAATTGAACAAATCCTCAGTTTCCTCCCTTCAGTGCTGAAACAATCACCACTACAATTCACCATCCCTTCTCAACGAGACAATAAGCTTGCTTACCATGTCGGTCCTGCTCTCAAACTCGTCTCGTCTCGTCTCATCTCCAGCATGCTTCCATCCCATTATCCACTACTTTCGCAAAAACCGCGGACACATCGCGTCTATCGCCATGCCACCAAACACACTGCTATCATCCATGGCAAGATACACATCACAGAACCAAGGGGACGCCTCCGCAGGTGACTCGAAATTCTTGCGTTGTCCACCACACCATGGAGTCATCGCGTGTCAGTTCGCCCTTATTGTACACTCGTTGTATCCAACAAAAGGAAAAGCCGAGAAGTTAATGTCCAACGCACTGCAAAGCAAAGACACGCAAACGCAAATACCTCAAAATGCAAACATTTAAAACCGCTACAAGATACAGTCAGCATAGTCGTACAAACACCTCCAAGCAGCCACTTACAGGCTTCCAAGTAACCATTCTTCGCTTCTGGGCTCACCGCAAACACCAACTCTTGTCGAAGCTGAACCCACGACTAAGTGATCACTGAGGTCCTACATAACATGCTCTGCAATGACAATATCAACATAACACCGGAGTCACAGTTAATAAGTAGTCGATTTACAAAGTGTCCCATACCATCAATACACGCCCCACCACTATCAACACTAACATGATGGAAATAACCCACATTTCACCACACCTGAGACATGAAAGGACCTCCGAGTAAATGGTAAAGGCCACATCGCGTCCACTACTGCACAAAAACGTGACAAGAAATTGCAAAATCCTACTCCTCCTTACCTACGAAGTGTGTGGAGCAGTAGCGAAAGTCGGCTACGCACTCAGTGCTGCCAGGTAATGCGCTCATCCATTGCAATATAATGCTCCACTAGAAATTTGCGACCTTGTGTAGTTAGACGTCTAATACGTTTCTTGTACCAAGTAGAACAAAACAGCTGCTAGGACTTCCCAAAACTCACGCTAACAAACCATTCTGACCAAAGCCCGTGCGCACCTGACACTGCCGAAGAATTCACGCGAAAACAAAATCCAACCCAACCGGGTAATGGCTGGTCAGCATAACAAATAAACGCGATTCGATTTTTCTTAGAAACACAAACAAGTGCCTTAAGTTTGCTAACTTTGCTAACTTTGTCCATCTAAATTGGACAGCTTGAAAGACTCCTTGGAGACAATAGATGTGCAGACGTATGCATATGTATTGTTAGAAAGGATTTAAAACTGCCTAAAACCACAACGACGCAAGCAATATAAGGCAGTACTTTTAAAAATAGTGACGACTACTAGAAGGGGCGAATTTTTAGCATTTGGTCGGATTTTGACAACAGATAACCCAGAAATTACAAAAGGCAATTCCGTTGGATGTTTAACCCGCCACCACCATCAAAAGACAACAATTTGGAGCGAAACTTACAAACACTATGAGCTGAAAGCAAATGCAAGCCTTCTGTCCACTCTAATTACAAGGGTGATATTGTTTCAAGTTTGTCTGGTCGCCGGAATTTGGGGGGAGGTTGGGGAGGAGGGTCTCTACGCAGACACCAATAACGACACCATCATCAACACGAATTAAGGCGTTTCGCCAGATGTTTAGTAAAGAGCTTACTGATTCCCAAGTGCCGTGGAGTTGTCTTTCTGCTCAATAGAGCACCTCCGCACTCCAGCTTGTAGGGGCATATCAATCGATAATTTGTTATACCTGCTCACACAACCAACGTTGTGTAAGAAAGGGAGGGTAGCTGAGCATGAGGGTAAAGAAATGGAGGTAGAATATGCTTTGTGCGACGACAACGACCACCTTCCTTGCATTTGTGTGCCACGAAGGACTTGCATGTCATGAAGTTGCGTGTGACGCTTGTAAATCGCGACTGATTGCAAGTGCGCTGCATGACACGTATGCAAAGAATGCAACTGATAGGCATTTCCTCCATTTCCTTCTTATTCTACTATCCAAAAATGAGAATGTTGGGTGTTCTAAGGCATCTTTACGGTAATCTCAAGGCTTATTGGGCAGCGACGCATTAGCAGTTAAGAGGATGACCCCTCTGCGTTTGGAAGTACGCCTTGCTCATCTACAATCACGTTCGAATCGTAATCCACCCCTCACCTACAACATTATTTTTAAATGAGCATTACAGCAACACCCCTTCCCTTACGTTGCTGATGAGTTTCGTGTGCAAAATATGAAGGATTATGTTCACATGCATCTAGGCGGAAGATGACATGGAGTTCGGTCCCACTTCCATGGTTTAAGTAAAGGACAAGTAGTCTGTTGCCATCAACCTGATTATCTTTGCTCTCACAAAGTACTGAGGACGTTTCCGACTTCACTTCGACATTGGAATAGCCTTCTCATTTATACGCGCCTTTGCGTTTGCTCACCGTCCCAAACTCATCTTACCCGATTTCCTTCTTTTCTTTATTTATTGAGCAGCTTAATAGTCATTGGCATATACGCCACCCTACTCGGCATGAAAGAAGAGCACACAAATGTCTCCCATCAGTGCATCTGTTCGCCTGAGTCGTCAATAATCGTCACATCTCCCTGGTCGGTGGAAAGCTGATTCCCATTGGCAATGCGCAAAACTAACGATGCTATACAAAGGCAAATGTATGGTAGGAAGAAAAAATCAGCTCGAGTGGAATGCTTATTATGCATACAGTCGAGTTTGGGGCTGCTAACAGGGCACAAGGCCACCTCACATTCCCATGGTGCAACGGAAGAGAGACAATGTGCTCCATTTACTACATGAGTATTATGATTCTAAAAAGATAATATGTAAGCGAGTACAATGCATCCTAAATTTCAATAATAGCTGTCCCACTTTCTTCTGTATTTACCTGGCATCGGGACGATGAGTAGGGCTTTGAGTAAGACAAATGAAAATTTCCCGCCACAATATGTAGTGCCCCAAGGCTTCCTTGAAGGCAAAGGAAGGCAAAATACCAAGGCAGAATATATACACATATATTCAACAGACAGAAGAGAATGGGGTGTTGGTATGGCCCGGAGGCCAGCCTACGCGGCCAGGACAATATGGCCACCTCTGTGACCCTGACCGGAACTGACAGTCCAAACTAACAATGTACTACCCAATGCGCACTGTTGTCAATTTTTTCGCATGGCTTGGAGCTGTGAGTCAGACATAGATGCTAGCCTGTAATGGCCTTAAGAAGCATCAATTAGCAGCAGTCACTGAAACCAAGAGATCGACAACAGCAGCATACAAAATTCATCTTAAGTACTTGAGAACTGCTAACTTCAACACGTGTAATAACTTAAGAAACTACGACCTTGGTGCATGTCCATTAATTTCCTTCTTCATTCTATTCATTTATCTCTCCTGATTAACAAGTACTTACTCGCAACCTTCCACATTCTTATTTGTCCATTCTGTCCATGCATTTACTCACCCACTTATACACAAATAAGAACTGATTCGGTTGCTGCTTAGTCTTTGCTCCTTTCACACACACGTCCACTTCGAGTTTATTCGCTTCACTGCACAACACTTCAGGCGGTCAGGCCAAGTTAATTGTTTGGTGTGTTGAGTGGGATGTCGTTTTGTAGCGATGAATTTCGAGTGCTGGAATTAATTTGTGCAAAAAGGCAAAAGTATGTATAAGGCTTGTTAACCTTTTTTGGAATCTTTTAAGAACCACTCATTTATTTCATGTAGATGTGCTCATTTATCGAATTCTTTATGCATTTGCTAAGTTGGAATCGAAAAAAAACAAAGACATGGTTAATGTTTTATAATGAAATGTTTAGTCATGTTTACTTTATGCTACTAAGTCTTTTAAGTGGTTATTCAGGATTGTTCTGGCAGTATTTTGACTGGTTTGTTGTAATAATGGTGGATTTTGACAACTGACGCCTAACCTGTTGAATACGGTTAAAATTGTGCCTAGAGTTTAATTCTTTTGCTTTTATCTAAGACGCGGAGGACTCTAGACCTGACGGTAGCTTGCTTCGTTATGGTGAAGCACCTGTTATAAGTGTGGATGCATTGCCAAAAAGCATTAGGTATGAATTCCGCTTTTGCTGTTGCGTTGAAAGTTGATCAGGTAATATGGGATCGCGATTTATGAATTGACAGCATTTCTTTCGTGCATTACTAGCTGCATTGTATGTGCTTATTGAATATTATTTCGTTGTTGTCCCATGTCTCCGGGTTTTGTCATAATTGGTGCGTATCGAAAGTTAAATTATCCAAGTTGTTTTAATGAGCGTGTCGTCGGAATAGACTGCGCTCATTGAACATCTCGCATTCTCATTACACGTTAACCCCCATATCACTGATTGAAGCCTCAGCCTTTAGTTGCGTTGGCCTTTTCCTAAGGCAGCGTATGTGCAAGGCCTTGGTAGCCACTTAATCGTGGGTTCAGTTTTGACATGAGGTGATGTTCGACTTTGATCCAGGTACGAGCGAATGGGGTGTAGGAGGCCTGAAGCTGTTTGTCTGGACGGCTGTGGTAGCCTTTTGTGCATTGGGATTAGGTAGCTTGAATTTCCCATCACAACTTCAAATGGGTTCGGTTTAACGCGACGTAGCGTGGTTGGCAAACATGAGGTGGATTCAACGAGTGTGTATAGTTGTGGCATTTTCGCTCACATATTTTCCGATTGTTTAGGGTAGTAAAGGAGATGGAGCAGTCATTGAGCTACTACTTTGGCTCCTACGAGTTTGGCGCCAACGATATGAGGTGTGGTGGAGAAGCGAAGGCATGTGCTAGAGCAGACATTGGAAAGGAAGCGGATGGGGTGGGCGAGGCGATGGGGAAACAAGAACAAACCAGCAAGGCGTTCTGCTCTAACACATTCAATAACTCCAATAAGGTTTTCTTCTGTTTACTATTTTTAGCTTATCCCACCTTTTTATTCCGTATTTTTGGGATTCGGATGCAACAAGTTGGTGGTGGGGAGCACAGAAGGCGGTGGTGGGGTGGTGCAAGAAGTTGGATTGTCACATGCTCGTGATGTAGGTGGTGGTGGGTGGGCGCGCTAGTAGATTCCTGACTGTGCGTTCATTACTTGACAGGAGTTTGGCATTCTCGCAGACTGGCTGCACTGTGCTTGTGAGTTAAGGCCATTGGTGGTAGACAATGTGGCTCTAGTTTTCGGTGTCGTGAGTTGGGGGAGGTCACTGGTAGGTTGCATCTTCCATGGCATCGGGCGGGCGTGCAGTTCCTGTCATGGTAAGTGGATGTTGGTGTCGGTCTGCCTGTTTCGAAGGCGAAGTGGACCGCCGCCTCCACGGCCCAGGTGCTTGATTGGTTGCATGTAGGTGGCATTGTGGTTTGCAATGCCTATGCGGATTTGTGGGAGGGGGAGGGAAGGCGAGGGGGAGGGGGAGGGGGAGGAGTTGACAGCATGGATTTGTCGGTGTGTGCCCTTGTGGCGGCATGGAGGTAAGGTAGACGGTGTTTGCTGTTCACCATCTAGGCGTTGACTACGAGGCAGGACGCTAGGTTTGCCGCATGCATGCGGTGCTGGTGGTGGCTGGATGCGCTAATAGACTCAAAACAGGTGGTCATTGTTTGGGGTTGATGGTCCGTTTGAGCGTGAGCTCGAGACCGTTGCCTAACAGACGTTTGAATATTTTGTGGTGAGTCGGCGCCGCAGTTGAGATTACATCGGGTCTCTACTTTTGATGCCATTGCGTTTGTGATGCGATAGAAGATCGGTACTTGGGGTGATGATTTGAGCTGAAGGACATTGCAAGCGTATCTATTCCTACCCATCAATGATGGGGAGTGGGATGGTCTCTGTCCGCATTGATTACGCTACTGTCGCTCGTCGTTCTGTGTGGATGTTCTACCACTTCAACGGAAAGCGTGGACGAGATATCATCCAACGGTACATTGGCTTGTTTGACAGTGTTTGTCTTGTGATGACTTCTTTTCAATGGACTGCTGTTGACGCTCATGGTGTACTCAGCGACTTCACGAAATCACAGTGTGCTTCTCTTTCTCGTTTTACATGGCATGTGGTAGTGTAGGTGATGGGAGCAGCCATTTATGAGACTTTGGTGGGAGAGAGTGGTTTTGTTGGTTGAATGAATTGTCGGATGCAACAAGTGGCGATACAAACAATGCTTCAGTCGATATTACATGTTGGCATCGTATTTAGCATAAGCTTAGAAGTTCATGTGTTGCTTCCCAGCGATTAAGCACCGTTGCGATTCGAGTAGGTACAAACGGTGTCACAAACTAGGAACAGGGCTAGGAAATGTGGTAAACATCGTCTTTAACCTGACCTTGGTGTGTCACGTCTGGACACTAAAGCTGATAAAATTTTTAACTTTCCTGTGTGGTTGAAAGCTAGGCATTGGTGAGAGTATTAGCCGCCATGTCGGTGGCAGGTGCCACTCAACCCCAGCGAAATGGTTAATGTAGTGCCTTTTGATTGAGCCTAGCATTCTGTTTTACATGATAAGGAATGGCAGTTAGCAAATCGAACACATTTAATTCTCAGAGGCACCAAGATTTTTTGTGCAGCAAAAGTCTAAAACAGGCAGACAGACACCGAAGTTCTGGATAGAAGGCCCCTCCCCCTTTTATGCCTTCAAAGCCGTTAATCGTTGAATGCCTCAAACACTTTGAACGTACTTTGAATCAACTATGCATGAGGAAGAGGTACACACTTCCCACAACGCAGTCAATGCTGGCGATCATCTTTTCTCGACGGGTTGATCGCGCCCAACTTTGCTATTTTGGATTTTAACCTGTTGTAGTAGCTAATAAGGGCAAAGAATCATGCAGCATGACAAGAGCAACAAACAACACTGCGATCCGCACTGATGGCGGTAGCACACACTCATCTCTGATGCAATCGGTGCGCAACACCGGGAAGAGCATTGCACAACAGGACCAAGACATGTTGAAGACCAGGTTGGAATGTAACGCACCTTCTCCTCCCCATACTTAACACCTGTCACACTGAGACGCATCTCACTGGCTCAGCCTTCCTAAAGCTGCCCTTCACTGGCCCCTTCACACGCACCCCACTCGACCCATGACTCCACCTGACCCAACAGAACCGCACGCAGCCGAAATCACGAGACAGTCGTCCCGAATCTAAGCTTCTCCTTGGCAGAATCGCACCCTGATGCCGTCTCCGCCACGCCATCAAATCTAGCACTACTCCCTCGCTCTCCGCACCGTTCCACCCAATCCGATCCACATTGCCGGGACACCCAAAACGTCCACACACACCCAACCACCACCCCTGTCCGTCAACCGGCAACATTGCCCAACACCGGCGGGCAGCGCGGCTCACAACCCGCCAGCACCCTGACTCCTCCAGGGACAAAGTGCCACAAGTCACTCCTACCAGTTCGAATTCATCCGACAATGTCCACCCGCTCCACCCTCGTCGCCGACCAACAAAATAGGGAAAAATCGGTACAATCCACAACGTGATGTCGTAAGTGGCCCTAAACAGGGCCGTTGGAGCGTTCACACAACATCCGCTGCTATCTCCCTAACTGTCCGTACACCATCCACAACGCAATCTAGCCCCCAAAGCCGTAGAGGGTACGACCCTGGCGCTTAAGAGCGTAGACCACGTCCATGGCGGTGACGGTCTTGCGTTTTGCGTGCTCAGTGTATGTGACGGCATCGCGAATGACGTTCTCCAGGAACACCTTCAGCACGCCCCGAGTCTCCTCGTAGATGAGGCCCGAGATGCGCTTCACCCCGCCTCGGCGTGCCAGACGTCGAATGGCGGGCTTCGTAATGCCCTGGATATTGTCACGCAGCACCTTCCTGTGTCGCTTGGCGCCGCCCTTCCCAAGACCCTTGCCACCTTTACCACGACCCGACATCGTTCCGCACAACACGCGAGACAGTAGCTTCGCTCCGAGTATGGCAAGGTGGCCGTGCGGCACACCTTATATACACACACGTGCATAACTATCAGCACTACACTAGCCTATCAGAACATTAGTTCAGCTCACTTAAACAAGTAACATCAACAGGTATTTTCAGCCTTATTAGGAAACAACATGCAAAACACTAGCATTTTTTACTATGATCTAATTTTTGTTAACATCAATTTTTAAAAATTAGTCTTCAAAGTATGCATATTTAAGTAACTGAAAAAATGGATGACGTATGAATTATTAATCGGGTCAAATATTAACTAACAATAAACAAGCAATTTGTTCAAATCTAATTTTCAGCTCAGAAACAAAAGCATTGATGAAAACGTGCAATGTGGATGTAGATTGTGCATCTAATATGACTGTAAGCTACGCAACTTTCTGGTACAAGAAGTGCGTTAACCCGTGCAAAAGGGTTGATGGTATGGCACAGGCGAAATCAAGAATACACAACTCTCTCGAGGCGGAATTGGTTAATCTTTGCTCAACTTGAAGGCGAATATGCTATGACTTCGACTGCGTGCGATTCTCTTATGTCCGATGCAGTTGTCGGTCGGATGCAGCATGACATAAGGTGGAGCCAATGGTAGAAGGCGTTAACAGCGGCGAGCCAATGGGACGCGAAAATTTGTTGGAGTGTTATGCAGCCAATAAGAAGCGTGTCTCAGTGTGACAAGTGGCTGGTATGGGTAGGGAGATGGTGCGTCGTGTAACAGTTTCACGCTACAATTATTGGTCGACGGTGAGCGAAGAATGAGTGTGAGAGGTGATGGCGGCAAACCACGGGCCAAGGCTAGGACGGGGTCGGTGCGGGCAGGTCTACAGTTGCTCGTGGGTCGAGTGCGCCGAATGTTGCGTGGTGGCAGCTACGCGCAGTGCGTGGGTGCTGGAGCACGGTCTAATGGCTGATGTGCGTGTTGGAGTATCTAGCTGCCGAGGCGATGGAGTTGGCGGGTAATGCGGTGCGCGACAACAAGAAGACGCGTATTATTCCTCGTCACCTGCAGTTGGCGGTTTAAAACGACGAGGAGTTGAACAAATTGATTTGCGGTGTGACCCTCGTGCAGGCTGGTGCGTTGTCCAACATCCAGGCGGTGGTGCTGCCGAAGAAGACGCAGAAGCCGGTGGGCAGCAAGGAGCAGGCAGACCATGTGCTTTTCCACAGACTGACAGAGTCGGCAACCATGAACGTGATAACGGCCCTCTTGATGGCCACCCCAAAGAGGATTGTTGACCACCGGATGTGCCGATCGACTGGCTGTCAGTTGCGTGTTTGTGTGCAATACTGCTGTGTGTGGAGGGGTTACAGAGAGGAGCGGTAGTGCTGTGGGACTCGGATCTTGGTGGAGTGGGGTGTTTTCCTTCCCTATTTTAAATGCGTTTAAACGTCGCACCAGTCACCTGGTTGTGGTGGGATTGATTGTCACTTTGGACAAATGAGTGCAATCGGTAGCCATTTCGGCGGCAGTCCACGATGGTGTTTGTCTACACAAACTGCGCTGTGGTCTGGCAGTTGGGTGGAGTGGAATTGGTGCCCATGAGTGAGTAAACGGTGGAGGTGCCATGTGAATGAGTGCGTGAAGGGTTGGAATGAAGTAATGAATGAGGGATGCGTGCTACTTACTAGCACTATAGAGAGAACTTTTGTTGGTCTTTACTCAATCAGTGTCAACGCTCATCCACCCATTCCACGCCCCACGCCTTCCACTTGATCCCCAAACTCGCTTAACCCAGCAAAAACTCCATCTCCCTTCCCTCCTCGCTCCGCCGTTGACCGAACCACCACAGACGCCTTCACACGCCTTACTACTACATCCCACTCCTATCGCCCGCCTTGCCCTGTCCTCGCCTACACCTTGACACATCCACTGCCAACACCGACACTAGCACCCCCAGGGCAGCGCGACAATGCGAACGAGACAGAGGGAGAGAAATTGGTAATGAAAGTGCATATCGCCACCACAACAACCAAGACTGCATGTGGCGATGGTGGCCTTAAATAGGGCCCTTGAAATCCGTTCACTCGCTCACTCACTCAATGGACGGGGTTGAGTGGGCTGCAGCGCAGTGGAACAGAGCCAGCAGCACCCCATATACCCATCCTATCATTTACTCGGAGCCCGTGTACTTAGTCACAGCCTTGGTGCCCTCTATCACGGCGTGCTTCACCAACCCAACCGGCATCAACAGACGCGCAGCAGTCAGAATCCCTCGGCTTTTGCTAATTCAAAATCCACTCCAACACCACATCTTACAACCATTTATGTGACACCCTTCCCTCGTCACCGTCACTGACAAAGTTCGCCCCGCATGACCACAGCTGCACGATGCACCTCCTCATTGGTCCGAGAATGGAGAGAGGTGGATGTGGCGACAGCCCCTGCTATTCCTCCATCTGTGCATCGATGCTAGCCTTGCATCAGCTAATCAAACACTGAAACACTCCTACCATCTAAATCCATTCTACACACACTCGACACTTTACTTGCCAATGCCATTTTCATGCATTTAATATGGACGTTAATCCATCAACATGCTCAGGAATATATAAAGTATTAAGTATATGCTTGTATTGGTAGATAAAAACAGAGATACGTTTAAAATGTAAATGCTCACAATTGCATATCACTACAAACATATAGGGCTAATGTTAATGAGTAGATGGTTAGTTTAATAATCTTGACAATAGTAATGATAATAATAATGATGCTCACAAATCGCGTGTATATGCAGTGCAGCAGCTACCGATCCAGTAACTGGCAAACAGATAGATGGAGTTTGAAGGGCAAGATGATAGACAGATTGCTGGTGAACTGCTGGGTGGATGAGTGAGTGGTGGGGCGTGGGTTCGATGATTCAGCACACACGGCAACGACAATGCGCCACCCTGTTGAGGAGAAATTGGTTCATTTTAGCTTCAATTAAATACAAATGTCCCATGACTTCGGTTGAGTGGACTTGACCTGGCTGTCAAATTCCTTCTCTCCCTCTCGCCCTGACACAGGCACTTGGCCCATAGTGCAAAAAGGAGAGGTGGATTTTAACAATGTGTGGATGATTTCATAAAGTGTTGGCACCGGTTCAGCATTCCGTGTTCTACTTCATCATGTAGAGGCAGCTTCAAGTAGGAACCTAGTAAGTGGACGATTGAATTGTGCTTCAAAAACGAGATTAAACACTGTTGGGTGAAGTGAAGGTCAAGCTAACGCTTGGGTCTCGTAGCCCCGTTTACAAATATGGCATTACTGGGCGTTGGGAAGGAAACGCATGACCAACACCTGTGGCACTTGAATGGCTTTTCGCGTGTAGAAGTAGTGATAAGCTCTATGGTTTGATGTCTTGCCATGTACATGCCGATCAGGTAGGAAATATGGCCGAGTGCGTTGGACGTGGTTTTGCCCTAGGAAATAAGCCGAGCATGTTGGATGTGTTTTTTCATGGACCAAGTACGCCATGCTACTGTTCCAATAGAAGAGAACTGTGGCACTTGCATTTAATTACGTCGATTGGAGGTGACGCAATCTAACCATGGAGCGCGCTAGATGCTGCACTCAAGAAGACGTAGTTGGAAAAACACGCCTATTGGTGAGTAGCAGAGAGGGTAAAGTGTGTAAGTCTATTAGGTAGGTGAAGCGCGATGTTGACACTCGCAAATATGTGGCAGTAGAGGTATCCTCCGCATCACTCTCAATTCCTTAACTGGTTTCTAGTCTGTGCCCGCTGCTCCGTTCCTTCACTTTCAGTGCGGTCTCGCCCATCTGATTTGCGGGCTCCACTTGTCACTCTAAAGATGTCGATGAAGTTACCACCAACGTGAAACCCAACTTTTGCATTGCAGGGATTAGCGACAACTCGTCTTCGTCCACCATCAAACATGAAGATCGGTGAGGGTGATCTTCCTTGCATTGCGCTATTCCTTTTGGCGGAGTCCTTTGTTCCTTGCCCGCGCAGGTAACTTGGAACACTGACGAGAAGGGGCACATGCCGCCACCATCTAACGTAAAAGCTATTCAGCCTACCTTCCTTTGGCTTTTATCCATCTGATGACGCTTGGCATGTTTGATGCCATTCGCAGGTATTTATCTGAATGAAGGAGAGGACGGAAAGCCACAGGGAGCGAAAAGAGGCCAAATAGGAGGAAGTGAGTTAGTGAGTAGATGATAGAGTGTTGGGGAGATGTGAAGTTGCAATCACTTAACTAGCCAACTAGCCATCAAAGGAATGATCAAAGGAGACCTTACTTGGTCCGGAGTGGAACCGTCGATCTGGTAGACTATGAAGACGGGTATGGAGAAGATGCGCTAAATGTAGGTACGCATCCACACACTCAAACATCCCTATCAGCTTCCATGCAGCATCAAATGATGTGACTCTCTACAAGGTCAGAAGTAAGAAATGGGCAATTACACACACACACACACACACACACACACACACACACACACACAAACTCGGGCAGGCAGACAAGAGTAGACACGCACAACTAAAAGAGTGTAAGTGGACATTCTTGCAAGTTCTCGTATGGCTTCAGGTAATGGGACACTCCACAAGGAGAAAAAAGGAAGTGGACACTGATATGGGCAGGTCGGACTTCGACCAGGCCACAAATTGCCAAGTAGAAAGTAGGAGCAACGCGCTCACCTTCGCTCTCGAAAGAGTGAGTGGAGGAAGAGTAGGAGATGGAGCTAAGGCGAGTCAATGAGAGACAAACCGAAACAGCAGAAGGAAAGAGAGAAATGGAAAGTGTTTGCTAATCCAAGCTACTCTATGCTAAAACAGGGATTGGTCCTAGGTAAAGTGTGGTTTTGTCAGGTCGAGTCTAGTCAGTGCCTAGTTTAATTTGGGATAAGAACCTCTGCATATATTAATCATGCAATAATTAAGAGTGAGAGGAAAACAGAGATGAATGAAACCTGCTAAAAGGGCGTTGGCGCATGATTAGGTAGGTGGAGGAGGGAGGGAGGAGATAATAGGTGTTGAGTTCGGAGGAGGCGTTCTCGTGGCACTAAAGTGGAAAACATAGGTAAGGAAATGAAATGCATGGAGCTTGCACGGTGGGACATAATGAAAGACGCAATACTTGAGAGCATATAGGGCGTAGTGGAAGGCGAAGGAGACATTCACTGAAGATGCGCTGGAGTGGTGCGTGTAGAAGAAAGAGCAAACAAGACGGCCTCTGTACCTCCATTTGAAAGAAATCATCAGGCCTACTTCCTATGCTTGTACATTGTTCCCTAATATTTACTTAAAAGAAGGAAAATGCTTCGTTTTACGTGGCATGGAGGTGTGTCGAGTAGACTTGGCTTGGCAAAATAGAAAGTGTTGAGATTGGCCAAAGGCGCCTCTGAGGATGAGGCAGACCTGCCTACCCTCCTTTTCATATTTTATTGTCTGGATCCGCCCCTGCTGCTGCCGATTTGGCGGTGGCAAATACATGTAAGAGGCTTAGAAAGCGAGTGTGGCTTAGTAAGAGCAGTGCAACGCGTAAAGTGGTTGAAGAACTTGGCACCTCTTCCCTTAAGAATGCTGCAAAGCTGACAAAGTTGTGCTGTTGATAAGTATCCACAATAAGTTGCCTGGACAAATCGCATACCTCCTACCAGGGGGGACAAAGGCGGCGACTAGTCCCTTCCGGCGGAGACGAAGTAACGTGCCTGTTCACTTGACAGTGATGAATGAATAGTTGGGTGAGGGGTAATAAAAAGCAAAGAGGAGGTAAGGAGTGAGAGTCTGGAAGGAGTGGAGATAGAATGGTCATTATCGAATGCCTCTGCATGGTGCTATGGTACTGTGTTGCATATTTCTTCCATCTTGTTCCGAATTCATTCATTTACCCACCCATCTAGCCATCCAGCTAAGTGAACTACGAAGGGATTCGAATAGATGCAGGAAATATGAATGCCCACTTGACAGCACACAGAAAGCGTCTGTCCATGGTTTCATCCTGACATGTGAAACACACTGGGATACCTGCTGTGACAATGCTGATACGACGCATGCAAATGACGACATAGAGAAGGAGGAGAAGATGTGCCACAGAGGAGGGAACGATAGCATTACATACCTTTAAATTCTGCCAATTGTATCCGTTTCGGCCCTTTGACCTCTTTTGTACGGCAGAGTGGGAGGGAGGCATTGGCGAAGAACTGGGTGGTGGGAACGGAGACTACATGGAGAATGAAGATGGAGGGTAGAAGACGGCGAAACGTGAAGGTGAGCACTTCTGACGTTTGTTCGTGTGATTGATCTCTCTGCATCTGGCACGTGTCTCGTGGTGCCTGGCAGTTTCCGCTGGTGTCGGCTTTGGAAAACAGTCCTTGTAGATGTTTTAGTGGGTGTAGGTGTCAATTGTCTTTGTGCTTCACCGCTTTGGTTGAATTGCGCGCATCGTAGTGCATGCGGAGTGGGTGAGGGAGGAAGAGAAGGGGCAAGTAAGGTAACGTGCTTTGATTGGGACACGTCGTCTTGTCGAGACTGCTGACCTTCACCTTTTCCGTTCTATATGCTATCCTTTGGATCGGCAGCCTTTTAGGTAGTTAGGAACCTCTGCGTTATCACTAATAGGTGCATATTACGCCAATCTGAAGGAAGGCCAAGGGCAGCAGGTGGAGATGTTATTTTAGAGAAAGAAGGTGGATGGATGGGTAAGTGAGTGAGTGAGTGAGTGAGTGGTGGGGTGTTGGGTAATTGAGGTGGTAACATCAATTAAGCTACTCACCATTCTTGCAGTCATTATATGAGACGAGGAGGAATTGCCTTTTCTGCTGGTATGCTCTACTGGGTAAACAGGAACGCCTCCGTGAGGTAAGCACTGGTGGAAGCGCAGTATGAATACCACCCAAAGGGATGTCCCAACAGCAGCGCGCTAACTGCGCCATCGATGCCACATCCATAGGTGTGGTCAAATGCTTTCTTTCCCAACTGAAAATATTTATGTTGACTAGTTCTAGCATGCCTTGCATGGACTGGCCTTCTAGCTTCTTGCTCAAAATCCACTCTCAGCTTTTTACCTAGTAATTGTTGCCACACTCTGCCTTTCTGGTGAAATGTTCCTAGATATCTCCGCCTTTTGCGGAGTTGATCCTAACTTATTGTGTTGAGTCCCAAGAAGTGTCTGCGCTTACTAACCTCACCTCCCCGAGTGTGTCTACCTGACCCTCACTATTCCTATTCCCTCTACAAATTCAGTTGCCTAACTATGTACCTCACTTCTTCCTTGGTTTGCTAGCACAATGGCTCCAGTCCACCACTTTGCTTACTGTCCATCCAGCTCTACCTTCCAAGTTGGCTGCATCCCCGCGCAGACAATACCTCTGTAATTCAAGCTAAAATTTTTCCTGATCCTCTGCAAGTTACTCGTAGAGGCTACCTCCTCTCCATCCCTACGCATATGCCTAATGCGGGGAGATTGATCGTTACGAGACATCTTAATTGCTCCAAACAAATTGGTGGATTAATAGGGTTAGGGCATTTAAATAAACATGAATATCACACCATCATATCACTTTCGTTTGCTGTAACAAAAAAAACTGGAGATGAAGTAAGAATCGACGTTAAAATTTTGGGCAATTGTAGTGTCCCGATGCCCCCTTGAAGGCATGAGAAGGCAGAATACCGGAGTAGAATACATACATTCAACGGGCAGAGGGAAATGAGCTGCTGGCATGGCTCGGAGGCCAGCCTACGCAGCTAGGCCAATATGGCCACCTTCGTGAACCTGACCGAAACCAGCAGACCAAACAAACAAAGTATTACAACCAGGGCAGAATATATCATTTCAATACAGCCACCTCTATGACTGAAACCGAAACCAGCGAGCGTAACAAACAAAACATTACAGTTATGATTAATAAAAATCTTTGGGACTAATAAACATCGTGTTTAACGTCCCGTACAATTACCTTACAAGAAATTGCATTTGCCGGCAATTTCTATTTAGGTGTACCGCGTAGATACGAAATCCTTTTTGCCGTGATCGCTAGCGTCAATAACGATTCCTGTGACAATTATTTTGCCTTCTTTATGCCCACTACTCTTCCCGTGCATTTAGCGGCATATGTGAAGGGTTGAGCCTTCGTGTGGCCGCTGCTGCACGTGGCCTGCAGTTTGCACTAATGAATGCGGGTGAGTGTCTATTGTGAAAATTTTCAACTTATCTGATACATAACTAAATTTGCATATTGACATGAAAGTGTGGCTAATGACTTTTGAAGCTTGCTGAATCCATGGTTTGTGTAATGCTTATGGTGAAATACTCCAGTTCGATTAACTTATTGAATTAAATGCTGATGTAGGCTACGCCTGTTTGCCTTAAGGGCTTTTCTCATTGGGACGAAATCCGTTGTTCCTGGCTTTTTTAAGCATTTCAGGTTATGTCGAAAGGTGGGGGTCGAATTTTCCTATTAATCGTGACTACTGCTCCATTTGTAGGTAGGAAATTGTATATCTAATTGATGAGTTCACCGTTTGAGGGCAATCGAACTAGTTGGGATGAATCAGGGGTAACGTTGGATGTTCTATGATAATTATTTGAAGAAATCACAAAATAGGGCCGAAGAAACTGTAAGCAAATAATGCAGCAATTGTGTGACGCGAATCCCTACCGCAAATTTTGGCCGCAAGCACATTGCTGAGCTCAAAATTGTGGATGTCAGTTATTGCAGTGGTGGATTGCGAGGGTCCACTTTTCAGATGGCACTTCATGGGACTTCCTTTCCCTTGCTCTAGTCGATAAAGAAGTCGCTGACATTAGTGACAAATGAAAATGGTATGCTGACTTCGGTAAATGGACGAGGAATTTAGACTCTTGTGAAGGTGACAAGCTGGCTTGGGTGTAACCCATCCATCTTCGCCAAATGAGGACTTGACAGCAAAACTGGATGCAAAGCAAAATTCTATTAGAAAAATAGTAGATAGCGGAGAGAATTCTAGAGGAAGGCTTACCATTAACTGGCCTACGTCACAAAAAATCATTAGGACCAATAAGTATCGTGTTAACAGTCCCTTACGAAAACCCCACAAGATATTCACAGTTTTAATTGTAAATTATGAATCCTTTTAATGTGATTCCTAGTGTCAATAACGATTCATGTGACAATAATTTTGCGTTCTTCATACATAATACTCNAGTGAGTGAGTGAGTGAGTGAGTGAGTGAGTGAGTGAGTGAGTGAGTGAGTGAGTGAGTGAGTGAGTGAGTGAGTGAGTGAGTGAGTGAGTGAGTGAGTGAGTGAGTAAGTGAGTGGTGGGGTGTTGGGTAATTGAGGTGGTAACATCAATTAAGCTACTCACCATTCTTGCAGTCATTATATGAGACGAGGAGGAATTGCCTTTTCTGCTGGTATGCTCTACTGGGTAAACAGGAACGCCTCCGTGAGGTAAGCACTGGTGGAAGCGCAGTATGAATACCACCCAAAGGGATGTCCCAACAGCAGCGCGCTAACTGCGCCATCGATGCCACATCCATAGGTGTGGTCAAATGCTTTCTTTCCCAACTGAAAATATTTATGTTGACTAGTTCTAGCATGCCTTGCATGGACTGGCCTTCTAGCTTCTTGCTCAAAATCCACTCTCAGCTTTTTACCTAGTAATTGTTGCCACACTCTGCCTTTCTGGTGAAATGTTCCTAGATATCTCCGCCTTTTGCGGAGTTGATCCTAACTTATTGTGTTGAGTCCCAAGAAGTGTCTGCGCTTACTAACCTCACCTCCCCGAGTGTGTCTACCTGACCCTCACTATTCCTATTCCCTCTACAAATTCAGTTGCCTAACTATGTACCTCACTTCTTCCTTGGTTTGCTAGCACAATGGCTCCAGTCCACCACTTTGCTTACTGTCCATCCAGCTCTACCTTCCAAGTTGGCTGCATCCCCGCGCAGACAATACCTCTGTAATTCAAGCTAAAATTTTTCCTGATCCTCTGCAAGTTACTCGTAGAGGCTACCTCCTCTCCATCCCTACGCATATGCCTAATGCGGGGAGATTGATCGTTACGAGACATCTTAATTGCTCCAAACAAATTGGTGGATTAATAGGGTTAGGGCATTTAAATAAACATGAATATCACACCATCATATCACTTTCGTTTGCTGTAACAAAAAAAACTGGAGATGAAGTAAGAATCGACGTTAAAATTTTGGGCAATTGTAGTGTCCCGATGCCCCCTTGAAGGCATGAGAAGGCAGAATACCGGAGTAGAATACATACATTCAACGGGCAGAGGGAAATGAGCTGCTGGCATGGCTCGGAGGCCAGCCTACGCAGCTAGGCCAATATGGCCACCTTCGTGAACCTGACCGAAACCAGCAGACCAAACAAACAAAGTATTACAACCAGGGCAGAATATATCATTTCAATACAGCCACCTCTATGACTGAAACCGAAACCAGCGAGCGTAACAAACAAAACATTACAGTTATGATTAATAAAAATCTTTGGGACTAATAAACATCGTGTTTAACGTCCCGTACAATTACCTTACAAGAAATTGCATTTGCCGGCAATTTCTATTTAGGTGTACCGCGTAGATACGAAATCCTTTTTGCCGTGATCGCTAGCGTCAATAACGATTCCTGTGACAATTATTTTGCCTTCTTTATGCCCACTACTCTTCCCGTGCATTTAGCGGCATATGTGAAGGGTTGAGCCTTCGTGTGGCCGCTGCTGCACGTGGCCTGCAGTTTGCACTAATGAATGCGGGTGAGTGTCTATTGTGAAAATTTTCAACTTATCTGATACATAACTAAATTTGCATATTGACATGAAAGTGTGGCTAATGACTTTTGAAGCTTGCTGAATCCATGGTTTGTGTAATGCTTATGGTGAAATACTCCAGTTCGATTAACTTATTGAATTAAATGCTGATGTAGGCTACGCCTGTTTGCCTTAAGGGCTTTTCTCATTGGGACGAAATCCGTTGTTCCTGGCTTTTTTAAGCATTTCAGGTTATGTCGAAAGGTGGGGGTCGAATTTTCCTATTAATCGTGACTACTGCTCCATTTGTAGGTAGGAAATTGTATATCTAATTGATGAGTTCACCGTTTGAGGGCAATCGAACTAGTTGGGATGAATCAGGGGTAACGTTGGATGTTCTATGATAATTATTTGAAGAAATCACAAAATAGGGCCGAAGAAACTGTAAGCAAATAATGCAGCAATTGTGTGACGCGAATCCCTACCGCAAATTTTGGCCGCAAGCACATTGCTGAGCTCAAAATTGTGGATGTCAGTTATTGCAGTGGTGGATTGCGAGGGTCCACTTTTCAGATGGCACTTCATGGGACTTCCTTTCCCTTGCTCTAGTCGATAAAGAAGTCGCTGACATTAGTGACAAATGAAAATGGTATGCTGACTTCGGTAAATGGACGAGGAATTTAGACTCTTGTGAAGGTGACAAGCTGGCTTGGGTGTAACCCATCCATCTTCGCCAAATGAGGACTTGACAGCAAAACTGGATGCAAAGCAAAATTCTATTAGAAAAATAGTAGATAGCGGAGAGAATTCTAGAGGAAGGCTTACCATTAACTGGCCTACGTCACAAAAAATCATTCGGACCAATAAGTATCGTGTTAACAGTCCCTTACGAAAACCCCACAAGATATTCACAGTTTTAATTGTAAATTATGAATCCTTTTAATGTGATTCCTAGTGTCAATAACGATTCATGTGACAATAATTTTGCGTTCTTCATACATAATACTCCTTTCGTGTGTTTAGCGGCATATGTGAATTGTTTGGCATCCGCGTGGGTGTCGCTGTGCGTGGTCTGCAGT
Source organism: Taenia hydatigena (assembly GCA_036345935.2). Classification (NCBI taxonomy): domain Eukaryota; kingdom Metazoa; phylum Platyhelminthes; class Cestoda; order Cyclophyllidea; family Taeniidae; genus Taenia; species Taenia hydatigena. The sequence goes on from JADWOT020000004.1 coordinate 21,221,144, forward strand.
TTGTACTAATGAGTGCGGGTAAGTGGGTGTCTATTGTGAAAGCTTTTGATTTGTTTAATGCACGAACATGCCTAAACCTATGTATTTACATGGAAGTGTGGTTAGCGACTCTTGAGGCTTGCTGAATCCATGGTTTGCGTGATGCTCGCGGTGAGATCCTCGAATTCTATTAACTTATTGAATTAAATGCTGGTGTAGACTACGTTAATTTACCTTGAGCGTTTTTTACAGTGTTCCATTTGTGAATAGGAGGTTGTGTATCTGATTGATACGTTTACCACTTGGGGGGCATTTGAACTATTTCAGACGAATCAGGGGTTGCGTTCTAAGTTCCATGATAATTATTTGAGGAAACTGTAAAATTAGGCTGAGAAAACTAAGTGGATAATGCAGCGATTGTGTGATGTGAAACCCTATCTCAAATTTTGGCCTCTACCACATTGCTGAGCTCAAGGCTGTGAACGTCAGTTACTGAAGTGGTTGATTGTGAGGGTCCACTTATCAGATGGCGCCTCGTAGGACTTCCTTTCCCTTGCTCTAGTGGATAAGGAGGTTACTGAATCCAATGACAAATGAGAATGAAAAACTCTATGCTGACTTCGGTGAATGGACGAAGAATTTCGACTCCTGGGAAGGTGACAAATCGGTTTTGGTGTGACGCCATCCATCGTTTCATCGATTGACGACATGTTACTGAAAAATCGTCTCAGCGTAGATGTGAGAGGAGACGCGAAGTAGCATGGACTCGAAAATGCCAAAGCCATAAATGAATGCTTTGTTCCCGCTCTGTGACGGCATTTAAGCTTTTTTATGTGGGGGTCTGACTTCTCCCTGGGTAAACCATATCCTCCCAGCAGCAGCTGCTTAATGCTGCGGCAAAAGTATCTATGTTGGTTGGGGAGTTGGAAGAATTTCCGCATGTAGGCATAATTTGTTCGATTCCAAGAAAGAGTCAATGTCTCCCCTGTGCGGTACAGTCATTGATGCGCCGAGAGTTAGCACTTGTTCATCATGAAGCCTGTCTCCCAATTTGGCAACGTGTAATTCATTCGGCACTCCTTCCACGAGGCGAAAAATTGCAGCCCCACGACATCGGGCATGTGCGTGAGGGCGAACACTGACAATACTGCGTCCTCAGTGGGGCTCCAGGTGTCACAAAATTGATCCCTTCCCCGTCTCCCTTTTCGGCCGTGAATGCGGCTGAGGTCTTAGTGAGCTACAGTAAGTGCCTACCCTCCACTTACCAACATTACGTGTATTTGATGTCCCGGTTATTGCAAATGGGCCTGATGTCCACTCTCAGACGTGACTGATTTTAAGTGCTACAAGCATATGATTTTGGGTTAGAGCAGGGAACTAGATGTAGGAGCTTTCTCGGTGGATGATCGTATTAATTTTACGCAAACAAGTTGTTGACAACTAAAAACAAAGGGACGTTTTGGCTATGATATACTTGTTGAAAAGAGGATGGGTGAAGTCATGTTGTGAGAGTTAATCTCTTTTCTGTAGCACACCATATGATTAGGTAATTTAAGCGACTTTTTAGATGTATGCTGCTTGCGCCGAATATGAACGAGCCGATAAAGTGCGTAGGACCGTGGTATCCCTTTTATTGCCTTAGTGGCTTATGTTTTCTTTTGTTGCATCTGTTGGGATTGTTTGCATTTTATTGTCTGTATCTCTGGTGGATTCTAGTAGCGTTGTCATTGGCGTCTGGTGTTTCTTAGTCTTTCATAATCAGGAGACGATTATTAATAGTGTATTAGTTACCGTCGGAATTACTTAGGAGGGTTGAGTTGACACTTGCCTCTACGACCTGATTGCCTGTATAGTTTGGCCTAAGTTACTACTTGGAGACGAAGATGGCTACAAGATTTATCAATTGCATGCTAGAAAGCATTGCGTTCGTGTGTGGTGGTAGTGCACATCCCTCTTACTCATCGTGGTATCTCAGTGTGGAGGTAGATTTTGTTTCTGTGATTTTACAGAAAAGAATTGGTGATGGATAAATACTGTAGACGATCAGAAGTGTTCCTGATGTTCATTTGGTACAAGTGTTGGGGAGTCTATGTCCTGAGTTCAGCAAAATATCCACGTAATGGTATTTGTGTACCAACGCCAATTTACTTATTGCGCTTTACTCGAGCGTTATTTTTGGTTGGTTCTCGTTTTTTATCCTTGTTTTGGAGCGTATGGCTGCTCTTTTGTGCCTTATTGTGGAGTTTTTTCGTCTTCTCTGCTGTCATTTTCATTCACCGCCTTGACACTCCATTAACCGATGATGTTGACTTCACCGTTACTCCCGCTTTCCTTACAGACAGGGAGTGCGATGCGGCAAAGGCAGTGGTCGACATCTGATGATTGAACCAACACGGTTCTACCACCTTGAGCCTCTTGCTGCAATATTATCATTGAGATCGTCAACAGTCTCCTCGACATTGCCATCTCCTTATGCCACAGTGCCGCACTTAGCACTCACACAGGTGACGTCTCTTGCATGGAGGCGTACAACCACCGCATCTTCAACATTGTCTCTCCCATTGTGCGTCTCGTTCACCAAATTCCGCATTCCACCGATAACTCTTGTCCGTCAATTCTACTTCTTTGTACTCTTCTTGTTTTTAGGTGGCGTTGATGAGTGGCAAGTCAATGCTACCGCCGAGCCGCTGATGACTTATTGCTTTGGAAATCGAGGGCACGAATTCTGATGGTCCTGCTGTCACCGCTGCTCCCTTGGTGCCTTTCGGCGAGGCTATGAATTTGGTGACGAGACAACGGAGATGATGGAGACGAGTGATTTGAGGAGGTGACGGGACGCAGAGCACAAGTGGTTCATTTGCAACTTCTAGGAGAACTGGAGGCACAAAGTCTAATGTTTGAACTCTTATAAATCAAAATGTCGAACTGTTTCTATGTGGGGCAATGTCTCAACTTTCCTGCCCTCTCTAATTTCTCTTTATGGAAACGGAGTCCTTATGCACTCAATGATTTCTCCAGAAATTGGGCAGCATGTCCCCTGCATTTCCAAATTCAAAGAAAAAATTGTATCACAAAAATCAGGTTTCTGTATTCTTCAGCCTAGTCATGGTTCGCTTGCAGAGAAAAGCTGCTAGTCCCTCTTTAAATTAATCAAAAAGTGCCTCTTGATTGTTGAGAGATCCTATCTGCTCAATCCTGCAGCTAGTATCTACTACAGGGCGTGGTTTGCCACAAGACTATCCTTTTTCAAATGCTAGAAAGTAATTAAAAGGGAACCACTTTGAATAGCCCTAGAAGTGCCACCACTTTGTCCGATTTACTGGCCACCGGGTAGAGTTGTGTGTCCAAACCGTAAACAAACAGTTACAAGTAATCTTCATTAGAAGACGGGACCTGTGGGTGATTGAGGCGTCTCCCAACGGACAGCACAGTGGTGGGGTAGTCATCCCACCAATTGATTTGAAAGGCGGTTCATAATGCAGGCCGAGCGATTGATTATCGCCTCTGACAGTCCCGACTGGGTTCGCGATTTGTCTCACTTATTCTATCGCCACCTCCAGTCCTTGGTGTGTATTTAGTGCAGCTCATCATGCGGTGCGCCGGCTGGTGTGATGTGGCATAGGATGAAACAACCTACTGTGCAAATCTGCTTTGATACAGTTTGATGGACAGGATTGGATGGGATGGAGCACGGCATGGTTTAGTGAAATTGGTAGGTGTACTTAAGCCTGGGCAAGAGCTGAGTTGGGGTGGGGGGGGGGGGGGGATCGGAGAGGTGCGAACTCGTAAATTGCATAAATTATGCATATATTGCACAGTTAATTTAGTTATTGAATATTGCAGTTAACAACTGATGTGCGGCGGACGCGTGGCAGCGTGGCCGAGTGGTCTAAGGCGCTGGTTTTAGGCACCAGTCTGAAAGGGCGCGGGTTCGAATCCCGCCGCTGTCAAACCCTATTCGTGCTCGCACTGTCCACCCTGCCGTTGCAAGCCCGACCTGCACAGCAGTGCTACTTGCCAAATCGCGGAGGGTTGCAGTCAGGCCTGTCAGTCGGACGGTTTGCGCGTCTCCTTCACGGCTGTTTGACCGCCTACCCGCCTGCGTGGAATGTCGCGTGGTTGGTGGAGGCCGCGCCAGTGAAGGCGGTACCTGAACAACAGCCAAGCTTTGTCGATCACTCTCTACTCTATCGGTGTACGGCTGAGTGTTGAAGCTGCTCCTTTGAGTGGTACGATAAGAGTCGTCCTAAAGCACATCTGCTGTGGTGTAACAAACTGCTGTAATGGTTGAAGTGGAGACTAAAAGAGCATAAATAAGAAGTGCACTTCTTTCCCATACAACGTGCAGCAGATGTCACCTCAAGATGTACATGGGTGCGTAGTGTGGTGCGCACCTTGGTACGCCGTCTTGAGGAAAAGGAAAGTTTAGTTATTGGAAGCGAATGCGGTTATCACGATTCTCACTTTATCCTTTAATGGGAAATAATCCTCTCCCTTTCGCCTTCAACTTTGAAGAAGCGCACTCGATAATAGGGGCTCGTGCATGGAACAACACGTGGTGATTGTCAAAGCTCCTTGTGACACACATGAGATGCTGATTTACCCGAATCAAATCCTTGTCCATTTGTCTGCCGTTCTAGGACGACATCATTTATCATGACTTGGTTGCCAGAAAGGATCAATCACCAATGCAAACGAAGAGTGTGGATACATGGACGATGGGGCTTGTCTATTTATAAGTGCGCATAAGTGCACGCCTATTAACATTGAAAAGCCTGAAAATATGCATACTGATTGCCTATTTGTTACTTATCTGCCCAGATGAGATGACTCTTAATCATAAGGTGTGGCGCTTTGATTGGATAAACATCCCACTTGTGTGACCTGAAACCGACTGCCACTTCTCGCTTTTCCATTTCATCCGTGGTCCATGTGTTTGGGTAGATTTTGAACAATCGCCTATGCTGTTCTCCTCACTGCTGTTACTAATTCTTTAGGCACTTTGATCTAGCACTGGTATGCGTTAAGTGTTGACAGCTCTGATTTTTGCGTTCATTGACTAAATTTGCATATTTTCATAAAAATATAGCCACCATGCGTCCAACTTTTACTTATATTGTTGCCCTAACCTAGCCAAGGAAGGCGATATTTAGCAAATTTTGATGTATATGTGTGCTTTATAGGGAACAAGTTAGAGTGTTTGTCTCAAAGTATGTTGAATTCGCTATAACAAGATGGGCATATTGGATATTGATGCATACGATACAGTGATCTGCGTCATAGTTCGCGGGATTATCTGCGGTTGAGCACAATCCTCGCCTCCAAAAAGTTTTCCTCTTCCCAAGTCGGAACAGTAGCATAGGCACTAAGCATACTCACTGTTGATTGACAGTTTATTGTTGTTTTGCTTCTCACTGCTTAGTGGGTTTGAAGAAGGCATTTCGAAAATTTATGCTTGATTTTAAGCGTACTCATATTCAAGACGATATCAAGCATTTTTTCGGCTTCCTCTATTAATGGCATTTTGATTATAAACGAGCGAGCAGACATGAAAAAGGACACAAATTTGGGTGAATCTGGCATCATTTATCACTCTCTGCCTAAATTGTTTAAATATGCACGTTTATTTGTTATCTAAAACAGTTTCTGGGGTTGATCGCTCCCGAAATTCTCGTAAACTATTCATTGGTTCTGTAACCTGATGACGGCTTTGGAGGCGCTGTACTAACCACCTCGGCGTGGTTACTTTCCCTGCTGTGGTGATGTAACAGCCCCAGACCGGTCACTACCTTCCCCTCAGTCGTAGTGTTTATAAGTATTGGTTCAATTTTTTTGACGAATGTTTGATTGATAGATGGCGGAGGCAAACAAAGGTGCGGTTAGCTAACGTTTCATTTTGGTCAAATCATTGCTACTGATAATGTTTAAGTAAGCGAGTGTCGGACACGGCTTCGTTATGACCAGCTGCCCTGTTTGCGCTCAGTGGCTGCTTCACTGCCACACACAAGCACATACACCAGCCTGTCCGTTACATGTTGGTTCAAATTGATCGAATTATTTAGGTATAGATGCAAAAGCTCTGTGCACTCGCTCCATCCCCACCCCTTTGTTCAAGCGTGTGATGTTATCAAGCGTTATTTGCGGCCTGTCCTCAATGTGGCGTCTGGTATTTGGTCGACAAGCCGTATGGAGACATGAGCAAAAGCGCAGTGTGGTTCCTGCCCAAGCCTTAGTCTTGTAGCATCAATTGGCAAGCTCATTTTCACATCGCATTGCCCTTTCTGCAGTATGCTTATCGCTGCAATGAGTGCCTGGAGGCGGCAGTCATCGCATGCAGTGCCATGTTCCACTTTTTCACATTAGAACATGTTTTAGTAGCCTTTTCGAGAGAGTTTTTGTAAAACATTAAAATTCAGTTGTTCATTTGGTTAACCCGTTGGTAGAGGCAGACACAGAGGCTGAAGTTACCTATTTAAGAAAGCACCTGTCTCTTTGTCTGTCTGTCTATCGACCTATTTGTCTGTCTATCTACTCAACTATCTGCCCACCTATTTCTCCAGCTCTACCTTCAATTACGAAATGTAAGAGACATTTAGGAGAGCATATGATGAACACATGATGATGGCCGAGATGGACCTGCTCACAATGCTTACAGGAAGCATTCAAATTGGAAGAATTGTCCTTTTCAAATCCCCAATTAGTTAAAGGAAAGCAGTCCAGTCGTGTAAATAAAGGGCGAGTTTGTAGGCGGAGCCAAAAACCCTAACACCAAGTTGATAATTTTTACACCGACTGAAGGTCAAGGAGGGAGAAAGGGAGGGAGGGGGGGAGGGATGTATCAAGTTCAGCATCTCCGAGACTCTGCAGGTTCTGACGAAAATGCAATCCGGCAACGCTGAAAGATTGGCTGACGCACACAGCATCTGCCGACGATGAAGTGAAGCAGGTCTGCTCGACGTGAAAAAACCACGTTGATGTTCTTTTTTATGCCTCCGAAGCTGTTTTCCCACCAACGACAGGGGAAGGAATCTAACGTCTTGGCAGAGAGCTCTTAGCCCAAGATTTGACTTTTGATTATGGTATTCCACAAGTTGGAATCAGAGAGGGAGGTGAGTTGATTGTTTGACATCGCTAATTGCTAGCGAATAGGCATGTCGCAAAGTGTCATAACAACTAATCGATCTGGAGGGTAAAGAGTAGAGTTGAGATGTGGGTCACTATCCTGCTCCAAAATGTGCAATTAATACCATGGGGTTGTGATGCGCACTAAGCCTTCGCTCTGGCTTTCAGTAAAGGAGGCAAGTATACCTGGCTAACGTGAGACATTGCATCATTTAGCCAATAGAAATGGGAAAGTGTGAATTTCAACTGGATAAGAGAAAAGACTACGTGGAGGGCGGTCGCTAACTGTCAGATATGGTCCACTCAATGTTGGAAATAACGAATACTAGCTGGACTGCACAAATATAAATGACAGTGAGTGAGTCGGTCTGAAATAAACACGTCAATTAGTAAAATTCCATGCAGTCAGTAGACAACGCTGTCAAAGTTCTTGCCCTGATTTCTGTTTGGTTGGGTACACAAAACTTATAAATGCAAAGTTTGCTTTTACTGTTCCAGCAGCACCTTGTGCGCAATTATCCCAATTAACGCATCCGCTTTTTTCTTTCTTCCATTCTTGCTTTGTTTTCCGACTGGCTCACCTCCTGACACCTACTTCCATTCGACAGCATTTTTTCGTGGGCAACAGTCACCTCCAAAATGCATTCCTTCTCCTCTGCTTTCCCGAGTACCTCAACGACCGGGGAATGACCAAACTGCATGCACGTAATGCGATGCCCTTTCTCCACTTCTTTTGTGAAGTGATTGTAAACATTGAGGAAAATGACTAAATCAATGCTCGTAGTGAAACAAAACATAAAATTTTCTTGCAAAGTTCTACTGGCATGTGGTGCAATTCCTTGCTTGACTGCCGGTTTTGGTTGCGATCACTTGGGCGGCCAAATTGCCCCAGCAGGGTGGGCTGGTCTGCGGGCTATGCCAGTAGCTCCGTTCCCTCTGCTTGCTAGTACTATGCCTTCATTTACCTTCAAGGAAGCCTTGGGGCGCTGCAAGCAGGATAAGCATATCAGCCACTGCTGCAGAGCATTTTCAGTTCAAACCCTGCGTAACAAAAGCGATGAATGAAGATAGAAACAAAATTTTGACGCTCAATGTGTACAGATGTACATTGTGATGTGTAGGTGGTTGTTTCAACCTCATCTCACAATGGAACCTCGGATTGGACGACATTGCCTTTGCTCTAAATACCGTGACAGTTTCCATAGCTATGGCTGTATTTTGCACGCCACAATCAATCTATTACACTAGATTTTCGCATTTCCACCTCAATTTTTAAAGTATATCAACAAAGATCAACTTATACGAATTACACTGAGCAGAATGGAAAGGGAAAACATCTGATGCAACCAGACTCGTCCTAAATTGAGCGCATGCGGACCCGTGAAGCGCATAGCTCAGTGTATAGCCGTAGAAGGCAGGTTAGGCGAGCTCATTTGATAGTATATATGATTGTTACATTTGCTTGCAAGTGTGCAAATCACTTCAAAACTGGTAGCCTATGAGTCAATGCTCAAGTGTTGACCTTGTGATATTACGGTACTGCTGTCTATTGCCATCCGAACTGTCGATGCGATCTGACGCACTACAACGCAACGAGACGTTAGTCTTATCATATCAACCAAACAAAGCTCGAAATCCATCTTGTGCCGTTAATTCTGCTTCATTTAAAATTTACAGGAATACTTTTCTACAATACACTTACAATCTCCATGCCGAGAACTCTCTTGTCCTACTGGGTCATCCGTTTTAACTAAAAAGACAATGAATGAACATGAAGGAAACTAAAATCGTGCAAATTTAGCTAGCGTAATCGCAATTAAGCTCATTATACCCTACTAATGCTTCCTAAAGGTCTGCAAAGTGGAAGAGACCAAGGCAGTATGATACGAAGTCATCTACGGAAGTGGCGTAAACGCGAACGACTTTGCAATGTCCAAAATAAAAAAGCGTCTTTTTGAATCCTTCATTTTTGACCCGCTGTGTGTTACAATAAAGCATAACTTTTGGAGGAATGCGCACAAAATGCACATCAGACTCTGGCAGAATTGGACGGGCGCAAGCGCACAAATATACGTTCGGATGAGGTGACCGCGTAGTGCATCAGTGTCCAAACGGCACAAAACACAGACAGCACACATTGTGTTGCACAGGCTGTGTTTAAGGTATAGAAGGTAGTCCTCGTATTACTTTCAATGCATATGAGGACACGAGGCAAGATTGTTGGACAGGTTTCGGAACCTCTCTCACCTTTCTGGCACAATAAGAGCGATCCATTATTAGTTATGCAGAGCGTCACACGAATCAGACAATGGACATTTGGGTTCACTAAAGCATGTAAAGCAAGTGGCTGCAACAGTGATACGACGCAGTTGCTGGCGAAACAGAGATTCATTGCATTTGAGCGTTTGTTGCAAAAGTCATTGCCAATCTGATCAAAGCAAGAGTTGGTTCACTTATTAGTCTCATCTGTTACTAACCTAGGGTAAAAACTCTACGAACATGCATACGAATCTAAACACACAGACCTACACACTGCCACCTGCCAGCGTTCAGACACACAGATGTGTATGTGCTTATGGAAGTGCATCTCAAGATAAAAAAAACCGCCTACTTTGACGCCCACGAGACAAGTGTGCATGGTATAAGGTGGCAGTTGTGAATGGCATCCATTTTAATGAAGATGAGGGTGAGATGCGCAAAATCCAGTGACAGTGCGTGCAGTGTATTCAATGCAAAAGTAAAAGCATCGACTAGATCTATCAACGACCTCGCATTTGGATGGAACGCATAGTTGGTCAAAAACTTTGAGCATTGTAGGCGCTTGAATGAAGCTGGCCGAATTCCACTGGCTTCCTTGTTTTGCCATTTTGAGTGTTGAGCTATTTATTTGATCTGGTTCTCTTTTGGAAAGTTTGGAGATAATTTGTCAGAGGGGACTTTTAAATGCACTCCATATCCTGGAGACCTTAAATTCAATATACTTGAACCGAAATCCTGTCGTTATATTGCCACTGTTAGGAAAACTAGTAGTACTTGCGCAAAAAGCATTCGCATGAAGCAGAGGAGCAATGACTTGTCAAAACAAGCCACTTAGGCTATCTGTTTGCGTGAAAATGTGTATGTTACTCGCTGATCACTCTGTACCCATTATTTATGTTGCATCACGAATAGGCACAATACGGCTACTCATCAGTTATGCCACATGAAAAGGCATGACTCCGGAAGTCACGGTTCTTCTGGATCTAGATTGCCACGCTTTTAAGGTGAGATTTTTCCAGCAAATCTGCCCTACTAGGGTCTATGCTTGAAACATACTGCCACGAATCGCGTCGATTGTGCGCATAAAAAGCCTCCTATACCTTGGAAGTGTTCCTTCTTTGGGAATGTGGACTGCTTTTGAGTAAACAGATGAGATCTATCCTCGGCAAAGTGAAGTGCTTCTCACAACTTCAGCAGGTGCTCTGCTTAAGTGGCGAACTCTTAAAACTACGAAGAATCTTAGCTTCAGTTCACTCTACACTAAGGTGCAACAGTAACATTGGGTGGAGCGATTTCTCTGACGTTAAGCATCATGGAGAGAAACCAATGAAGTTACCACCGCATCACCGTGGATAGGCCCCTCTAGTGTGTGAATGCCATCGGCTAAGGTATGCGATAGCATTCCTCTTTAAGAGATCACGCGTTATGAATCCGTTGTGTCTAAACCTTGTCTCTATGCATGAGGAATTGCAGAGCTTGACATTAAAACACATTTTGGCTCCTCCTCTTACGTGATTTTTCCCTCGTTTTAGCAGTTTCTCCCGCCTCGCTGTTGAAAGCCTTGCCCATCATAGGTGCGGCCGCATTTCTTGTCTGACGTTGGAGTTGGGATGACAAGAGTAAGTTCGAACAAGTACGAATCTGCAGGTGCACATCACCCGAGAGGCCACCGTCAATTGTTCTTTGGTTGATTCGTCATTTGATGTGGTGATTCCCTGCAACAGCACCGATCTGATGCTTCAACTCTGGGACAGAATCTCTCAGGTCATTTGTTTAAAAGGCGACGTTACTTATCTATTTTACTCAAGCTGATCAATGAGGGAATGCTAACCTGTGACCTTTGACCAGCACATGACTGTTTCTGCGTGAAGTCAGGAATTTATGCCCAAACATGGTACCGTCCAATTAGTCAAGATCACTACCTTTATACCCCTGTTTATAAGACTAAACATTTTTTAGCCATAAAAGTTGAATATTTTGCTTTTATAAGGAAGAGGTTGAATTTATGTCTACCAAAATGAAAGTAACCATAAAAGCCCCCACACTTGGAGACAGAAAGTACGCTTTGTAGAAGCAGCTCTATCGGGTTTAGGTAGAAGTCGAATGAGTTGAAGAGTCGAAGTGTATTTGAAGTGGTTCTCGAGTTTGGCGTCCGCCGTCAGTGATAATACTGATGGATAAAGAGCCAACATCACGGCGGACCTCCTCTTCCTCCTCTGCGTTGCCATCTTTACCCATAATATTTGCCTTTTTTTCTGTGGTATCAGCTTCACTAATCGTATCAATAGACCATTGCAAGGTCTACCTCCAAAAAGACCGACCAGCAATCCTTTGAACACACGGCTGTCGCACCGGCAAAAGCTGAACGTTTCGCCAAATCTCTACGTCATCCTAATTTTCAAGCATCCCTAATGTGAGTCGGTTGACAAATAGCATGAAAGAAATAAACGGAGTGCTGCTAGTCTGTGCTGACTTTATCAAACCGTTGAGGCAAGTTTAGCAACAGAAAAATGCACAGTAATAACTGCTCTCTCTACTGCACATAAGACAAAATGTGTTTGCAGAAACTGCGTACAAATCTGAGCACATTTCTCAATCGAAGCGGATTCACTGAGAGGAAATCGCAGTTGGTTGGCTGTTAGAAGAAATGGCAACTCCACTACCGGTCAAGTAGATGGTTATTCCCTAACCGATTGCCGAGATCAGTAGTGATGCATTTTTGAAGGCCTCTGCATTAGTGCTACTTGGCTTCCCTGACCTCCTTGCAACTCTAATGCGCGCTTTACTGTGGCTGGGTGATGATGGCGGAAGGAGACTGCATTAGCTGCACCATTTAAAACCACCTACTTAGGCTACTCACTTTCATGTGCACAATCGCAGACCTTAACATGAGAGCTGCCTGTTGTCAATTTCGACATAGAGCCTTGGTGAACAGGGTCAATGCGTGGCGAGAAGGAGGCATAGAAGGTATCTGCTCCAACTGTGACCGCCTTTTTGCTCGGATTTATGCATTAGATGCTTAGTGGCCCGTGGTTAGAGAATACTGGTAGTTTCTTTGTTCTTAAGCAGCATATAAAACCAAGTGTTACCCATTGCGTACATAGGAGTTAATATTTTAGTTTTACGGCCTTCCAAAAAACTCCATGCGGCAGAACCTTGAGTGTGCTTTTACCTCCTACCTTTATACATTTCGAGCCACAAAAGTGGGAATGCTGTATTCAAAAGGCGATGGCATTCTGTTCCTTTCCCCCATATGCATTAGCGATACCTCCTTCTGTTCTGCCCCATGACTTGAGAGTGAATGAGCAAGCGAGAACTCTCGAACTTGCAAAACATGGATCACCTGGCACTGCAAAATTCGCCAAGAAGCTGAATTGTTTTAGACAAGACACCAGTGAAGATTTTGGCTCCATGGCGCTCCTTATCATTTTGTGTGAAGTAGACTAGCAATGGGAGGAGTAAATTTTGCTGGTTGAGAGATGAGGCGAACTGAGCAAAAGGAGTTCTAACAAATTAAATGCAAGTTGTTTAAGCGGCGGCTACCACCGTCAATGTGATTACAACGACGTCACACAGACCTCAGACCGGAAGCTCTTACTGGCGAGGCTGTGAGTACACCCAGCGAACATTGTGTATGCACACACCTGCCATCCTCCGGCGTCCGAGTCGATGTCTTCCTCTCCTATTTATTTATAGCACTTTGGAAGCCATTCATCTCGTCGCAAGTAGTGGCCATAAAGGAAATATGTTGGAGTTGTTCGCTATATCGAAGTAACCTTGCTTTCGTCCATCTGCAGAATCTTTGCTTTTCAAGTCAGGTGAATTGACCTGTGTATTTGGAGAAGGCTAGGTAAAGTGTATTCCGCACTAGCAATTAGGCTTCACTACTACTACTACTACTACTGCGTTTAGGCGTGAGTTACAAGCAACTTTGAAGCGGATTTGAGGAGGGGAAAATTTGTCGTCCCAAATCATTGAGCCATTTAACAACGCCTTTCATGTTGGAAGTATTCGGTAGAATAATAATGAGGTGAGGACATTTTAGCGTTGACTTCATGTGTTACTATTATGGAGTGAGTTTGATGAGGATACCTGAAGTATGCACGATCTCTAACTTCATTTAAGTCGAACTGAACTGAGTGAACAAATCCTCAATCCCCTGCCAGCGTGTGGCTTGTGCATTTGTACATTTTTCAGCTAACTTCCATTCATTGACCCTAATCCTTACCAATTTACATTCATCTCCATTTATTTGGTGACAGATGGGGCACACTGAAACAAATAAATTTTCATTGCCTTCTAGTAGAAAAGACAAACAAATGCATATTCTCTTTTGTAGATGATAGATATTCCTGGTGAAATTCAAGTGAGGTTTGCCACTTAAACTCGGTAGTGGTGTTGCTGGCCACCTTGTCACACCGCATAAGGAAATTGATGTCATGTCTTTTTGACTTATTCACAATTGACATTTGATTTGAGTGTTAAGCTAGTAGTGTTGAAGGTCTTCTTTTCCACTCTGCAGTTGCAGTATTTCTGTTAAATTGTGAACATCTTCAAACGATCGGTTGATCGGTTTTGATCTTGCTAGTGAGTCGCGGTGAGATAAAAAGCTGTCGGATTGGAAAGGGAGCATGGTATTTAATGCATAGAGTTGTGAAGGGGTGGGGATGCAGCCAACTTGGGTGGCGGAGCTGGATGGGCAGTGCTCTGGTCCAGTAAAATCGTAAGAGAGGTCAGAAGTAGAACTAATGCTGGCAAACTGGGGAGGAAGTGAGGCTTGTAGTTAGGTGACTGGACTAGTGGAGTATGGAAAACTGGGGCGCTGGGATATCAAGGGAGGTAGATTGAGAGCTGGCGTTGTCGAGGGGCTGCGAAACGGTAAATTGAAAAGTGGAGTAGAAAAATTTAAGGGGTGCTGATTTGGGTAGGTTGGTGCTCCAGCCTCGTTTTAATTCCCCACTAGCAATAGCTTCAACCGATGGATCGTTTCGTGATCTTGCAATTCCAGGACGGCTCCCATCCTCATATTTAGTGCTAGAGGCTTGCAGTTTTGTGCCTCATTTCCAAAGCTATTCGTTAAACCATGCTTCACTCTCTTACCGCCTGATTGGCTGAGTTCGCGTCATTTTCGCGTCAAATGTCCTTTCGTCCTTGTAAATAGGATCACACCAAGTCCAAGGTCAATCAGCAGTTCCTGTGAGTAGCTATAAGTAAACCGCCAAATATGTGAATGGGTTGATGGGTGGGTGACTTTTACGTGGACACTTTGTATTTCTAATTCCTAGCCCCGTTGCTAATTCATCCGCTTTGATTGAGCACTCGGTGGATGGATCAGGGGATAAAAAGTCTGATTTAAGGTAGAAGTGTAGTAATTATCTGAGTGAGAGATCTATAGGATCCAAGGCGTTTGCGCAAGTATACAACGTTGAGACCATCCTGACAACCTGATAGATATTCTCAAGTCTCCCGGATAGTTGTTGGCTGGTGGACAGGGAGGACGATTATCTAGCAACTCTTGCCTGTGCCATAAAAGGCAGATAGAGAACAGGTGGGACGAGGCCTCCCCTCCTCTGATGTTTGCATCGGTAAAAATGGTTAGCGCCATGACTGAGGCTCATAACAAGAAAGCAACACTGTGACGGTTTGGTACGTGCACTAGCGTTTAAGTCTCCTTGGTCTTCATTACTAAGTCCCCTTTATTAAGCTCCACAGTCTCTTCGAGTGCTAGCAATAACGCCTTCCTTCTAATGCTGATTTAGCGCTACACATCCACTTGATATTGGTGTGATGGTAGGATGTTCTGGAATGAGCCCATGCGTCAGGCCCCAGCTCTTTATCATGTAGCCCTCCTCCCCTCCATCTCTTCCCCCAGATTAATTAACAATTCAATGCATTTGACTAAACCTTTTGCACGCTTTTGGAGACAGGGTATACTGGGTGCCCTTTCCTTTCCCTTGCAAACGCATTCTAACTTCTTCCATAGTCATTGTAGACATTAAATCTTAATCAACGGATGTCTCGTTTATTCGCTGTAATAGTTGTCTCTTCCCTTTTATGTTTACTCACTCATTTCTTTGTCTTTTCCGAGCCGGATGATTAATACCAAAAAAACAGCTTCACCTTCATATCTAGTGGCATGAGGAGGACGTTCGTACGGTCAAGTCGTGCCAAGTTTACCCGTATCACGTCAATCTCCTTCACTTCGTCACCAATGCATGGAATGAGAGAATTGGCTTTTAAAGATATTGCACTTCATCTGCCAGTGTGAGTACGTAAGTCCCGCTTGACCAGTACACCTTTTCAGTGAGCATAATCATCATTGGCGCGAGCACAGTTGAAGCAAAATTTTTACTCATTATGAGAAAGGAGGAAATGCTCATTGTGTCTTACCTCCCCGGCCTACCTAAAGGTGCTACGAATGTTTGGTTTAGCTGACTCTTCATCGTAACAGTGGGAGCCGGGTTGGCTTTCACATTTATGAAAGTTAATTTTGCGCGTTCTCAAAGTAGCCCTCCATCCCAACTTGTTCGTAGGCTGGATCTTTGAAAAGTAAACAAACCATGTCCGCAAGGCACTTCACCTCAGATCACCCATGCCTGAGCTAGATGAATTAATTGGCTCCACTTATGACTTAATCGCCGTGTCAACGCTTCCACTGCATGTCTAGTGCAGAGCTGCTGCGCAATATGTTACTGTGCGTTTAAATGATGTAAAATCTGGTCAAAATAGCCATCACAGATGCCTGAAATGGATACAATTTACTCAAATTTAAAAGGATTGCAGCACTTTGGGCAAGTGATCCTGCTACTTGCTTGTGTACCGGGATTCGAGCCAGTCCAGCACCTCACCTGCGACGAACCTAATGGCAAACAAGGAAAAAGGGGAAGAACTGAAAGAACAATCCTCAACAAGTTGCCAAAGGTGGTAGCTCATGTCGCACATTTTATGTAATTTTATTCAAATCACGACTCATTTAGTAGAGCTAATGTATCTCCCTACTAATTTGTGGTTTATAACGGAGTGAAATGCAGAATAGCTTCCTCTGAAATCACCAAAAGTGTGATATATAGTGGGCTGGTGAAAGTACAGACGTGAAATCAACCAGCGTCGATCACTGTGCTTCCCAAATGTCATTAATGTTTGTGGCAACTCAATATAGCAGAAAATTACTTCCTTTTATTGACATTGTAGGCATTGTAGTCTCCAGTACACCACTATAATCACCTTTTCAACTGCATGGTGATTGGGAGAGCAAAAAATTTGGACGCGCAATTGATGACACTGTGAAGGGGAGAGGAAGATGGTTGCCTCCAGGACATTGGGGCATTAAGATCCCCTCATGTTAGTCAATCTCTATTTCCAAATCCCGGACCACGGAAAAAGGAATCGGAAATTTCTCCTTACATTTTTACATGACCATTATCTCACCATACCACAAACTACCCACTTTTGTTGCGCATTGCGTCTTAACCGCGTACACCTTCCATTGAAATCGACCATCTGATTCCCTTCAACACCGCAAAGAGTGACTAAAATTAACATAAAGCCGATAAAACAGATGAAGATTACGTGGATAACCTACGGATTCTGCCGTACACCCAAGAAGACCCCAAAATCTGCAGCACTTCTATAGTTTTAGCGAATGGTGGTGTTTTGTTGAGAGTTTTGCTACGATCGCAAGGCAACGAAATAACGGATAGGACCAAGAGCATGATGGATCATTTAAAGAAATTGAGCATAAGCTTCGCACTGAGTTAATAATGGCGATTAAGAAGCGTAAAGTCTGCGTTTTAGCATTCGCACTAAGTACTGGCACTAGCAATTCTAGAGATTGTCGGCTCTTGAGGAGTGATTGTTTGTAAGGTTGCCAATAATTAATGGATCGCTCAACCAGCCGACTCTTTCCGAGCAAATGCAGGTCGAAGTTAAAGTGATAAAATCCAAATTAGCGGGACCTTACACCGTCGATGGAGCTTGTCCTACATTTACGATCACTTGTTGACAAGCGCTCTGCAAAACAACGCTTCTGAATTTTTTATTTGGCACACCTTGACATCACACCATCTTCAAAGGAACCGCACCATGTATGCACTTGGTGTGAAAGCATTGAAAGCTGGGCGATGCTTGAAACGATAGAGTACATAAAAGAACGCCTCACACCTCTAATGCCACTGTTACGGGGCTTTGCATGTACGTCCTAAATGTAGAAGCTGTTGTTGTGAACAAATGCTAGGACACTCGAATTTGGGGCGGAATTGTCTACTTCTGCGTACATGTAAAGTGTACGGTGGCGGCAGCTTCACCACACTTTCCTACTGTTAATGCAAGCCTTCAGTGAAGTACAAAGTGGAATAGTTGCCGAAACCTTTTGTACCTCTGTAAAACGTGACTAGTGTGACATCAAGAGAATGGTACAAAGATTTCAACCCATATTTTTTTTTACTTCCTGGAACTAAAGGCCACGGAAGCTGTCGATTTGCTTCAAATTAATTTGTCTTATTGCATTATGCGCACACACACACGCCATGAAATCACTCGAATAGCGTTAACACCAATGCCTCATTCACTTTTTCAATTGGCTTATTTCATGGGACAGAGGACCTCTTCAAGATTGGTCAATGTAGTTACGCGAAGCGTCCAGGCTCCTGAGCGTCTAGCGCACCAACCGAAATTCAGTATACATGACCATCGTGGCGACTGATGCCATGCAAAATTAAAAAGGCCTTCTTAAAGATCACTATGCATTTAAAAAGGATCAACTGAATTGCCATTTGTCAACAAGAAATCTGGTTGTCATCCAAATTTTTCTCAGTCGTGGATTTAAAATGAGGCAAAAGGAGATTAATTTTTTTGCAGTAATCTTCAAACCAAAAGTAGTCAAATGTAGTCTAAGACTTGATACCAGGATGGGAAAGTATAGTTGAAATAATAGAAAGCATGCTATCGAAACCTCTTATTCATTCTTGAAAAGTACTCGCCACTAGACAATGGGAAGATATTGTGGGGTATTAGCAATGCCCGCAATTGGAATAGTTGAGATGACAACATTTCGCCGGATTTAACATGGGCCTCAATGTCGCCGTTTGCAAGACCGTCTGCATCGCTGAATTGTCAGGTTCAGTGGGGTGAGGTGTATGGACCACGGGGCAATGTGACAATCGAAGCGCCCACCCACTGTCAAAGGAGTAATTACGTACACAATAGCGGTCGCGAAACAAGCCGTATCATTCCCAAATTATGATACGAAGCGATGAATTCAAATGGGTTGTATTTTTTGACCTGGACTTTTTCCTTCCCATCAGTACAAAAATTTGTGATAAGCCTGATAAAATGGAATGTGAATGTTTTGGTATGGCCTCGCATCATATTTGACCCAGGCTGACCTCCTGTCTTATTGGCAAAGCTTCCATAAATTTGCTTCTGCGGAAATCTGAAAGACACGCTACCAACAATCATCCACCGGTTAATCCTAAATTTGTGGTAAACTGCGTTATTCAGGCGGCTTAATGCCCAACGGATTGTTTTGGGAGTCATGTAGTTGCTATTGAAATATAAGCAGTAGGAAGTACAATTTGAAGAAAATATGACTCGGGTCCATGCGCAACCAGAATTAAAATGCACTTTTTTCCAAAGGCGTCTTAGCCACACCCAAATCGTGTGGAGCCACTCAAAGGTTGATGAAGGGTAGAAGTAGGCACTAGTCAAGCCGCGTGCTGATTGGCTGAACAGATATACATTTCATATTGGCTTAGGATTAAATATTCATACAGAGGCAAGAACAGTTTCAACCTTCGGTGACTTAATTTATGCACATACATCGCTAATATATCTTTCCGATTCTCTCTCGATGTCTTTTGCTTCACCTTCCCTTTTTCCAACACCTTTTCATGCTAGAGATGTAGTCCACTAATACATTCCGCTCTGCCACCCTACTTCTCCCCCTCTCATCTCCTGCTTAAACCTCTTCGCATCCTTCAGCATCTGCTCTATCTCCTCTCCCGATATACGACCTCCGTAATTAATGATTGCGATGCCGATTTTGCTTTCTTGTCGACTCTTCTACTGCCGGCTCATGGAGAATGCCATTTTTGTCAATTTCGAAGGTCACATCATGCGCAGTCCCTTCACGCAGCACCGATGGCAAGTCAGTCAACATTAATTTACTCAGAAAGTAGTTACTGCTCCTTATTGCACGTTCATCCTTAAAAATCTTGATTGCAACGCTAGTTCGACTATTATCAGCCGTTACGCGGACTATTGTTTGATTCGTCGAAACTGGAGTGTTGCACTTCACTACAGTTGCGTTCGTATCATCAAAGAACTCCAAACCCACTAAGAGAGGCGCCGCTTCCAGCAACACCAAATCCTGCATCACCACCGATCAGCATTTAGTCAGACTGGCCGTCAGCAACACGGCATGTACGATGCTGCCCCGCCTGGGTTGAAGGATCTATTTACTTTTGTGTTAATAAAGAAATCCTGCAACACCTTCTCTACCTTCGAAATACGCGTCGATTCACTCACCAGCATATCAGCATTGTCCACCTTCGCATCACTCAATGTAGACTTTACCGTATCTATGGTCCGATTGTGAGGTCTGAGCTTAGATTCTTAAATCAGAATCGTGTGAGAGTCGCAATGAAATCAATGTCTTGAACTAATCTATGCCTATGTTCGTGTAGTGGGCCGAACTCAACATCCTCCTCACACACTACTTAGGCAGCTAATGACTTTCCTGTCGGATGTCAAGTCTTTTTCCTTGTGATCCGTCTTACACGTCTCCAAACAATGATCCGTCAGCCGAGAAGTAATGTCCTCACCACCCAGGTGCTTATCACCACCACCAGCCCTTACCACACATTTTCTATTTTCCATGGACAAGATGGAAACGCCGAAGGTGCCGTTACACCAATCAAAGATGAGCACATTGCGCTGCCCGTCGAACCTCTTGTCTATACTACACTAAGCTTTTAAGATGTGATGTTTTTCTCCAATCACAGGGCCCGGAGGCACTTCGTCAATTTCCCAAAGGTCACCTAGGTATAACCGTGAAGGAAGGGAACCTAGTAACAACTTCACATAACATAGCTTCTTCCCTTCACAGTTTGTCCTTGTACAACCCTTTCAAAAGAGCCAACCAACTTTCTTTGGGTCCCATATATGTGAAGTGTTTTGCAGCAAAAGAAGTTCACTTTCAGTCGCCTTCACTTTTATTTCAGACCGCCTGCCACATGAGTGTCAATTGGCGAAAGTGATTTACTGCTGTCACTTGTGTAAATACAAAGAAAATTAGGGATGAATGTGAGGGTAAGTGAATGTCACCTGTTGACTGTTGAAACTTGATGGGACGCATCCTCCTCCATGATCTGCACACTGACAAGGGGATGCAATCTGTAATGCTGCCTACGCTGGCAATTTATACCGACTACTCCTCATCCAACACCTCCACCATCTCTTACTTCTCTATTCCACTTGTTGTCCGAATGCTTACTGCAAAGACAGAACAATTATGGGTTGAAGAGAGAAAATGAGGCAAAGCTGACTGGCACCAATCAAATCCGCTCGACATCCGTTTGCCCATTCGCAGGTGTGGACCAACTGGTTCTCCAGTTCTTTAAGCATTATAGCTCGTCTTTAACCTATTCAACAATGCAGTATCATACCGGACGTGACGCATCCAACTTTGGGTGGTTTTATCACCAAGAGCAAATAGCTCAAATAAACACTACAAGTGTTCCCAAAGGTATTTCCATCTCTGCGACCAGTAGCTCAAGAATCCTCTGCAGCTTTGCAACCCGCTCAGCAGGCAGGTTAGTTCCATATCCACCAAATTTGATCAATCCACTATTCTTGGCAGTTCAAGAGCACATAGGAAATTTGGTAAATGAGCACATCTACATGAAATAAATGAGTGGTTCTTAAAAGATTCCAAAAAAGGTTAACAAGCCTTATACATACTTTTGCCTTTTTGCACAAATTAATTCCAACACTCGAAATTCATCGCTACAAAACGACATCCCACTCAACACACCAAACAATTAACTTGGCCTGACCGCCTGAAGTGTTGTGCAGTGAAGCGAATAAACTCGAAGTGGACGTGTGTGTGAAAGGAGCAAAGACTAAGCAGCAACCGAATCAGTTCTTATTTGTGTATAAGTGGGTGAGTAAATGCATGGACAGAATGGACAAATAAGAATGTGGAAGGTTGCGAGTAAGTACTTGTTAATCAGGAGAGATAAATGAATAGAATGAAGAAGGAAATTAATGGACATGCACCAAGGTCGTAGTTTCTTAAGTTATTACACGTGTTGAAGTTAGCAGTTCTCAAGTACTTAAGATGAATTTTGTATGCTGCTGTTGTCGATCTCTTGGTTTCAGTGACTGCTGCTAATTGATGCTTCTTAAGGCCATTACAGGCTAGCATCTATGTCTGACTCACAGCTCCAAGCCATGCGAAAAAATTGACAACAGTGCGCATTGGGTAGTACATTGTTAGTTTGGACTGTCAGTTCCGGTCAGGGTCACAGAGGTGGCCATATTGTCCTGGCCGCGTAGGCTGGCCTCCGGGCCATACCAACACCCCATTCTCTTCTGTCTGTTGAATATATGTGTATATATTCTGCCTTGGTATTTTGCCTTCCTTTGCCTTCAAGGAAGCCTTGGGGCACTACATATTGTGGCGGGAAATTTTCATTTGTCTTACTCAAAGCCCTACTCATCGTCCCGATGCCAGGTAAATACAGAAGAAAGTGGGACAGCTATTATTGAAATTTAGGATGCATTGTACTCGCTTACATATTATCTTTTTAGAATCATAATACTCATGTAGTAAATGGAGCACATTGTCTCTCTTCCGTTGCACCATGGGAATGTGAGGTGGCCTTGTGCCCTGTTAGCAGCCCCAAACTCGACTGTATGCATAATAAGCATTCCACTTGAGCTGATTTTTTCTTCCTACCATACATTTGCCTTTGTATAGCATCGTTAGTTTTGCGCATTGCCAATGGGAATCAGCTTTCCACCGACCAGGGAGATGTGACGATTATTGACGACTCAGGCGAACAGATGCACTGATGGGAGACATTTGTGTGCTCTTCTTTCATGCCGAGTAGGGTGGCGTATATGCCAATGACTATTAAGCTGCTCAATAAATAAAGAAAAGAAGGAAATCGGGTAAGATGAGTTTGGGACGGTGAGCAAACGCAAAGGCGCGTATAAATGAGAAGGCTATTCCAATGTCGAAGTGAAGTCGGAAACGTCCTCAGTACTTTGTGAGAGCAAAGATAATCAGGTTGATGGCAACAGACTACTTGTCCTTTACTTAAACCATGGAAGTGGGACCGAACTCCATGTCATCTTCCGCCTAGATGCATGTGAACATAATCCTTCATATTTTGCACACGAAACTCATCAGCAACGTAAGGGAAGGGGTGTTGCTGTAATGCTCATTTAAAAATAATGTTGTAGGTGAGGGGTGGATTACGATTCAAACGTGATTGTAGATGAGCAAGGCGTACTTCCAAACGCAGAGGGGTCATCCTCTTAACTGCTAATGCGTCGCTGCCCAATAAGCCTTGAGATTACCGTAAAGATGCCTTAGAACACCCAACATTCTCATTTTTGGATAGTAGAATAAGAAGGAAATGGAGGAAATGCCTATCAGTTGCATTCTTTGCATACGTGTCATGCAGCGCACTTGCAATCAGTCGCGATTTACAAGCGTCACACGCAACTTCATGACATGCAAGTCCTTCGTGGCACACAAATGCAAGGAAGGTGGTCGTTGTCGTCGCACAAAGCATATTCTACCTCCATTTCTTTACCCTCATGCTCAGCTACCCTCCCTTTCTTACACAACGTTGGTTGTGTGAGCAGGTATAACAAATTATCGATTGATATGCCCCTACAAGCTGGAGTGCGGAGGTGCTCTATTGAGCAGAAAGACAACTCCACGGCACTTGGGAATCAGTAAGCTCTTTACTAAACATCTGGCGAAACGCCTTAATTCGTGTTGATGATGGTGTCGTTATTGGTGTCTGCGTAGAGACCCTCCTCCCCAACCTCCCCCCAAATTCCGGCGACCAGACAAACTTGAAACAATATCACCCTTGTAATTAGAGTGGACAGAAGGCTTGCATTTGCTTTCAGCTCATAGTGTTTGTAAGTTTCGCTCCAAATTGTTGTCTTTTGATGGTGGTGGCGGGTTAAACATCCAACGGAATTGCCTTTTGTAATTTCTGGGTTATCTGTTGTCAAAATCCGACCAAATGCTAAAAATTCGCCCCTTCTAGTAGTCGTCACTATTTTTAAAAGTACTGCCTTATATTGCTTGCGTCGTTGTGGTTTTAGGCAGTTTTAAATCCTTTCTAACAATACATATGCATACGTCTGCACATCTATTGTCTCCAAGGAGTCTTTCAAGCTGTCCAATTTAGATGGACAAAGTTAGCAAAGTTAGCAAACTTAAGGCACTTGTTTGTGTTTCTAAGAAAAATCGAATCGCGTTTATTTGTTATGCTGACCAGCCATTACCCGGTTGGGTTGGATTTTGTTTTCGCGTGAATTCTTCGGCAGTGTCAGGTGCGCACGGGCTTTGGTCAGAATGGTTTGTTAGCGTGAGTTTTGGGAAGTCCTAGCAGCTGTTTTGTTCTACTTGGTACAAGAAACGTATTAGACGTCTAACTACACAAGGTCGCAAATTTCTAGTGGAGCATTATATTGCAATGGATGAGCGCATTACCTGGCAGCACTGAGTGCGTAGCCGACTTTCGCTACTGCTCCACACACTTCGTAGGTAAGGAGGAGTAGGATTTTGCAATTTCTTGTCACGTTTTTGTGCAGTAGTGGACGCGATGTGGCCTTTACCATTTACTCGGAGGTCCTTTCATGTCTCAGGTGTGGTGAAATGTGGGTTATTTCCATCATGTTAGTGTTGATAGTGGTGGGGCGTGTATTGATGGTATGGGACACTTTGTAAATCGACTACTTATTAACTGTGACTCCGGTGTTATGTTGATATTGTCATTGCAGAGCATGTTATGTAGGACCTCAGTGATCACTTAGTCGTGGGTTCAGCTTCGACAAGAGTTGGTGTTTGCGGTGAGCCCAGAAGCGAAGAATGGTTACTTGGAAGCCTGTAAGTGGCTGCTTGGAGGTGTTTGTACGACTATGCTGACTGTATCTTGTAGCGGTTTTAAATGTTTGCATTTTGAGGTATTTGCGTTTGCGTGTCTTTGCTTTGCAGTGCGTTGGACATTAACTTCTCGGCTTTTCCTTTTGTTGGATACAACGAGTGTACAATAAGGGCGAACTGACACGCGATGACTCCATGGTGTGGTGGACAACGCAAGAATTTCGAGTCACCTGCGGAGGCGTCCCCTTGGTTCTGTGATGTGTATCTTGCCATGGATGATAGCAGTGTGTTTGGTGGCATGGCGATAGACGCGATGTGTCCGCGGTTTTTGCGAAAGTAGTGGATAATGGGATGGAAGCATGCTGGAGATGAGACGAGACGAGACGAGTTTGAGAGCAGGACCGACATGGTAAGCAAGCTTATTGTCTCGTTGAGAAGGGATGGTGAATTGTAGTGGTGATTGTGTCAGCACTGAAGGGAGGAAACTGAGGATTTGTTCAATTTTGCGACTCGAGGTGTTTCTTGTTTTAGTATTTATTTTTCGTTGTACACGGGTGCCTTTTATGTTGCTTTCAGATTGTCCGTTTGAAAGGCATAGAACTTAGTCGTTGGTAGTCACGTACACGTATATATCGAAATGCATATGTGTGTGTATAGTTTTTATCTTGGATGAGATTTACGAAGAAGAATTTGACAAGTTTTCGTTGTCTTTAGGCAACACTTTTACGCTCCTTCTTTAGGCTGAACAATTGTAGAAGAGGTTGTTTTATGTTGTCCCGACGGATAATTAGATAGTGCGTTGTTTTTTTTTTTTCAAAAAGGAGGGATTATGGCGAATGAGGTGCCATCACAACACATCTACAAAGCACTAGACTTTACTTGGTGTTAGAGTCGTTTCAGGCCCAAAGTACGGCGAGAGTGAATTTGTTTGCCTCGGAACCTTTTGTGATAAACGTGGAGGCATTAGTGAGCAGCATTAGATGCCAATTTCGCCTTCGAAGCTTGCACATTGCAGTTTCACTGACTGCTAGTCGCTCCGCTGCCACAACCGCCTTCGACGCTGGTTATGGGTCGCATTTTGGTGATGTCACGGGCTCATCCGGCTGCCAACACCGTGTAGCGTTGTCAACCTTGGCAATGGTAAACGGGAAGCCAGTGAGATTGCACTAGGCGCCTTTGAAGTCGTCGGTTTCGTCGTCGACCGCAGTGGTGTTGCACTTATTGTGCATATCGATCCTGTCGAAAGTCCCCTTGCTCAGTGTGGGCTGATCACTTACCCAAGACAAGAGGTGGGGCTTTGCGCTTGAAGGACTTATAAAAGACAGGGTGCGGTGTGTGGGTGCCATGCGATAGCGAAATGATAGCGAACGGGTAGCCTGGTAAGAACTTATCTATAAGGCGGTATGGTGTGCAAATTGAGTCCGATGTTATTACCGGCTTACAATTATTGGTTTTGCTTCTTCTGCCATTGTGGAATCTAGGTTCGTAAGGCTTTGTCGCCTTTGACATCATGATATGAGGCGAAGCCGATATGAGGTGGTCGTAGTTATGTGATGAGGCTCAATATGACTTATTATCAATCGTGGGAATCGTTTACCCAATGGTTACAGTTTAAGACGCAAGGGTGGGTTGTCCAAAGAGGCGTTTTGAATTGTGGCTACTTGAGTGGGTGTTGCAGTGAGCGGGATGACTTGTTGGCCGAGCGTGGTTAACTTGCATGCGAAACGAAAGATGCGCAACGGCTACAAAGCTTGCTTGCTTGCGCAGATTCTAACCTATGCAGTTTCCACCATGGGAATTTGTGCCATTTTGGGATTTGTTTGTGCGTGTTGTTTAACGACCATCAGCCAGTTGATGGCATTGGGTGTGCTATGGCAGTTTGAGACAAGTGGTTGGGGTTGTGGTTACATGCTTGTGATGCGGGGTTAGATTTCAGGCTGGTAGTCGTATCAAAGCTAAATTGTTCTGTCACCATCGTGGTCGTGAGGCCACATTACTGATGGGAGATTGACTGTTTTACTTTTAGGTCAACATTTCCCCTACTGACGACGGGTACGCGTGGCGGTCGGCGGAAAGTGTCGGTGTAGTACTCCCATCAAGGGGAGCACGGAGGACAGTGCTGGACAAGGCGAAGGGGACTATGTAATGCATCGGTGGTTTGTTGAATGACGGATTTTAGTGGTGGATCCACTTACTTGCTTCATCGTTGTGCCTTCTCTGAGTGGGTTGTCGGTATGTTAAATACACGTCTGTGTGTTCTGCCCGAGTAAGATGTCTTCCTTCGTCTTTGGGCGGAAGGAAGCTTTGATCGCTGCAGTACATACGTATGAATTAGTGATGGAGGTGTTGTGGTGTGTAGGAAAGCATCGTTAGCCGCGGCTCATTTGTACGGTCGTGTGATGGCTGAGGCATGTTTTGCGTCAGCAGGTGTGGATCGCGGTCAATTATTGGCATTAGAGGTGATTAGGGTATTTTGGAGTCTCCATTTGGTGCTCCAGTCCCATTATGAAGTATTTAATAAAGTGGGTTGCTGCTACCTAGCCTTAAGAATGGTTTTAAGATGTGGGGAATGCGCAATTTGTAGGTTGTTGTGGGAGTGGGTGTGTTTGGAGAGAGGCGCAGGGGAATGTATGGCAAGAAGGCGGGAAGGAGGGAAGGTCGCATACAGCCTGAGTGAACTCGTGATGCATTCTCCACAGGGTGAGTCTGGGTGTTGCCATTTTGGGTACGCGGTACCTTTCAATGGATGTGATGGCCAGTGCCTCCATTGGACAAGTGCGTGGAGTGGAATGATATGCTGAACGAAATGGCCAGGTGAGGTGGAGGTTGCGGTAGGAGGTCATACTGTTGAATGCCTTTCACCAGCACCTGTTAGTACACCTGCAGTTCTTGGTATTTCCCGTCCTTGCTCAATGTTACTTTAGTCTGCTGGCCTTTCAACCGCCTCGTTGGCAGGGTAGTGAGATCCTCCTCTAGCTGTTGGTGCTAGTCTTTAGATAAGGTCTAGTTGTTGGGTGTGCATTGTGACAGAAGTGAATGATAAAAATGTCAATTTGGGAATAATCGGAAAAGCTTTTTCCTGAGACTAGACTTGCATCAAGTGCACGTCGGGACGAAAGTTAGGTGTTGTAGGCACTAGCTATGGGTTTAATGCGAGTCTTCTGAAATCCAAAAGCCTGTATTGTTAAGGTTGACATGAATTGCTGATTTCAGGACTTTACTATTATAGTCTTACAGCGGTTGTGCTTGGGGCAAATCATTTCAAAAATAATATATGGCGTCGCATCGTAGCATGAGCTGAAGACATGTTAATGTGGGCTACGTGGTATTAGTACTTCGGAGATTCAATCAAACTAATTCGACCAACTTATTTAGGAATGAGTTAACATTCCATTTGTATTGCTTCATGGTGGAGAAGTTTTGTCCCACATGCCGAGGACGGCGACGACCTTGAGAATATCATAGTGCCACGCTGACAGGACGCGGTGACACGGTGAATGTGGTTAATCAAAAGCAAACCGTGGAAACATGGTGTGAGAGTGAAATGGGTTTTAAAACAGGAATACTACACCGCAACATAGTTGGGTATTCATAGCGCGGGTAATAAATGCAAGGTGTTGTAGAGAAATGGAAATGTAGGAAACAAATATGGGAGTTGATGATGCAGTGAAGATAAGGAGGAATAAGTTGTGAATATGCTAAGGGATTGCTATCGATTAAGCAATAAACAACAGTTGTGGGAAAATGCGATTGGCACAGCATCATGTGATAAGGGAGCGGGGAGAATGAAGCACTTATTGCCTCATTAATAAGTGGTTTAATAAGTTTGAAAGACGGAAACAAGGGGGAAAAGGTTATTGTGTTGTCCGGTTTATGCAGCGCTAAGGCGTTTGCTATCTTCCGGTGCACCATCAGCTTCGATTCCGTCTTTGGACTATGAATGGCATTAAAGGCGGTGAGAGCTTAAACAGTACTGTGGGGAATCACGTTACCAATCGAATTGGTCTTTGCCCACTGGCTGTTCCCTTTGATCAGGCATAGTCTATAAAATGCATAAGCACCTGTCCGAATGCGCAAAAGGCTGGTCTCCAGACCATGCCAAAAGCCCCATTCTCTCTGCTTATGTATATTCTGCTCTGATATTATGTATTCTTTTGCCTTCAAGGAAGTCTTGGGACACTGTATTCAGAGTGAAGAAATGAGAAGTAGAATTACTTGGTCACACCCGTTCAGTGATTTTCCACCGAGTCCTTTTATGTCCTCATATTTGGCGAATGGATTCCAGTCTTAGGTTCTCTCTAAGCTCGATGGAGCGCTTTGTGTGAGCGCAACCAATCAGCTTCAAGGGTGCGACAGATGTCATCGACGTGTCTTGCATTCCAAACTACCTAGACGTGTCAGACTTTCCCTCTTCCTCCTCCGTCTTCATTCGGAAGGAGCTACCAGAAGTGCCGAGACAAGACGAACTCAAACAGCAATGGTGTCACTCACCAAATCACTGACAAATGTCAAAGATTCCGCATGTTCCAGCGACTTTTTCGAGCAATATCAATTGATTGAGGATAAACTTTTGGCAGCAGTGGCGCCAGTGCTCTGCGCACCTACAACGAGGAAGGCTTGTTCTCGCATAGACACGTGGAAAAACGCAAATCCGTTTGTCTGGCCATCGAGTCGATGTTGACAGTCCGATGTGTGTATCTGATGCTGATGGTGATGGTGGTGATTATGATGAGGATGAAGATGGAGAAGAAGATGATGATGAGGAGGAGGAGGAGGAAGAGGAAGAAGGAATGTCATTGTCACTTTAGTCAACCATTTTTTAATTGGAATAATTCTGTCCTATGCAAATTCTCAAGCATAGCATAAAATTGTGTACTCTTACTGAAGCTATCAAGGTCTAGAAGATGCGGTGGTCAAGCAGTGTACCTGGTTGAACTACCAAATGAAGACCTCAAACCAGTCCACGAGGGGATTGTCGATCTCCACACGTCAGACGCCACCTTGGGTGACAGTGGTTTGGTAAGGAGGAGAGAAATCAGTGGAGGTAGCAGGAAGCCACTCAAAAATGCCACCGCTACCCCATCGTCTGGATCTGCCTAGCGTCTGGTTGTTGATATTGTTAATCAAGAAATAAATTGAAGGCATTAAAAAAAGAGTTTCGGCATGGATACTGCAGCATGTATAAGATGCTAATACTTTTCTCCGTCTTCTTCTTCTTCTTCTTCTTCTTCTTGAGTGCGTGAGACCTTTAGTTTGTGTTTTCGAAGTGGAGACATTTAATAGCATTTTCTAGGCGACCATGTCGAAAGCACGTCATGACCAACGCGCCGCATTTGTAGCAATTGATTCAGAATGCACACACTGTTGATTGGAATGAGCTTTTTAGCGTGGCTCAGGTTATAGGTATTTTTCTGCTTGGAGAAGCATTGGCATAAAACCTCACGTGCAGTTGTAACGGCCTTCTCAACAGCTATTAGATGACTGAAATGGGCTACATTTAGTTGTGCAGCAGCGGTCCCCCTAGCGCTGATCGCAAGAAAAGGAAGAAGGATCTGCAACACACCCAACGATAACGCGCCATTCAGCGCCTGCACCAACGAAGTGGCCAGTCAGAAGAACGACTTTTCAAAGCCGCTGCCAGAGGATGCTGAGGCAAAGGCATCCCACATAGGGTTTGCAAGGACCACAGAACAGGACGTTCGCCGCCTAAAAGGTGAGCCGTAATTAAGCATGTCAATGCAGTTTGATGCACTAAAACACAAGCAACACCACGAAGTTTCTTAAAAATATGTGTCAAGCATGAAGCAGCCTCACTTCGCCGGAGCATCCTTATTCAGAGCCGTCGGAAATGCCTAGTCCTCACCATCAGGCTTTGCACCTCCCTTTCACTTACGGTTACGCTTCCTAACTGTCTGATTTGTCCTCTTTTATGCTCGTTGCATGTGGTGCTTTCTGCCATCCATCCTGTCCCATTCTCTTCCACTCTATTTGATTTCATTCGCTTCTGACTGTAATTCAAAGGCTGATTTTCGGATGTTAATGTCAAGGAAACAACAATATCACTGTATAGATAGATGGAGTTGAGGAAGCTGTGCACTCTTTACGGCATAGTGGAACATCAACAATTTTAGATAGAGCTAGTGCTCTGTCACTGCCTCTAGACTATGGCTAGTTGGCAAACATCATAAGTCGTTTTAAAATTGGCACTGCAGCCCATTTTTTCTAGCTAGAATCAAGTGCTCTGTCCATCACTATAAAGTGAAGGTTAGTTGAAACACTCCAAGCAGGAGAGAATGGAACTGAACTATCTACGCTTTCGACAGTCAGCCTGCAGCCAAGCGCACTCACTGCACATCGCCAGTTGGCTTGCAAGCGTCGGCAACTGTGGATGTCTGTCCGTGTCGTAGCTGAGTAGCTGGATTCTAACTACTGTGTTGGAGCCTTAACATGATTAACAATCGTATACACAAAAACAATCAATTTATGAAGAAGATTTGCAGTAGTTGGTGCAAGGAACAGTTGTTAAGTTGTTTCGCTGCGATGCATTGCCCTGCAAGAGCAGAAATAAGAATTCGTGTGACATGTTTATCGGTCGGAATTGTGTGGAGTGGAGAAAACGAGCACCATTAACTACTTCTGGACCAATTCCACATAGCATGCTCTTCTCGTCTAAGCCCTACTTCGCCACTTCCGTCCTTCTATGCAAGTCATCATTTCACTTATTAGAACCATTCATCCAGCTTGAGTTGAATAAAATCATTGTTCAAGAAGTGGAGTGGAAAAAATGTTTATCTGTCCTACCGCCCAAGTTTTACCTCATCGGTAGGGCACCAGCGGATCTGGTGCTGGATCCACATGAGCCTGAAAGAGTCGCGTTTGTGAACATACGGCTACTTCAGGGAAGATGATGAAAAGTGGTATCATGCACGCCATCACGGTAAAGGCGATTGGCAGCACGCGTCTAGACATCTCGTCCGTGCAAGCACGGTATGCACCGTGTGTCTGGCAGCTGTATAGCAGCGTCGTGGCCGGTCTGCTCCTACATTCCTCCTTTATCCTGCCAAACCAACAAAGCGAGAGAAGAGTCACCTTCTTCTCGCACACATTTTTTTTGTAAATAATGCTTTGTTTGAGTGCCAGGGTGTGTTGCCAGCATGGGAAGCACACATTCAGCTTTACCTTAGTCAGGCGTGGCGTGTTGTAAATCATCACGCATTATCAATAAGGTATTCACACTTCGAATGGGAAAGGATTGCTTGACATAAAAACCTTTCAAATCTCCCTGATCGTTTCTTTTAGCTTGGTTAGACTGTAAGGTATTTCGTCGAGCATGAAAATGAACTTGGTAGATCTGGCAATTTGCATGTGAATAATGTTTTGGTTTGTCAGATTTTGTGGGCTCCATTCTTCATCGACGTGTTGCCGAAAACATTGCGCAACAGACAACCCATCACACATTTTCTTTGTTATTTAATCCGAACTCTAAGCACAAGAACCGGCTCAATAATAGAATGTTTCAGTTTCGCCTCGAAGTCCGCATCACCCTGGTGGAGAAAATCACCCAGACAAATAATACTAATGCTGTTTACCTTTCCTTCGCATTCTGTAACCACTATCATGCATTAACTATGAGCGCGTGCATACAGCAGGGCACTTGACTGCGGAGTTTATGCAAATACTCTAGCAGAGGCTCTCTTCAACCGAAGCATGGCTTAGTGTTTCGCATCCATTATGTTGACATCATTACTGGGGCGTTGTTTGCCAATCGTCACGAGCAGCCGTGCCAGGTATCAATGTGACATGCCGCACATTCGAGCATGCTGCGACAGCGACAGATGCTGCGTCGGCTTGCGAGATGTCCACGTCGCTTGCCACAGAGCAGACGCATTGCCGCGTCTACCTGTTTCCTGAAGTGCTGCAGAGGGAAGGGACTAATGAAGCAGTAGGTTCGTCAATGCGCAAAAAGCGCAAAGGATGTCAGCAACAACGACTACAAGAAGAACAGCACAGGTAAGCTCGGTACTCAATGCTTCACTCATTGTTCTGCCAAACATCTTCTGCAAGTTCCGGTACGCCTGGCTAGCCAGCGAAGACACTCGCTGACTCACATTCAGCGCAAACTCTGGTTCTGGTCGTACGTGCACAAGCTCCTCATAATAATAAACGATTGTGTTGCCTTGGGATAAAAGGACGCATTCAGAGACCTTTAAAGCGTCTCTTCGTCGCACCTGTGTAATCTAGGCGCTAATGAAATGGAATTGAGTAGCAAAGCTTAAACGAGTTAGTGGATGTGGTGACAGTGAACTCTCTGGGCGGCCGTGACCACTGATTTCGAAATGTGAGTGCCATTCACACACAATTAGTGCTTATTGCGACATTAATGAGGACGCAGAGCCTTTTGCGAATCTATCACATGCCAATCGAGGAGGCTTGTAGAGCTCAAGTCAGCAGCCAACACCGCATTTAGTATAAAAACTAGAAGATCAACTGAGAAGTTGGGTGGAGTTGCTGTGCGGTTTCTTGCACCCCATAGAATCACTTGGACCACACACGCACCTCATGCCCAAAGCACGGAGGTCAACGGGTGGGCGTGTGACTGAGACAACATGACCTCATGAGCCGACGGCTGACGCGTATTCACTAGTCTTCGCCAAACACTTTAATGGGGGAGCACAACAATTTAAGTGCCTAAAACTTTTTGCTTGCCTAACAAACTTTAAGTCTTACCTTATTTTAGGCAACCTCGTATAGCCTTTGTTAAAAGTTTGTTCGTTTATTTTACAATTTCCTTTTCTCTCCATGAAGCACAGTGGGTCTGCGATGAGGCTTTGAATTATCCATATTGTTTGGAATAATAAGACCTATGAACAATCAACCACTGCTTTCTCATCGAAGAAAAGGCGAATGAACACCTGTTTCCACACCAAGTATCCCTCTTGCAATGAGTTGTTTAGTGCTATTAAATAGGTCAAATCATTTCGTGGAGTAATGGCATCAGTGGGCTACAGGGAAGTTTTGCCACCTGAGCGCAAAGCCTCAGGCGCTGCTGCTCACTGGCCCTTAAAAATTAAACAGTGGTGGGCTGAGTGGTCCTTGAAGTCCCCTTTTTTCATCTCGCATAACTCGATGAATCTGTTTGTTAGGCCACTTTGACACTAATCGGGCTCTTTTAGCCGATTTGTTCGAGGACGTATCACTTGTTCACCTCGAAACTGGATCGTGAAAAACCAAACACTACAATTGCTCAGACGTTTGGAGAAGTGACGGCTGTGCTAGTGTGATTGGAAACCATCACCGACAGGTGGGTTGCTGTTTAGCTTTGCATCACTTTTGGCAATAAAATGACAAGACAAAGAGCGGCGATGGTAAGAATGCGGCTGGGTACTAGAGGCAAACCTGTTCTGGAGTAGTTCAAAGGCAACTGGTAGACTTATGGTGAAATCGCAAATTCCTCAAGTGCATGTGGACACAGCGACAAACACTGCACTCTGAAAAGTAACTGTTTAATGTCGGGCATCCAGATCCACGAAAGAATTATAAGTACGAGCGGTAAATGGTGTACAAAGACGGAGACGAAGACCTAGCTCACCCTTATCATAAGAAATCGTATAATTAACACCATAAAAGCTATTGAACTGTGAGTGCCAATGGCACGCAAAATCTGTAGCGTCCCGAGGCTCCCTCGAAGGCAAAAGAAGGCAGAATGCTTGGGTAGAATACATATTCAACGAACAGAGGGAATTAGGCTGCTGGCATGGCCCGGAGGCCAGCCCACGCAGCTAGCGCAGTACGACCACCTCTGTCACCTTGACCGAAACCGACGCGCCCCTCGGTACATCTCCCGCGTCAGCCATCACAACATACTCAGTGCTGCAGCAAGCACCCACGAGCTAACCATGCCAGTCGCCGACATTCGACGCGATTGAGGCGATGCCTAACACCAATGTCAGTGATCCCTCTTGGCAGTGCATTGCACTTCGGGTTTCGTTTGGCTTGGAAAAAAAGTCCAGAACAAGTGGTTCTGCCGACCATCAGTATGTCCGTAGGGAGGCGTTAGCACGCCGATCTCCTTAAGCAAATATATTAGGGGTACCCTTCGGGACGAAACTTTTCAGGTGGTCAATGGCTAGTGTCGCTTCAGTTGTTGATAGCTTTCTTGTTGAACACGGAGAAGGGGTAGATGCCGGAGGTGGACGTCGTTCGTGGCCCATCCGTAGCACATGCACTTCTTTCGCGCCGCTGTAACATACCGCAGGCGGTAGAGATCGGGATAAAAACCCTGTAGAGTCGGGTCCGCTTTCCGCTGCCACCAATGTAGCGTCCCAAGGCTCCCTCGAAGGCAAAAGAAGGCAGAATGCCAGGGTAGAATATATATTCAACACACAGAGGGAAAAAGGCTGCTGGCATGACCCGGAGGCCAGCTAGCGCAGTACGGCCACCTATATCACCTTGACCGAAACCGGTAGCTCTAACAAACAAAGTACTACAAATCCACTCTAATTGCTTTATGCGAATTCCGACATAACTAAGCTAATGCTAACTAACTTATCGCCTAACATTGTTGTTAGGTATTCTTACCAAACATTGTTGTTTAAAACGTGTTTTATGCTGTTTTACTTTGATTTGAAGCTTCGTAAAATGTGCGTATACATGGAAACAAGCGGTCAGTCAAAGTTAATTGTTTGGTGTGTTGAGTGGCATGTCATTTTGTAGCGATGAATTTCGAGTGTTGGTGCAATACTTAATCCTTTAAATGCGCTTTGTAGGCCAGAGGCGGGAAGTCAATCTGAACCACCTGACGGAGCAGCGCGGGGACTCCCTTTAGCGTGACACGCCCTCGGCTTGAACTCCATATCTCGCCTAGCTGTATTCATCAGCCACTTTATATATTAAAGATGTCTAAACGTACACAGAATTCTACCATCAAGGG
Organism: Taenia hydatigena; assembly: GCA_036345935.2. NCBI lineage: Eukaryota > Metazoa > Platyhelminthes > Cestoda > Cyclophyllidea > Taeniidae > Taenia > Taenia hydatigena. The sequence continues at coordinate 21,256,567 of JADWOT020000004.1, forward strand.
TGACCAGGAGAGTGAGGATGAACCCTCCACGGTTGGAATTAGTTTGTGCCAAAAGGCAAAAGTCTGCGTAAGGCTTGTTAAACTTTTTTAGAATCTTTTAAGAACCATGTAGCGTCCCGAGACTCCCTTAAGACAAAAGAAGGCAAAGTGGCAGGGTAGAATATATATATTCACCGGACAGAGGGAAATAGACTGCTGGCATGGCCCGGAGGCCAGCCCACGCAGCTAGGGCAGTACGGCCACCTCTGTGACCCTGACAGAAACCGGCAGTTCTAACAAACAAAGTACTACAAACCACTCATTTATTTCGTGTAGATGTGCTCATTTACCAAATTCTTTATGCATTTGCTAAGTTGAAATCGAAAAAAACACCTCTGTGACCCTGACCGGAACTGACAGTCCAAACTAACAATGTACTACCCAATGCGCACTGTTGTCAATTTTTTCGCATGGCTTGGAGCTGTGAGTCAGACATAGATGCTAGCCTGTAATGGCCTTAAGAAGCATCAATTAGCAGCAGTCACTGAAACCAAGAGATCGACAACAGCAGCATACAAAATTCATCTTAAGTACTTGAGAACTGCTAACTTCAACACGTGTAATAACTTAAGAAACTACGACCTTGGTGCATGTCCATTAATTTCCTTCTTCATTCTATTCATTTATCTCTCCTGATTAACAAGTACTTACTCGCAACCTTCCACATTCTTATTTGTCCATTCTGTCCATGCATTTACTCACCCACTTATACACAAATAAGAACTGATTCGGTTGCTGCTTAGTCTTTGCTCCTTTCACACACACGTCCACTTCGAGTTTATTCGCTTCACTGCACAACACTTCAGGCGGTCAGGCCAAGTTAATTGTTTGGTGTGTTGAGTGGGATGTCGTTTTGTAGCGATGAATTTCGAGTGTTGGAATTAATTTGTGCAAAAAGGCAAAAGTATGTATAAGGCTTGTTAACCTTTTTTGGAATCTTTTAAGAACCACTCATTTATTTCATGTAGATGTGCTCATTTATCGAATTCTTTATGCATTTGCTAAGTTGGAATCGAAAAAAAACAAAGACATGGTTAATGTTTTATAATGAAATGTTTAGTCATGTTTACTTTATGCTACTAAGTCTTTTAAGTGGTTATTCAGGATTGTTCTGGCAGTATTTTGACTGGTTTGTTGTAATAATGGTGGATTTTGACAACTGACGCCTAACCTGTTGAATACGGTTAAAATTGTGCCTAGAGTTTAATTCTTTTGCTTTTATCTAAGACGCGGAGGACTCTAGACCTGACGGTAGCTTGCTTCGTTATGGTGAAGCACCTGTTATAAGTGTGGATGCATTGCCAAAAAGCATTAGGTATGAATTCCGCTTTTGCTGTTGCGTTGAAAGTTGATCAGGTAATATGGGATCGCGATTTATGAATTGACAGCATTTCTTTCGTGCATTACTAGCTGCATTGTATGTGCTTATTGAATATTATTTCGTTGTTGTCCCATGTCTCCGGGTTTTGTCATAATTGGTGCGTATCGAAAGTTAAATTATCCAAGTTGTTTTAATGAGCGTGTCGTCGGAATAGACTGCGCTCATTGAACATCTCGCATTCTCATTACACGTTAACCCCCATATCACTGATTGAAGCCTCAGCCTTTAGTTGCGTTGGCCTTTTCCTAAGGCAGCGTATGTGCAAGGCCTTGGTAGCCACTTAATCGTGGGTTCAGTTTTGACATGAGGTGATGTTCGACTTTGATCCAGGTACGAGCGAATGGGGTGTAGGAGGCCTGAAGCTGTTTGTCTGGACGGCTGTGGTAGCCTTTTGTGCATTGGGATTAGGTAGCTTGAATTTCCCATCACAACTTCAAATGGGTTCGGTTTAACGCGACGTAGCGTGGTTGGCAAACATGAGGTGGATTCAACGAGTGTGTATAGTTGTGGCATTTTCGCTCACATATTTTCCGATTGTTTAGGGTAGTAAAGGAGATGGAGCAGTCATTGAGCTACTACTTTGGCTCCTACGAGTTTGGCGCCAACGATATGAGGTGTGGTGGAGAAGCGAAGGCATGTGCTAGAGCAGACATTGGAAAGGAAGCGGATGGGGTGGGCGAGGCGATGGGGAAACAAGAACAAACCAGCAAGGCGTTCTGCTCTAACACATTCAATAACTCCAATAAGGTTTTCTTCTGTTTACTATTTTTAGCTTATCCCACCTTTTTATTCCGTATTTTTGGGATTCGGATGCAACAAGTTGGTGGTGGGGAGCACAGAAGGCGGTGGTGGGGTGGTGCAAGAAGTTGGATTGTCACATGCTCGTGATGTAGGTGGTGGTGGGTGGGCGCGCTAGTAGATTCCTGACTGTGCGTTCATTACTTGACAGGAGTTTGGCATTCTCGCAGACTGGCTGCACTGTGCTTGTGAGTTAAGGCCATTGGTGGTAGACAATGTGGCTCTAGTTTTCGGTGTCGTGAGTTGGGGGAGGTCACTGGTAGGTTGCATCTTCCATGGCATCGGGCGGGCGTGCAGTTCCTGTCATGGTAAGTGGATGTTGGTGTCGGTCTGCCTGTTTCGAAGGCGAAGTGGACCGCCGCCTCCACGGCCCAGGTGCTTGATTGGTTGCATGTAGGTGGCATTGTGGTTTGCAATGCCTATGCGGATTTGTGGGAGGGGGAGGGAAGGCGAGGGGGAGGGGGAGGGGGAGGAGTTGACAGCATGGATTTGTCGGTGTGTGCCCTTGTGGCGGCATGGAGGTAAGGTAGACGGTGTTTGCTGTTCACCATCTAGGCGTTGACTACGAGGCAGGACGCTAGGTTTGCCGCATGCATGCGGTGCTGGTGGTGGCTGGATGCGCTAATAGACTCAAAACAGGTGGTCATTGTTTGGGGTTGATGGTCCGTTTGAGCGTGAGCTCGAGACCGTTGCCTAACAGACGTTTGAATATTTTGTGGTGAGTCGGCGCCGCAGTTGAGATTACCTCGGGTCTCTACTTTTGATGCCATTGCGTTTGTGATGCGATAGAAGATCGGTACTTGGGGTGATGATTTGAGCTGAAGGACATTGCAAGCGTATCTATTCCTACCCATCAATGATGGGGAGTGGGATGGTCTCTGTCCGCATTGATTACGCTACTGTCGCTCGTCGTTCTGTGTGGATGTTCTACCACTTCAACGGAAAGCGTGGACGAGATATCATCCAACGGTACATTGGCTTGTTTGGCAGTGTTTGTCTTGTGATGACTTCTTTTCAATGGACTGCTGTTGACGCTCATGGTGTACTCAGCAACTTCACGAAATTGCGGAGTGCATCCAAAGCGTCTGTCCACGGTTTTTATCCTGACATGTGAAACACACTGGGATACCTGTTGTGACAATGCTGATACGACGCATGCAAATGACGACATAGAGAAGGAGGAGAAGATGTGCCACAGAGGAGGGAACGATAGCATTACATACCTTTAAATTCTGCCAATTGTATCCGTTTCGGCCCTTTGACCTCTTTTGTACGGCAGAGTGGGAGGGAGGCATTGGCGAAGAACTGGGTGGTGGGAACGGAGACTACATGGAGAATGAAGATGGAGGGTAGAAGACGGCGAAACGTGAAGGTGAGCACTTCTGACGTTTGTTCGTGTGATTGATCTCTCTGCATCTGGCACGTGTCTTGTGGTGCCTGGCAGTTTCCGCTGGTGTCGGCTTTGGAAAACAGTCCTTGTAGATGTTTTAGTAGGTGTAGGTGTCAATTGTCTTTGTGCTTCACCGCTTTGGTTGAATTGCGCGCATCGTAGTGCATGCGGAGTGGGTGAGGGAGGAAGAGAAGGGGCAAGTAAGGTAACGTGCTTTGATTGGGACACGTCGTCTTGTCGAGACTGCTGACCTTCACCTTTTCCGTTCAATATGCTATCCATTGGATCGGCAGCCTTTTAGGTAGTTAGGAGCCTCTCCGTTAGCACAATTTGTCTGTACAAAGTCCTATTTATCTCAAAGCGGATGCAATTTTGAAGGCACTGCAGCGATAGACAGAAAAATTTCGAACAGAGGTGATCAGCGATTATGGTATCAAGGAAACAGACACGTCCACTCGGTCGCTTTAAGTCTATTTTAACTGTGACATGATTCGATACAAAGCCCCAGCCCACTCCTCTTTCTTGCTAAATTTACTGATTCAGCAAGTACGCTCATCTGTGAAGATATTTGAGCGTGTGATGGTTAGAGTAAAGCATAGGAAGGCATCGCACCGGTTTACACTGCAAAACCTCAATGCAAGATGGTAGTTAACAGTAAAATGAGGCTGACCTGAAGCACCATCACTCCTCCATAAACAACTTGCATTCACAGTAGGCACATGCGCACTTATAGACGTGTTGGGAGCCAACGGAATGGCCTTCCCCTGCCCTATGAATCCGATTGTGCATTCGCACGCACACCGTACAATTTCCTATGATTGTGCAATTTGAGCTAACGTGCTGGGCAATCTGGTGTGAACGTCTGCTCCAGCGCCACAGCGTTCACCTTCAACAGTGTAGGACGCTGTAACATTGTGAGTGGGTTATTTGTATGAAACTGCGAGGAGGCAGACACGAGCGATTAAGCTATGAAAGTAAATGGGCTACTAGTGGATTTGATATGTCGTTTGCAGTGATTGTGAAATTCAATGTTGAAATTGTGCTGCAGATATTGCAGAGATCGTAGCAGATCCACTTAATGGGTACTTATTCCTCTCTTATTCGACTTAGGTGAGGCTATCATAATATTCTTCACTCCTACACGCAAAAGCTTCTTAACGTTTCTGACCCTCATTCTAGATGCGTCTGTTTCACTGCTCGTGGTTGGTTTCGTGACAGGGGACGATGGAGACAAACCTGTGGCCAATGGGCACTGATCTTAGCTCATTTTTTAACCGCTGTGGTCAATTTTGAATAATCAAGCAACCTTCAATTGAACGAGGAAAATAGACTAATCGTCGCCTAAAATTTGTTGTGGAGACAATCATAGTGAAAAATCCATCAAAATTTCCAGTTAACTGTGCACATTAGCAGACGACTGCAATGGCTTTTATTGAGTGAAGGATTACTATTTCGCCACCACTTATGGAGCCTCCCCTGGCAGTCCACTGCATTTCTAGGCTCATGCATCGAAGAAGTCATGAAATGACTTGTCGATTGCCAAAATTGGGAATAAATCAGCATTCATTGCAGATGCAAACTGTCATCTTGTCGTTACTATACTATGAGGAACAACGAAGTGAAGTTTTATGGAAGACATGTAACTTACTTTCGTGCTGAAGGACTGAAAGGCTATCAGCAAGGTCCTCAGGTTATGCCCCAAGGCAAAAACACAACATCCAGAGGTTAAATGTGGTCATGTTGCTAAGCCGATAGGCAAACAACACGTCAGACTACTACGCACGTTCTCCTATGTTACTAAGACGTCATCCTCAGAGCATAAAATAATGGGACATGGAGCCTTCGTGGTATCAAAGCGGTTCTGTAGGTGAAAATTTTACCCAGTAAAGAATATGACTCATCCATCGGTACCTGAAATACAGTGTGCCAACCCATATTTTTAGCATTAATCTTAGTTACTTATCAATCTGCCTCTATGCTTGACCACTTCACACACATCCGCACTCATTGGTGACACGTATGTAAGTCTGTGTGAACTGTCAACTAATGCGCACATTTTGAATATTAAAGCTCAAAGTTCATGGCTTTTCCCAATGCAGGCTTCTTTAGTCTAGAGGATGACTGGGCTGACAATCGTCCGTCTTTATTTGGCAGTTGGGGGAGCAATAAATCAAAACTATTTTATAATGTGAAATACTGTTTTTGACATTCCGGCCCATGCTCACTGACACACAAATGGATCCACTCTTGTGATATGCGTTCGACAAAACGCAGAAATACAAACAGATCGGTTGGTTGGTATAGTTTGGCTGTAGAGTCATTTTTACGCGCATTTATCCCTCAGTGTTACGGAATAAATTTCTCCTTGTTGCAATTCTCCATTGGAAAGTGTTTTGCAAAGGCAAGTGAACGTGCACTCACGCGTCAGCCGTTGGCTCAGTCACACACTCGCCCGATGGTCTCCATGGGGCCACATTAACAGGTTTCTCGTCTTCAACCAACCTGTTATCTCCTCTTCTAAGTCGCATTGTATGCCCAGTTAGCTGCTGACTTGAACTCCATAACAGCATCGATTAACACTGGGTGAAATTGTCGGCTGATCATTTATTGAACATCTTTCCGAGGGAAGCTAATGGACGTAGTGTCCTGCTTCCTCATTGATGTCGAAATAGGCTAGAGTGTCATGAGGGATATGCTGCTTTTTCGCGCAGAAGGACTGAGAGGTCATTAGCCTGGTCCGAAGGGCATGCCGAGAAGCGTAGGTACTGCCTTTATTGACTGAATCGTCCGTGCAGCTGAACAAACGAAGCACCAGTCCTATTACGCCAAACCTGTCAAGGCTTGGTTTTTTGGGGATAAAATACTTGGACATGAATCCTCCGCGTGATGGGAGTGATTCTGTAGGTACAAAATCTAGCCCAGTAAAGATTGTGGAGACTCATAGGGCAGTAAGGAAAGAATAATAGTCCTAGCTGAATTGCTGCTTGCCTGTACTAAATACTGGGTTTCTCCTAACCATGACCAGGTCTCCTTTCATCCCAACACCACCATTAAGCCATTGTAGAAATTTGACTGCCTTCGTTGACTCATCGAGTTGTAAAAATGGAAATGAAGTGATTCACCCTCTAAAGGCAAATCTGTTACGAGCTCACGCTATGTTAAGAAGTGACGTATGGCTTTCACGCACATTCAGCCAATGGTCCGTTTGTTTTCACAACACGCCTCGTTATGTCTTGTCTCCTCACACTCTCGTGTTTGGTCACCTTATTTTCAGCAACTCGTTGTATTCCGGTGGGTACTTTTGCCTTGCATTTATAGCATATTCACAGGAGGTGGATTTGCTACCTCTTCAACTACGGGTGGTTCCCACTGCGTTCATCGGACGCCTCATCCGACACCTCCCTCGGCTTTCAGTAGCAACTACCGTCTCGACCGCCGTCCTTCCTTGTAGTGATATTTGCATGGGATGGTAAAACTTATTCATTGGCACATCGGTAGAGCCAGAAGATATAAGAAATAATTAAATCTACTGTGATTGGAGAAAGGGAAAGAATTGCCACACTTTGTCGAGCTGGCAAACACGCAAAGTGAGTTTTCTGTCAGAGTGGAGGCCGGACTTGAGTGTGCGTTGAGTTGGGGCATGAGTCTGGTTGCGTCCCTTAATGCATCTCAGTCACTGAGTCGGTCAGATTAAGGGTACCTGCTGGTGACGGATAGACATTGGGCATGAAGTGACTGTTATTTCACTTCAAGTGTGACTGACGCAACAGATAATCAGGATTGAGTGACTAACTGGGTAGCGACTTCCCAGATGCAGCTACGAAGGTGACAACTACAGATATCTTGGACGGTAGCATCTCCCTAGATTTGAAGACAACCCCAGCGTTACAATGCATCAATAAGAATGAACCAAAATATTGATCTCTGTATTTGTCATTACCGAATCTTTTGCCGTGGCTGGTGCCTTGGTTGCTAAATAAGGGTGCACATTTGTCGACTCAATCGTCCTGTGAATTAGTGAAGTCTGCAATGGAATAAAATGTGCGTTCGACAAACACGAACCGTGAGCCATGATATTGGAGGTGGGTGTAATAGTTGATAGATTGCAGACTTACAAGAAAGTTGACGACAGCACTAGAATCACGGAATTGAATAGTGACGAAGTGGCTAAAGTAGTGGAGGTAGATCCGCAAGCGGGGGTCATTACAGGATTCGTAGCGCGTTTCTTCGTCGTTGTGATTGCCGCAGTCGTTGTGGGTACGTCTGTCCGAAGCGGCAAATTTTCTCCATGATATCCTTCAACATCTACAAGTCAACCGATTGTCAACTGTGCATGATGTGGCAATTGGAACAGACTTATTAAGTGCGACTACTCTACCGTCTGCAGCCGACTCCGTAGAAGAAGGCATTAATGTTTAACCTGCGGATTTATCCTGGTGGCATAAAACAGGTGTCGTTGTGGACTTATTTCAAATGAAATCAGTCACTATTAAACAACCGTTCAGAATTGCGTGAATCGAGTAGGAGGGACTCACCTTCTTCCAAAACTGGTGCAGTTATGCTCGCCTGCTCGCCAGAGTCATCTTCTTTCTCTGAGTCTTCTCCACCACTGACTGTTCCAACATCAGTAGGTATGGTTTGTCCCGGCCCTACACTTGTAAGGACGCAGCTGCTATTCTTCAAGGGGGCATCAATTTCCTCCTGCGGTGTGACATGATGGCCAGCACCATCACTATCGAGTTTAAGTGGCAAACTCCACTTAATTTCCACCGCGTGGGGGTCGATTGGCCTAACTTGCACATTCCGAGGAACTCTTCCACCTACACAAGAGAATATGCATTGATTTGTCATTTCTGCTAGGGACACAAACGGGCATGGATATGAGGTGGCCTGGGATCAGGGTGAATGAACGAATGTTAGCTGCCGAATGCATTGAGGGTTATAAGGGGTTATGCTGAAAACGATATTCCTGCACGTTTCGCTTTGAGTGCTGTTGGCTCAGACGCAATGCCGATGCGTCAAGCAGCACAACTTCATGCAACTGCATTCGGCCTATCTTCCACGATACACCTGCGCCTTGTGTTTGCTGCGATTTGGCAACTGCAGTGAGTTTTGCTGCGCTAATCTTACTTACAACACTGATGGCTGATTTCACACACATGTCATGTGTCTGGCTACATTGAGACGCAACATGGGCCAGACAAAGTTCTGTTCGCCAAGCACGTAGGTGTAAATTTAAGGGCATTTTAACAATGAACAGAAAATAAGCGAGAGGAGGTGAACAGAAGGTAAAATACCAAGAAAACGAATGAGTCCGCTCAGCCATCCCATGTCAATTTGACTGCAATGCGCCACAAAGCTGCAGCACCTTTCTGCTATTCACTTCCTGAATAACACTCATTACTCTTGTCAAATTTACTAATTTAGCAAGCACCTTCATTTGCGGAAAGTTGCTACGCATGTGAGGACCAGAATAAAGCATAAGATGGTAGCTTACTGGTTGCAGGCGCGAAGTCTCCACACGAGATGAAAGTTGCCAACAAAATGAGGCCGAGTTGAAGCAACATCTCTCCTTCAGTAGTGTTTCGTATGCCCAGTCCACACACTTGTACGTATAAATAAGTTGTGAGCCCATCCCTGACCTATAAGACACATTTTGCATTCACACCCACACTGTGAGACCACATATTATTGGACTGTTTGAGCGATCGTGCCGGGCAGTCTGGTAAGGACGCTTGCCGTCGCAAAGTAGCGCTCTCCGACTACTGTGTGGGTGTTTCTGTGTTTGTGATGAGCTGCGATATGGTGGGCGGCAGGTGAGTTGCACGCACTTGCGAGAGTGTTCATGCAAGCATCAGAACCATGGAATCGGATGAGCTTTCAGTAACTAAGTCAGTAGATGTAGATCTGCTAGTTGCAGCCGTTGTGCGATTAGGCCCCAACATTTTGACGTGTTCATAGTCAGTGCAGTGCATGTCCTTAGTAATGTCTCCAACTTCTGTGCGTCAACCAGCTCTTAACAGTGCCAAATGAGGCACTTATCACTGTCGCAATAGTTGCTTTCTTTGTACTGTCTATGATTGATTCCATGGTAGGAGATGACGGAGATGAACCTGTAAAATTATGATGGTAGTTGCGAACGGGCTCCGCTTTGAGCCAATTTCAAATTTGGATTGTGGATTTGGATTCATGGGGCAGTCCTTGACCAAGCAAGCAGAATTGGCAAAACTCCTCTTCAAACAGCTGCAGCTACTACTCAAACTCCACTCTGAGGGCAAGACTAATCAAAATCATCTAAATCCCACTTAATTTTATCTGCCAACAATGGTATGAATGGTATTAATTGAGCGCGAGCATGGAAGTGGCCTTGGAAGAGAGACTTGCCACTTTATCACCAGTTATGGAGGCTCCATTCGACGGTTCATTGCACTTCCAGACACACAAACGAAATGTTGAGAATGGTGGTGGGATAAAAAGAGATCTGACTGTGATCGAAAGGAACCCAGCACTCAATGCATATTCTTTGCTGAGTAAATTCTTACACCTACAGAATCACTTGCATCGCACAGGGACCTCATGCTCAAAGCATAGAGGTGGTCAAAGGGTGGGCGTGTGACCGAGACAACATGTGGGCGTATGCACATCAGCCGTGCTATCTGTCTGCGGATTACTTTCGTGGTCACGCTTGACCGTCTCCGTCAAACACTTTCACGTTAAGATGTGCAATTACAAAAAGTATTTTGTCGATTCAATTGATAGACAGACGCGTAAAAAATGACTTTTGCATGCGTCACAAGTCAGCCTTCATAGCACTAAGCGAGAGGACAGCCAACAAGTCCATTGCGCACATTGAATGGCATGTAGTGCTATGGTTTCTAATTGCCTCAACGATGGCATAAAATGCATGGCTGCCAAAAGTGATGCAAAGCTAAACAGCAACCCACCTGTCGGTGATGGTTTCCAATCACACTAGCACAGCCGTCACTTCTCCAAACGTCTGAGCAATTGTAGTGTTTGGTTTTTCACGATCCAGTTTCGAGGTGAACAAGTGATACGTCCTCGAACAAATCGGCTAAAAGAGCCCGATTAGTGTCAAAGTGGCCTAACAAACAGATTCATCGAGTTATGCGAGATGAAAAAAGGGGACTTCAAGGACCACTCAGCCCACCACTGTTTAATTTTTAAGGGCCAGTGAGCAGCAGCGCCTGAGGCTTTGCGCTCAGGTGGCAAAACTTCCCTGTAGCCCACTGATGCCATTACTCCACGAAATGATTTGACCTATTTAATAGCACTAAACAACTCATTGCAAGAGGGATACTTGGTGTGGAAACAGGTGTTCATTCGCCTTTTCTTCGATGAGAAAGCAGTGGTTGATTGTTCATAGGTCTTATTATTCCAAACAATATGGATAATTCAAAGCCTCATCGCAGACCCACTGTGCTTCATGGAGAGAAAAGGAAATTGTAAAATAAACGAACAAACTTTTAACAAAGGCTATACGAGGTTGCCTAAAATAAGGTAAGACTTAAAGTTTGTTAGGCAAGCAAAAAGTTTTAGGCACTTAAATTGTTGTGCTCCCCCATTAAAGTGTTTGGCGAAGACTAGTGAATACGCGTCAGCCGTCGGCTCATGAGGTCATGTTGTCTCAGTCACACGCCCACCCGTTGACCTCCGTGCTTTGGGCATGAGGTGCGTGTGTGGTCCAAGTGATTCTATGGGGTGCAAGAAACCGCACAGCAACTCCACCCAACTTCTCAGTTGATCTTCTAGTTTTTATACTAAATGCGGTGTTGGCTGCTGACTTGAGCTCTACAAGCCTCCTCGATTGGCATGTGATAGATTCGCAAAAGGCTCTGCGTCCTCATTAATGTCGCAATAAGCACTAATTGTGTGTGAATGGCACTCACATTTCGAAATCAGTGGTCACGGCCGCCCAGAGAGTTCACTGTCACCACATCCACTAACTCGTTTAAGCTTTGCTACTCAATTCCATTTCATTAGCGCCTAGATTACACAGGTGCGACGAAGAGACGCTTTAAAGGTCTCTGAATGCGTCCTTTTATCCCAAGGCAACACAATCGTTTATTATTATGAGGAGCTTGTGCACGTACGACCAGAACCAGAGTTTGCGCTGAATGTGAGTCAGCGAGTGTCTTCGCTGGCTAGCCAGGCGTACCGGAACTTGCAGAAGATGTTTGGCAGAACAATGAGTGAAGCATTGAGTACCGAGCTTACCTGTGCTGTTCTTCTTGTAGTCGTTGTTGCTGACATCCTTTGCGCTTTTTGCGCATTGACGAACCTACTGCTTCATTAGTCCCTTCCCTCTGCAGCACTTCAGGAAACAGGTAGACGCGGCAATGCGTCTGCTCTGTGGCAAGCGACGTGGACATCTCGCAAGCCGACGCAGCATCTGTCGCTGTCGCAGCATGCTCGAATGTGCGGCATGTCACATTGATACCTGGCACGGCTGCTCGTGACGATTGGCAAACAACGCCCCAGTAATGATGTCAACATAATGGATGCGAAACACTAAGCCATGCTTCGGTTGAAGAGAGCCTCTGCTAGAGTATTTGCATAAACTCCGCAGTCAAGTGCCCTGCTGTATGCACGCGCTCATAGTTAATGCATGATAGTGGTTACAGAATGCGAAGGAAAGGTAAACAGCATTAGTATTATTTGTCTGGGTGATTTTCTCCACCAGGGTGATGCGGACTTCGAGGCGAAACTGAAACATTCTATTATTGAGCCGGTTCTTGTGCTTAGAGTTCGGATTAAATAACAAAGAAAATGTGTGATGGGTTGTCTGTTGCGCAATGTTTTCGGCAACACGTCGATGAAGAATGGAGCCCACAAAATCTGACAAACCAAAACATTATTCACATGCAAATTGCCAGATCTACCAAGTTCATTTTCATGCTCGACGAAATACCTTACAGTCTAACCAAGCTAAAAGAAACGATCAGGGAGATTTGAAAGGTTTTTATGTCAAGCAATCCTTTCCCATTCGAAGTGTGAATACCTTATTGATAATGCGTGATGATTTACAACACGCCACGCCTGACTAAGGTAAAGCTGAATGTGTGCTTCCCATGCTGGCAACACACCCTGGCACTCAAACAAAGCATTATTTACAAAAAAAATGTGTGCGAGAAGAAGGTGACTCTTCTCTCGCTTTGTTGGTTTGGCAGGATAAAGGAGGAATGTAGGAGCAGACCGGCCACGACGCTGCTATACAGCTGCCAGACACACGGTGCATACCGTGCTTGCACGGACGAGATGTCTAGACGCGTGCTGCCAATCGCCTTTACCGTGATGGCGTGCATGATACCACTTTTCATCATCTTCCCTGAAGTAGCCGTATGTTCACAAACGCGACTCTTTCAGGCTCATGTGGATCCAGCACCAGATCCGCTGGTGCCCTACCGATGAGGTAAAACTTGGGCGGTAGGACAGATAAACATTTTTTCCACTCCACTTCTTGAACAATGATTTTATTCAACTCAAGCTGGATGAATGGTTCTAATAAGTGAAATGATGACTTGCATAGAAGGACGGAAGTGGCGAAGTAGGGCTTAGACGAGAAGAGCATGCTATGTGGAATTGGTCCAGAAGTAGTTAATGGTGCTCGTTTTCTCCACTCCACACAATTCCGACCGATAAACATGTCACACGAATTCTTATTTCTGCTCTTGCAGGGCAATGCATCGCAGCGAAACAACTTAACAACTGTTCCTTGCACCAACTACTGCAAATCTTCTTCATAAATTGATTGTTTTTGTGTATACGATTGTTAATCATGTTAAGGCTCCAACACAGTAGTTAGAATCCAGCTACTCAGCTACGACACGGACAGACATCCACAGTTGCCGACGCTTGCAAGCCAACTGGCGATGTGCAGTGAGTGCGCTTGGCTGCAGGCTGACTGTCGAAAGCGTAGATAGTTCAGTTCCATTCTCTCCTGCTTGGAGTGTTTCAACTAACCTTCACTTTATAGTGATGGACAGAGCACTTGATTCTAGCTAGAAAAAATGGGCTGCAGTGCCAATTTTAAAACGACTTATGATGTTTGCCAACTAGCCATAGTCTAGAGGCAGTGACAGAGCACTAGCTCTATCTAAAATTGTTGATGTTCCACTATGCCGTAAAGAGTGCACAGCTTCCTCAACTCCATCTATCTATACAGTGATATTGTTGTTTCCTTGACATTAACATCCGAAAATCAGCCTTTGAATTACAGTCAGAAGCGAATGAAATCAAATAGAGTGGAAGAGAATGGGACAGGATGGATGGCAGAAAGCACCACATGCAACGAGCATAAAAGAGGACAAATCAGACAGTTAGGAAGCGTAACCGTAAGTGAAAGGGAGGTGCAAAGCCTGATGGTGAGGACTAGGCATTTCCGACGGCTCTGAATAAGGATGCTCCGGCGAAGTGAGGCTGCTTCATGCTTGACACATATTTTTAAGAAACTTCGTGGTGTTGCTTGTGTTTTAGTGCATCAAACTGCATTGACATGCTTAATTACGGCTCACCTTTTAGGCGGCGAACGTCCTGTTCTGTGGTCCTTGCAAACCCTATGTGGGATGCCTTTGCCTCAGCATCCTCTGGCAGCGGCTTTGAAAAGTCGTTCTTCTGACTGGCCACTTCGTTGGTGCAGGCGCTGAATGGCGCGTTATCGTTGGGTGTGTTGCAGATCCTTCTTCCTTTTCTTGCGATCAGCGCTAGGGGGACCGCTGCTGCACAACTAAATGTAGCCCATTTCAGTCATCTAATAGCTGTTGAGAAGGCCGTTACAACTGCACGTGAGGTTTTATGCCAATGCTTCTCCAAGCAGAAAAATACCTATAACCTGAGCCACGCTAAAAAGCTCATTCCAATCAACAGTGTGTGCATTCTGAATCAATTGCTACAAATGCGGCGCGTTGGTCATGACGTGCTTTCGACATGGTCGCCTAGAAAATGCTATTAAATGTCTCCACTTCGAAAACACAAACTAAAGGTCTCACGCACTCAAGAAGAAGAAGAAGAAGAAGAAGAAGACGGAGAAAAGTATTAGCATCTTATACATGCTGCAGTATCCATGCCGAAACTCTTTTTTTAATGCCTTCAATTTATTTCTTGATTAACAATATCAACAACCAGACGCTAGGCAGATCCAGACGATGGGGTAGCGGTGGCATTTTTGAGTGGCTTCCTGCTACCTCCACTGATTTCTCTCCTCCTTACCAAACCACTGTCACCCAAGGTGGCGTCTGACGTGTGGAGATCGACAATCCCCTCGTGGACTGGTTTGAGGTCTTCATTTGGTAGTTCAACCAGGTACACTGCTTGACCACCGCATCTTCTAGACCTTGATAGCTTCAGTAAGAGTACACAATTTTATGCTATGCTTGAGAATTTGCATAGGACAGAATTATTCCAATTAAAAAATGGTTGACTAAAGTGACAATGACATTCCTTCTTCCTCTTCCTCCTCCTCCTCCTCATCATCATCTTCTTCTCCATCTTCATCCTCATCATAATCACCACCATCACCATCAGCATCAGATACACACATCGGACTGTCAACATCGACTCGATGGCCAGACAAACGGATTTGCGTTTTTCCACGTGTCTATGCGAGAACAAGCCTTCCTCGTTGTAGGTGCGCAGAGCACTGGCGCCACTGCTGCCAAAAGTTTATCCTCAATCAATTGACATTGCTCGAAAAAGTCGCTGGAACATGCGGAATCTTTGACATTTGTCAGTGATTTGGTGAGTGACACCATTGCTGTTTGAGTTCGTCTTGTCTCGGCACTTCTGGTAGCTCCTTCCGAATGAAGACGGAGGAGGAAGAGGGAAAGTCTGACACGTCTAGGTAGTTTGGAATGCAAGACACGTCGATGACATCTGTCGCACCCTTGAAGCTGATTGGTTGCGCTCACACAAAGCGCATTAAGTGGATCTGCTACGATCTCTGCAATATCTGCAGCACAATTTCAACATTGAATTTCACAATCACTGCAAACGACATATCAAATCCACTAGTAGCCCATTTACTTTCATAGCTTAATCGCTCGTGTCTGCCTCCTCGCAGTTTCATACAAATAACCCACTCACAATGTTACAGCGTCCTACACTGTTGAAGGTGAACGCTGTGGCGCTGGAGCAGACGTTCACACCAGATTGCCCAGCACGTTAGCTCAAATTGCACAATCATAGGAAATTGTACGGTGTGCGTGCGAATGCACAATCGGATTCATAGGGCAGGGGAAGGCCATTCCGTTGGCTCCCAACACGTCTATAAGTGCGCATGTGCCTACTGTGAATGCAAGTTGTTTATGGAGGAGTGATGGTGCTTCAGGTCAGCCTCATTTTACTGTTAACTACCATCTTGCATTGAGGTTTTGCAGTGTAAACCGGTGCGATGCCTTCCTATGCTTTACTCTAACCATCACACGCTCAAATATCTTCACAGATGAGCGTACTTGCTGAATCAGTAAATTTAGCAAGAAAGAGGAGTGGGCTGGGGCTTTGTATCGAATCATGTCACAGTTAAAATAGACTTAAAGCGACCGAGTGGACGTGTCTGTTTCCTTGATACCATAATCGCTGATCACCTCTGTTCGAAATTTTTCTGTCTATCGCTGCAGTGCCTTCAAAATTGCATCCGCTTTGAGATAAATAGGACTTTGTACAGACAAATTGTGCTAACGGAGAGGCTCCTAACTACCTAAAAGGCTGCCGATCCAATGGATAGCATATTGAACGGAAAAGGTGAAGGTCAGCAGTCTCGACAAGACGACGTGTCCCAATCAAAGCACGTTACCTTACTTGCCCCTTCTCTTCCTCCCTCACCCACTCCGCATGCACTACGATGCGCGCAATTCAACCAAAGCGGTGAAGCACAAAGACAATTGACACCTACACCTACTAAAACATCTACAAGGACTGTTTTCCAAAGCCGACACCAGCGGAAACTGCCAGGCACCACAAGACACGTGCCAGATGCAGAGAGATCAATCACACGAACAAACGTCAGAAGTGCTCACCTTCACGTTTCGCCGTCTTCTACCCTCCATCTTCATTCTCCATGTAGTCTCCGTTCCCACCACCCAGTTCTTCGCCAATGCCTCCCTCCCACTCTGCCGTACAAAAGAGGTCAAAGGGCCGAAACGGATACAATTGGCAGAATTTAAAGGTATGTAATGCTATCGTTCCCTCCTCTGTGGCACATCTTCTCCTCCTTCTCTATGTCGTCATTTGCATGCGTCGTATCAGCATTGTCACAACAGGTATCCCAGTGTGTTTCACATGTCAGGATAAAAACCGTGGACAGACGCTTTGGATGCACTCCGCAATTTCGTGAAGTTGCTGAGTACACCATGAGCGTCAACAGCAGTCCATTGAAAAGAAGTCATCACAAGACAAACACTGCCAAACAAGCCAATGTACCGTTGGATGATATCTCGTCCACGCTTTCCGTTGAAGTGGTAGAACATCCACACAGAACGACGAGCGACAGTAGCGTAATCAATGCGGACAGAGACCATCCCACTCCCCATCATTGATGGGTAGGAATAGATACGCTTGCAATGTCCTTCAGCTCAAATCATCACCCCAAGTACCGATCTTCTATCGCATCACAAACGCAATGGCATCAAAAGTAGAGACCCGAGGTAATCTCAACTGCGGCGCCGACTCACCACAAAATATTCAAACGTCTGTTAGGCAACGGTCTCGAGCTCACGCTCAAACGGACCATCAACCCCAAACAATGACCACCTGTTTTGAGTCTATTAGCGCATCCAGCCACCACCAGCACCGCATGCATGCGGCAAACCTAGCGTCCTGCCTCGTAGTCAACGCCTAGATGGTGAACAGCAAACACCGTCTACCTTACCTCCATGCCGCCACAAGGGCACACACCGACAAATCCATGCTGTCAACTCCTCCCCCTCCCCCTCCCCCTCCCCCTCGCCTTCCCTCCCCCTCCCACAAATCCGCATAGGCATTGCAAACCACAATGCCACCTACATGCAACCAATCAAGCACCTGGGCCGTGGAGGCGGCGGTCCACTTCGCCTTCGAAACAGGCAGACCGACACCAACATCCACTTACCATGACAGGAACTGCACGCCCGCCCGATGCCATGGAAGATGCAACCTACCAGTGACCTCCCCCAACTCACGACACCGAAAACTAGAGCCACATTGTCTACCACCAATGGCCTTAACTCACAAGCACAGTGCAGCCAGTCTGCGAGAATGCCAAACTCCTGTCAAGTAATGAACGCACAGTCAGGAATCTACTAGCGCGCCCACCCACCACCACCTACATCACGAGCATGTGACAATCCAACTTCTTGCACCACCCCACCACCGCCTTCTGTGCTCCCCACCACCAACTTGTTGCATCCGAATCCCAAAAATACGGAATAAAAAGGTGGGATAAGCTAAAAATAGTAAACAGAAGAAAACCTTATTGGAGTTATTGAATGTGTTAGAGCAGAACGCCTTGCTGGTTTGTTCTTGTTTCCCCATCGCCTCGCCCACCCCATCCGCTTCCTTTCCAATGTCTGCTCTAGCACATGCCTTCGCTTCTCCACCACA
Organism: Taenia hydatigena; assembly: GCA_036345935.2. Taxonomy (NCBI): domain Eukaryota; kingdom Metazoa; phylum Platyhelminthes; class Cestoda; order Cyclophyllidea; family Taeniidae; genus Taenia; species Taenia hydatigena. The sequence continues at coordinate 21,274,767 of JADWOT020000004.1, forward strand.
CCTCATATCGTTGGCGCCAAACTCGTAGGAGCCAAAGTAGTAGCTCAATGACTGCTCCATCTCCTTTACTACCCTAAACAATCGGAAAATATGTGAGCGAAAATGCCACAACTATACACACTCGTTGAATCCACCTCATGTTTGCCAACCACGCTACGTCGCGTTAAACCGAACCCATTTGAAGTTGTGATGGGAAATTCAAGCTACCTAATCCCAATGCACAAAAGGCTACCACAGCCGTCCAGACAAACAGCTTCAGGCCTCCTACACCCCATTCGCTCGTACCTGGATCAAAGTCGAACATCACCTCATGTCAAAACTGAACCCACGATTAAGTGGCTACCAAGGCCTTGCACATACGCTGCCTTAGGAAAAGGCCAACGCAACTAAAGGCTGAGGCTTCAATCAGTGATATGGGGGTTAACGTGTAATGAGAATGCGAGATGTTCAATGAGCGCAGTCTATTCCGACGACACGCTCATTAAAACAACTTGGATAATTTAACTTTCGATACGCACCAATTATGACAAAACCCGGAGACATGGGACAACAACGAAATAATATTCAATAAGCACATACAATGCAGCTAGTAATGCACGAAAGAAATGCTGTCAATTCATAAATCGCGATCCCATATTACCTGATCAACTTTCAACGCAACAGCAAAAGCGGAATTCATACCTAATGCTTTTTGGCAATGCATCCACACTTATAACAGGTGCTTCACCATAACGAAGCAAGCTACCGTCAGGTCTAGAGTCCTCCGCGTCTTAGATAAAAGCAAAAGAATTAAACTCTAGGCACAATTTTAACCGTATTCAACAGGTTAGGCGTCAGTTGTCAAAATCCACCATTATTACAACAAACCAGTCAAAATACTGCCAGAACAATCCTGAATAACCACTTAAAAGACTTAGTAGCATAAAGTAAACATGACTAAACATTTCATTATAAAACATTAACCATGTCTTTGTTTTTTTTCGATTCCAACTTAGCAAATGCATAAAGAATTCGATAAATGAGCACATCTACATGAAATAAATGAGTGGTTCTTAAAAGATTCCAAAAAAGGTTAACAAGCCTTATACATACTTTTGCCTTTTTGCACAAATTAATTCCAACACTCGAAATTCATCGCTACAAAACGACATCCCACTCAACACACCAAACAATTAACTTGGCCTGACCGCCTGAAGTGTTGTGCAGTGAAGCGAATAAACTCGAAGTGGACGTGTGTGTGAAAGGAGCAAAGACTAAGCAGCAACCGAATCAGTTCTTATTTGTGTATAAGTGGGTGAGTAAATGCATGGACAGAATGGACAAATAAGAATGTGGAAGGTTGCGAGTAAGTACTTGTTAATCAGGAGAGATAAATGAATAGAATGAAGAAGGAAATTAATGGACATGCACCAAGGTCGTAGTTTCTTAAGTTATTACACGTGTTGAAGTTAGCAGTTCTCAAGTACTTAAGATGAATTTTGTATGCTGCTGTTGTCGATCTCTTGGTTTCAGTGACTGCTGCTAATTGATGCTTCTTAAGGCCATTACAGGCTAGCATCTATGTCTGACTCACAGCTCCAAGCCATGCGAAAAAATTGACAACAGTGCGCATTGGGTAGTACATTGTTAGTTTGGACTGTCAGTTCCGGTCAGGGTCACAGAGGTGTTTTTTTCGATTTCAACTTAGCAAATGCATAAAGAATTTGGTAAATGAGCACATCTACACGAAATAAATGAGTGGTTTGTAGTACTTTGTTTGTTAGAACTGCCGGTTTCTGTCAGGGTCACAGAGGTGGCCGTACTGCCCTAGCTGCGTGGGCTGGCCTCCGGGCCATGCCAGCAGTCTATTTCCCTCTGTCCGGTGAATATATATATTCTACCCTGCCACTTTGCCTTCTTTTGTCTTAAGGGAGTCTCGGGACGCTACATGGTTCTTAAAAGATTCTAAAAAAGTTTAACAAGCCTTACGCAGACTTTTGCCTTTTGGCACAAACTAATTCCAACCGTGGAGGGTTCATCCTCACTCTCCTGGTCACCCTTGATGGTAGAATTCTGTGTACGTTTAGACATCTTTAATATATAAAGTGGCTGATGAATACAGCTAGGCGAGATATGGAGTTCAAGCCGAGGGCGTGTCACGCTAAAGGGAGTCCCCGCGCTGCTCCGTCAGGTGGTTCAGATTGACTTCCCGCCTCTGGCCTACAAAGCGCATTTAAAGGATTAAGTATTGCACCAACACTCGAAATTCATCGCTACAAAATGACATGCCACTCAACACACCAAACAATTAACTTTGACTGACCGCTTGTTTCCATGTATACGCACATTTTACGAAGCTTCAAATCAAAGTAAAACAGCATAAAACACGTTTTAAACAACAATGTTTGGTAAGAATACCTAACAACAATGTTAGGCGATAAGTTAGTTAGCATTAGCTTAGTTATGTCGGAATTCGCATAAAGCAATTAGAGTGGATTTGTAGTACTTTGTTTGTTAGAGCTACCGGTTTCGGTCAAGGTGATATAGGTGGCCGTACTGCGCTAGCTGGCCTCCGGGTCATGCCAGCAGCCTTTTTCCCTCTGTGTGTTGAATATATATTCTACCCTGGCATTCTGCCTTCTTTTGCCTTCGAGGGAGCCTTGGGACGCTACATTGGTGGCAGCGGAAAGCGGACCCGACTCTACAGGGTTTTTATCCCGATCTCTACCGCCTGCGGTATGTTACAGCGGCGCGAAAGAAGTGCATGTGCTACGGATGGGCCACGAACGACGTCCACCTCCGGCATCTACCCCTTCTCCGTGTTCAACAAGAAAGCTATCAACAACTGAAGCGACACTAGCCATTGACCACCTGAAAAGTTTCGTCCCGAAGGGTACCCCTAATATATTTGCTTAAGGAGATCGGCGTGCTAACGCCTCCCTACGGACATACTGATGGTCGGCAGAACCACTTGTTCTGGACTTTTTTTCCAAGCCAAACGAAACCCGAAGTGCAATGCACTGCCAAGAGGGATCACTGACATTGGTGTTAGGCATCGCCTCAATCGCGTCGAATGTCGGCGACTGGCATGGTTAGCTCGTGGGTGCTTGCTGCAGCACTGAGTATGTTGTGATGGCTGACGCGGGAGATGTACCGAGGGGCGCGTCGGTTTCGGTCAAGGTGACAGAGGTGGTCGTACTGCGCTAGCTGCGTGGGCTGGCCTCCGGGCCATGCCAGCAGCCTAATTCCCTCTGTTCGTTGAATATGTATTCTACCCAAGCATTCTGCCTTCTTTTGCCTTCGAGGGAGCCTCGGGACGCTACAGATTTTGCGTGCCATTGGCACTCACAGTTCAATAGCTTTTATGGTGTTAATTATACGATTTCTTATGATAAGGGTGAGCTAGGTCTTCGTCTCCGTCTTTGTACACCATTTACCGCTCGTACTTATAATTCTTTCGTGGATCTGGATGCCCGACATTAAACAGTTACTTTTCAGAGTGCAGTGTTTGTCGCTGTGTCCACATGCACTTGAGGAATTTGCGATTTCACCATAAGTCTACCAGTTGCCTTTGAACTACTCCAGAACAGGTTTGCCTCTAGTACCCAGCCGCATTCTTACCATCGCCGCTCTTTGTCTTGTCATTTTATTGCCAAAAGTGATGCAAAGCTAAACAGCAACCCACCTGTCGGTGATGGTTTCCAATCACACTAGCACAGCCGTCACTTCTCCAAACGTCTGAGCAATTGTAGTGTTTGGTTTTTCACGATCCAGTTTCGAGGTGAACAAGTGATACGTCCTCGAACAAATCGGCTAAAAGAGCCCGATTAGTGTCAAAGTGGCCTAACAAACAGATTCATCGAGTTATGCGAGATGAAAAAAGGGGACTTCAAGGACCACTCAGCCCACCACTGTTTAATTTTTAAGGGCCAGTGAGCAGCAGCGCCTGAGGCTTTGCGCTCAGGTGGCAAAACTTCCCTGTAGCCCACTGATGCCATTACTCCACGAAATGATTTGACCTATTTAATAGCACTAAACAACTCATTGCAAGAGGGATACTTGGTGTGGAAACAGGTGTTCATTCGCCTTTTCTTCGATGAGAAAGCAGTGGTTGATTGTTCATAGGTCTTATTATTCCAAACAATATGGATAATTCAAAGCCTCATCGCAGACCCACTGTGCTTCATGGAGAGAAAAGGAAATTGTAAAATAAACGAACAAACTTTTAACAAAGGCTATACGAGGTTGCCTAAAATAAGGTAAGACTTAAAGTTTGTTAGGCAAGCAAAAAGTTTTAGGCACTTAAATTGTTGTGCTCCCCCATTAAAGTGTTTGGCGAAGACTAGTGAATACGCGTCAGCCGTCGGCTCATGAGGTCATGTTGTCTCAGTCACACGCCCACCCGTTGACCTCCGTGCTTTGGGCATGAGGTGCGTGTGTGGTCCAAGTGATTCTATGGGGTGCAAGAAACCGCACAGCAACTCCACCCAACTTCTCAGTTGATCTTCTAGTTTTTATACTAAATGCGGTGTTGGCTGCTGACTTGAGCTCTACAAGCCTCCTCGATTGGCATGTGATAGATTCGCAAAAGGCTCTGCGTCCTCATTAATGTCGCAATAAGCACTAATTGTGTGTGAATGGCACTCACATTTCGAAATCAGTGGTCACGGCCGCCCAGAGAGTTCACTGTCACCACATCCACTAACTCGTTTAAGCTTTGCTACTCAATTCCATTTCATTAGCGCCTAGATTACACAGGTGCGACGAAGAGACGCTTTAAAGGTCTCTGAATGCGTCCTTTTATCCCAAGGCAACACAATCGTTTATTATTATGAGGAGCTTGTGCACGTACGACCAGAACCAGAGTTTGCGCTGAATGTGAGTCAGCGAGTGTCTTCGCTGGCTAGCCAGGCGTACCGGAACTTGCAGAAGATGTTTGGCAGAACAATGAGTGAAGCATTGAGTACCGAGCTTACCTGTGCTGTTCTTCTTGTAGTCGTTGTTGCTGACATCCTTTGCGCTTTTTGCGCATTGACGAACCTACTGCTTCATTAGTCCCTTCCCTCTGCAGCACTTCAGGAAACAGGTAGACGCGGCAATGCGTCTGCTCTGTGGCAAGCGACGTGGACATCTCGCAAGCCGACGCAGCATCTGTCGCTGTCGCAGCATGCTCGAATGTGCGGCATGTCACATTGATACCTGGCACGGCTGCTCGTGACGATTGGCAAACAACGCCCCAGTAATGATGTCAACATAATGGATGCGAAACACTAAGCCATGCTTCGGTTGAAGAGAGCCTCTGCTAGAGTATTTGCATAAACTCCGCAGTCAAGTGCCCTGCTGTATGCACGCGCTCATAGTTAATGCATGATAGTGGTTACAGAATGCGAAGGAAAGGTAAACAGCATTAGTATTATTTGTCTGGGTGATTTTCTCCACCAGGGTGATGCGGACTTCGAGGCGAAACTGAAACATTCTATTATTGAGCCGGTTCTTGTGCTTAGAGTTCGGATTAAATAACAAAGAAAATGTGTGATGGGTTGTCTGTTGCGCAATGTTTTCGGCAACACGTCGATGAAGAATGGAGCCCACAAAATCTGACAAACCAAAACATTATTCACATGCAAATTGCCAGATCTACCAAGTTCATTTTCATGCTCGACGAAATACCTTACAGTCTAACCAAGCTAAAAGAAACGATCAGGGAGATTTGAAAGGTTTTTATGTCAAGCAATCCTTTCCCATTCGAAGTGTGAATACCTTATTGATAATGCGTGATGATTTACAACACGCCACGCCTGACTAAGGTAAAGCTGAATGTGTGCTTCCCATGCTGGCAACACACCCTGGCACTCAAACAAAGCATTATTTACAAAAAAAATGTGTGCGAGAAGAAGGTGACTCTTCTCTCGCTTTGTTGGTTTGGCAGGATAAAGGAGGAATGTAGGAGCAGACCGGCCACGACGCTGCTATACAGCTGCCAGACACACGGTGCATACCGTGCTTGCACGGACGAGATGTCTAGACGCGTGCTGCCAATCGCCTTTACCGTGATGGCGTGCATGATACCACTTTTCATCATCTTCCCTGAAGTAGCCGTATGTTCACAAACGCGACTCTTTCAGGCTCATGTGGATCCAGCACCAGATCCGCTGGTGCCCTACCGATGAGGTAAAACTTGGGCGGTAGGACAGATAAACATTTTTTCCACTCCACTTCTTGAACAATGATTTTATTCAACTCAAGCTGGATGAATGGTTCTAATAAGTGAAATGATGACTTGCATAGAAGGACGGAAGTGGCGAAGTAGGGCTTAGACGAGAAGAGCATGCTATGTGGAATTGGTCCAGAAGTAGTTAATGGTGCTCGTTTTCTCCACTCCACACAATTCCGACCGATAAACATGTCACACGAATTCTTATTTCTGCTCTTGCAGGGCAATGCATCGCAGCGAAACAACTTAACAACTGTTCCTTGCACCAACTACTGCAAATCTTCTTCATAAATTGATTGTTTTTGTGTATACGATTGTTAATCATGTTAAGGCTCCAACACAGTAGTTAGAATCCAGCTACTCAGCTACGACACGGACAGACATCCACAGTTGCCGACGCTTGCAAGCCAACTGGCGATGTGCAGTGAGTGCGCTTGGCTGCAGGCTGACTGTCGAAAGCGTAGATAGTTCAGTTCCATTCTCTCCTGCTTGGAGTGTTTCAACTAACCTTCACTTTATAGTGATGGACAGAGCACTTGATTCTAGCTAGAAAAAATGGGCTGCAGTGCCAATTTTAAAACGACTTATGATGTTTGCCAACTAGCCATAGTCTAGAGGCAGTGACAGAGCACTAGCTCTATCTAAAATTGTTGATGTTCCACTATGCCGTAAAGAGTGCACAGCTTCCTCAACTCCATCTATCTATACAGTGATATTGTTGTTTCCTTGACATTAACATCCGAAAATCAGCCTTTGAATTACAGTCAGAAGCGAATGAAATCAAATAGAGTGGAAGAGAATGGGACAGGATGGATGGCAGAAAGCACCACATGCAACGAGCATAAAAGAGGACAAATCAGACAGTTAGGAAGCGTAACCGTAAGTGAAAGGGAGGTGCAAAGCCTGATGGTGAGGACTAGGCATTTCCGACGGCTCTGAATAAGGATGCTCCGGCGAAGTGAGGCTGCTTCATGCTTGACACATATTTTTAAGAAACTTCGTGGTGTTGCTTGTGTTTTAGTGCATCAAACTGCATTGACATGCTTAATTACGGCTCACCTTTTAGGCGGCGAACGTCCTGTTCTGTGGTCCTTGCAAACCCTATGTGGGATGCCTTTGCCTCAGCATCCTCTGGCAGCGGCTTTGAAAAGTCGTTCTTCTGACTGGCCACTTCGTTGGTGCAGGCGCTGAATGGCGCGTTATCGTTGGGTGTGTTGCAGATCCTTCTTCCTTTTCTTGCGATCAGCGCTAGGGGGACCGCTGCTGCACAACTAAATGTAGCCCATTTCAGTCATCTAATAGCTGTTGAGAAGGCCGTTACAACTGCACGTGAGGTTTTATGCCAATGCTTCTCCAAGCAGAAAAATACCTATAACCTGAGCCACGCTAAAAAGCTCATTCCAACCAACAGTGTGTGCATTCTGAATCAATTGCTACAAATGCAGCGCGTTGGTCATGACGTGCTTTCGACATGGTCGCCTAGAAAATGCTATTAAATGTCTCCACTTCGAAAACACAAACTAAAGGTCTCACGCACTCAAGAAGAAGAAGAAGAAGAAGAAGAAGACGGAGAAAAGTATTAGCATCTTATACATGCTGCAGTATCCATGCCGAAACTCTTTTTTTAATGCCTTCAATTTATTTCTTGATTAACAATATCAACAACCAGACGCTAGGCAGATCCAGACGATGGGGTAGCGGTGGCATTTTTGAGTGGCTTCCTGCTACCTCCACTGATTTCTCTCCTCCTTACCAAACCACTGTCACCCAAGGTGGCGTCTGACGTGTGGAGATCGACAATCCCCTCGTGGACTGGTTTGAGGTCTTCATTTGGTAGTTCAACCAGGTACACTGCTTGACCACCGCATCTTCTAGACCTTGATAGCTTCAGTAAGAGTACACAATTTTATGCTATGCTTGAGAATTTGCATAGGACAGAATTATTCCAATTAAAAAATGGTTGACTAAAGTGACAATGACATTCCTTCTTCCTCTTCCTCCTCCTCCTCCTCATCATCATCTTCTTCTCCATCTTCATCCTCATCATAATCACCACCATCACCATCAGCATCAGATACACACATCGGACTGTCAACATCGACTCGATGGCCAGACAAACGGATTTGCGTTTTTCCACGTGTCTATGCGAGAACAAGCCTTCCTCGTTGTAGGTGCGCAGAGCACTGGCGCCACTGCTGCCAAAAGTTTATCCTCAATCAATTGACATTGCTCGAAAAAGTCGCTGGAACATGCGGAATCTTTGACATTTGTCAGTGATTTGGTGAGTGACACCATTGCTGTTTGAGTTCGTCTTGTCTCGGCACTTCTGGTAGCTCCTTCCGAATGAAGACGGAGGAGGAAGAGGGAAAGTCTGACACGTCTAGGTAGTTTGGAATGCAAGACACGTCGATGACATCTGTCGCACCCTTGAAGCTGATTGGTTGCGCTCACACAAAGCGCATTAAGTGGATCTGCTACGATCTCTGCAATATCTGCAGCACAATTTCAACATTGAATTTCACAATCACTGCAAACGACATATCAAATCCACTAGTAGCCCATTTACTTTCATAGCTTAATCGCTCGTGTCTGCCTCCTCGCAGTTTCATACAAATAACCCACTCACAATGTTACAGCGTCCTACACTGTTGAAGGTGAACGCTGTGGCGCTGGAGCAGACGTTCACACCAGATTGCCCAGCACGTTAGCTCAAATTGCACAATCATAGGAAATTGTACGGTGTGCGTGCGAATGCACAATCGGATTCATAGGGCAGGGGAAGGCCATTCCGTTGGCTCCCAACACGTCTATAAGTGCGCATGTGCCTACTGTGAATGCAAGTTGTTTATGGAGGAGTGATGGTGCTTCAGGTCAGCCTCATTTTACTGTTAACTACCATCTTGCATTGAGGTTTTGCAGTGTAAACCGGTGCGATGCCTTCCTATGCTTTACTCTAACCATCACACGCTCAAATATCTTCACAGATGAGCGTACTTGCTGAATCAGTAAATTTAGCAAGAAAGAGGAGTGGGCTGGGGCTTTGTATCGAATCATGTCACAGTTAAAATAGACTTAAAGCGACCGAGTGGACGTGTCTGTTTCCTTGATACCATAATCGCTGATCACCTCTGTTCGAAATTTTTCTGTCTATCGCTGCAGTGCCTTCAAAATTGCATCCGCTTTGAGATAAATAGGACTTTGTACAGACAAATTGTGCTAACGGAGAGGCTCCTAACTACCTAAAAGGCTGCCGATCCAATGGATAGCATATTGAACGGAAAAGGTGAAGGTCAGCAGTCTCGACAAGACGACGTGTCCCAATCAAAGCACGTTACCTTACTTGCCCCTTCTCTTCCTCCCTCACCCACTCCGCATGCACTACGATGCGCGCAATTCAACCAAAGCGGTGAAGCACAAAGACAATTGACACCTACACCTACTAAAACATCTACAAGGACTGTTTTCCAAAGCCGACACCAGCGGAAACTGCCAGGCACCACAAGACACGTGCCAGATGCAGAGAGATCAATCACACGAACAAACGTCAGAAGTGCTCACCTTCACGTTTCGCCGTCTTCTACCCTCCATCTTCATTCTCCATGTAGTCTCCGTTCCCACCACCCAGTTCTTCGCCAATGCCTCCCTCCCACTCTGCCGTACAAAAGAGGTCAAAGGGCCGAAACGGATACAATTGGCAGAATTTAAAGGTATGTAATGCTATCGTTCCCTCCTCTGTGGCACATCTTCTCCTCCTTCTCTATGTCGTCATTTGCATGCGTCGTATCAGCATTGTCACAACAGGTATCCCAGTGTGTTTCACATGTCAGGATAAAAACCGTGGACAGACGCTTTGGATGCACTCCGCAATTTCGTGAAGTTGCTGAGTACACCATGAGCGTCAACAGCAGTCCATTGAAAAGAAGTCATCACAAGACAAACACTGCCAAACAAGCCAATGTACCGTTGGATGATATCTCGTCCACGCTTTCCGTTGAAGTGGTAGAACATCCACACAGAACGACGAGCGACAGTAGCGTAATCAATGCGGACAGAGACCATCCCACTCCCCATCATTGATGGGTAGGAATAGATACGCTTGCAATGTCCTTCAGCTCAAATCATCACCCCAAGTACCGATCTTCTATCGCATCACAAACGCAATGGCATCAAAAGTAGAGACCCGAGGTAATCTCAACTGCGGCGCCGACTCACCACAAAATATTCAAACGTCTGTTAGGCAACGGTCTCGAGCTCACGCTCAAACGGACCATCAACCCCAAACAATGACCACCTGTTTTGAGTCTATTAGCGCATCCAGCCACCACCAGCACCGCATGCATGCGGCAAACCTAGCGTCCTGCCTCGTAGTCAACGCCTAGATGGTGAACAGCAAACACCGTCTACCTTACCTCCATGCCGCCACAAGGGCACACACCGACAAATCCATGCTGTCAACTCCTCCCCCTCCCCCTCCCCCTCGCCTTCCCTCCCCCTCCCACAAATCCGCATAGGCATTGCAAACCACAATGCCACCTACATGCAACCAATCAAGCACCTGGGCCGTGGAGGCGGCGGTCCACTTCGCCTTCGAAACAGGCAGACCGACACCAACATCCACTTACCATGACAGGAACTGCACGCCCGCCCGATGCCATGGAAGATGCAACCTACCAGTGACCTCCCCCAACTCACGACACCGAAAACTAGAGCCACATTGTCTACCACCAATGGCCTTAACTCACAAGCACAGTGCAGCCAGTCTGCGAGAATGCCAAACTCCTGTCAAGTAATGAACGCACAGTCAGGAATCTACTAGCGCGCCCACCCACCACCACCTACATCACGAGCATGTGACAATCCAACTTCTTGCACCACCCCACCACCGCCTTCTGTGCTCCCCACCACCAACTTGTTGCATCCGAATCCCAAAAATACGGAATAAAAAGGTGGGATAAGCTAAAAATAGTAAACAGAAGAAAACCTTATTGGAGTTATTGAATGTGTTAGAGCAGAACGCCTTGCTGGTTTGTTCTTGTTTCCCCATCGCCTCGCCCACCCCATCCGCTTCCTTTCCAATGTCTGCTCTAGCACATGCCTTCGCTTCTCCACCACACCTCATATCGTTGGCGCCAAACTCGTAGGAGCCAAAGTAGTAGCTCAATGACTGCTCCATCTCCTTTACTACCCTAAACAATCGGAAAATATGTGAGCGAAAATGCCACAACTATACACACTCGTTGAATCCACCTCATGTTTGCCAACCACGCTACGTCGCGTTAAACCGAACCCATTTGAAGTTGTGATGGGAAATTCAAGCTACCTAATCCCAATGCACAAAAGGCTACCACAGCCGTCCAGACAAACAGCTTCAGGCCTCCTACACCCCATTCGCTCGTACCTGGATCAAAGTCGAACATCACCTCATGTCAAAACTGAACCCACGATTAAGTGGCTACCAAGGCCTTGCACATACGCTGCCTTAGGAAAAGGCCAACGCAACTAAAGGCTGAGGCTTCAATCAGTGATATGGGGGTTAACGTGTAATGAGAATGCGAGATGTTCAATGAGCGCAGTCTATTCCGACGACACGCTCATTAAAACAACTTGGATAATTTAACTTTCGATACGCACCAATTATGACAAAACCCGGAGACATGGGACAACAACGAAATAATATTCAATAAGCACATACAATGCAGCTAGTAATGCACGAAAGAAATGCTGTCAATTCATAAATCGCGATCCCATATTACCTGATCAACTTTCAACGCAACAGCAAAAGCGGAATTCATACCTAATGCTTTTTGGCAATGCATCCACACTTATAACAGGTGCTTCACCATAACGAAGCAAGCTACCGTCAGGTCTAGAGTCCTCCGCGTCTTAGATAAAAGCAAAAGAATTAAACTCTAGGCACAATTTTAACCGTATTCAACAGGTTAGGCGTCAGTTGTCAAAATCCACCATTATTACAACAAACCAGTCAAAATACTGCCAGAACAATCCTGAATAACCACTTAAAAGACTTAGTAGCATAAAGTAAACATGACTAAACATTTCATTATAAAACATTAACCATGTCTTTGTTTTTTTTCGATTCCAACTTAGCAAATGCATAAAGAATTCGATAAATGAGCACATCTACATGAAATAAATGAGTGGTTCTTAAAAGATTCCAAAAAAGGTTAACAAGCCTTATACATACTTTTGCCTTTTTGCACAAATTAATTCCAACACTCGAAATTCATCGCTACAAAACGACATCCCACTCAACACACCAAACAATTAACTTGGCCTGACCGCCTGAAGTGTTGTGCAGTGAAGCGAATAAACTCGAAGTGGACGTGTGTGTGAAAGGAGCAAAGACTAAGCAGCAACCGAATCAGTTCTTATTTGTGTATAAGTGGGTGAGTAAATGCATGGACAGAATGGACAAATAAGAATGTGGAAGGTTGCGAGTAAGTACTTGTTAATCAGGAGAGATAAATGAATAGAATGAAGAAGGAAATTAATGGACATGCACCAAGGTCGTAGTTTCTTAAGTTATTACACGTGTTGAAGTTAGCAGTTCTCAAGTACTTAAGATGAATTTTGTATGCTGCTGTTGTCGATCTCTTGGTTTCAGTGACTGCTGCTAATTGATGCTTCTTAAGGCCATTACAGGCTAGCATCTATGTCTGACTCACAGCTCCAAGCCATGCGAAAAAATTGACAACAGTGCGCATTGGGTAGTACATTGTTAGTTTGGACTGTCAGTTCCGGTCAGGGTCACAGAGGTGTTTTTTTCGATTTCAACTTAGCAAATGCATAAAGAATTTGGTAAATGAGCACATCTACACGAAATAAATGAGTGGTTTGTAGTACTTTGTTTGTTAGAACTGCCGGTTTCTGTCAGGGTCACAGAGGTGGCCGTACTGCCCTAGCTGCGTGGGCTGGCCTCCGGGCCATGCCAGCAGTCTATTTCCCTCTGTCCGGTGAATATATATATTCTACCCTGCCACTTTGCCTTCTTTTGTCTTAAGGGAGTCTCGGGACGCTACATGGTTCTTAAAAGATTCTAAAAAAGTTTAACAAGCCTTACGCAGACTTTTGCCTTTTGGCACAAACTAATTCCAACCGTGGAGGGTTCATCCTCACTCTCCTGGTCACCCTTGATGGTAGAATTCTGTGTACGTTTAGACATCTTTAATATATAAAGTGGCTGATGAATACAGCTAGGCGAGATATGGAGTTCAAGCCGAGGGCGTGTCACGCTAAAGGGAGTCCCCGCGCTGCTCCGTCAGGTGGTTCAGATTGACTTCCCGCCTCTGGCCTACAAAGCGCATTTAAAGGATTAAGTATTGCACCAACACTCGAAATTCATCGCTACAAAATGACATGCCACTCAACACACCAAACAATTAACTTTGACTGACCGCTTGTTTCCATGTATACGCACATTTTACGAAGCTTCAAATCAAAGTAAAACAGCATAAAACACGTTTTAAACAACAATGTTTGGTAAGAATACCTAACAACAATGTTAGGCGATAAGTTAGTTAGCATTAGCTTAGTTATGTCGGAATTCGCATAAAGCAATTAGAGTGGATTTGTAGTACTTTGTTTGTTAGAGCTACCGGTTTCGGTCAAGGTGATATAGGTGGCCGTACTGCGCTAGCTGGCCTCCGGGTCATGCCAGCAGCCTTTTTCCCTCTGTGTGTTGAATATATATTCTACCCTGGCATTCTGCCTTCTTTTGCCTTCGAGGGAGCCTTGGGACGCTACATTGGTGGCAGCGGAAAGCGGACCCGACTCTACAGGGTTTTTATCCCGATCTCTACCGCCTGCGGTATGTTACAGCGGCGCGAAAGAAGTGCATGTGCTACGGATGGGCCACGAACGACGTCCACCTCCGGCATCTACCCCTTCTCCGTGTTCAACAAGAAAGCTATCAACAACTGAAGCGACACTAGCCATTGACCACCTGAAAAGTTTCGTCCCGAAGGGTACCCCTAATATATTTGCTTAAGGAGATCGGCGTGCTAACGCCTCCCTACGGACATACTGATGGTCGGCAGAACCACTTGTTCTGGACTTTTTTTCCAAGCCAAACGAAACCCGAAGTGCAATGCACTGCCAAGAGGGATCACTGACATTGGTGTTAGGCATCGCCTCAATCGCGTCGAATGTCGGCGACTGGCATGGTTAGCTCGTGGGTGCTTGCTGCAGCACTGAGTATGTTGTGATGGCTGACGCGGGAGATGTACCGAGGGGCGCGTCGGTTTCGGTCAAGGTGACAGAGGTGGTCGTACTGCGCTAGCTGCGTGGGCTGGCCTCCGGGCCATGCCAGCAGCCTAATTCCCTCTGTTCGTTGAATATGTATTCTACCCAAGCATTCTGCCTTCTTTTGCCTTCGAGGGAGCCTCGGGACGCTACAGATTTTGCGTGCCATTGGCACTCACAGTTCAATAGCTTTTATGGTGTTAATTATACGATTTCTTATGATAAGGGTGAGCTAGGTCTTCGTCTCCGTCTTTGTACACCATTTACCGCTCGTACTTATAATTCTTTCGTGGATCTGGATGCCCGACATTAAACAGTTACTTTTCAGAGTGCAGTGTTTGTCGCTGTGTCCACATGCACTTGAGGAATTTGCGATTTCACCATAAGTCTACCAGTTGCCTTTGAACTACTCCAGAACAGGTTTGCCTCTAGTACCCAGCCGCATTCTTACCATCGCCGCTCTTTGTCTTGTCATTTTATTGCCAAAAGTGATGCAAAGCTAAACAGCAACCCACCTGTCGGTGATGGTTTCCAATCACACTAGCACAGCCGTCACTTCTCCAAACGTCTGAGCAATTGTAGTGTTTGGTTTTTCACGATCCAGTTTCGAGGTGAACAAGTGATACGTCCTCGAACAAATCGGCTAAAAGAGCCCGATTAGTGTCAAAGTGGCCTAACAAACAGATTCATCGAGTTATGCGAGATGAAAAAAGGGGACTTCAAGGACCACTCAGCCCACCACTGTTTAATTTTTAAGGGCCAGTGAGCAGCAGCGCCTGAGGCTTTGCGCTCAGGTGGCAAAACTTCCCTGTAGCCCACTGATGCCATTACTCCACGAAATGATTTGACCTATTTAATAGCACTAAACAACTCATTGCAAGAGGGATACTTGGTGTGGAAACAGGTGTTCATTCGCCTTTTCTTCGATGAGAAAGCAGTGGTTGATTGTTCATAGGTCTTATTATTCCAAACAATATGGATAATTCAAAGCCTCATCGCAGACCCACTGTGCTTCATGGAGAGAAAAGGAAATTGTAAAATAAACGAACAAACTTTTAACAAAGGCTATACGAGGTTGCCTAAAATAAGGTAAGACTTAAAGTTTGTTAGGCAAGCAAAAAGTTTTAGGCACTTAAATTGTTGTGCTCCCCCATTAAAGTGTTTGGCGAAGACTAGTGAATACGCGTCAGCCGTCGGCTCATGAGGTCATGTTGTCTCAGTCACACGCCCACCCGTTGACCTCCGTGCTTTGGGCATGAGGTGCGTGTGTGGTCCAAGTGATTCTATGGGGTGCAAGAAACCGCACAGCAACTCCACCCAACTTCTCAGTTGATCTTCTAGTTTTTATACTAAATGCGGTGTTGGCTGCTGACTTGAGCTCTACAAGCCTCCTCGATTGGCATGTGATAGATTCGCAAAAGGCTCTGCGTCCTCATTAATGTCGCAATAAGCACTAATTGTGTGTGAATGGCACTCACATTTCGAAATCAGTGGTCACGGCCGCCCAGAGAGTTCACTGTCACCACATCCACTAACTCGTTTAAGCTTTGCTACTCAATTCCATTTCATTAGCGCCTAGATTACACAGGTGCGACGAAGAGACGCTTTAAAGGTCTCTGAATGCGTCCTTTTATCCCAAGGCAACACAATCGTTTATTATTATGAGGAGCTTGTGCACGTACGACCAGAACCAGAGTTTGCGCTGAATGTGAGTCAGCGAGTGTCTTCGCTGGCTAGCCAGGCGTACCGGAACTTGCAGAAGATGTTTGGCAGAACAATGAGTGAAGCATTGAGTACCGAGCTTACCTGTGCTGTTCTTCTTGTAGTCGTTGTTGCTGACATCCTTTGCGCTTTTTGCGCATTGACGAACCTACTGCTTCATTAGTCCCTTCCCTCTGCAGCACTTCAGGAAACAGGTAGACGCGGCAATGCGTCTGCTCTGTGGCAAGCGACGTGGACATCTCGCAAGCCGACGCAGCATCTGTCGCTGTCGCAGCATGCTCGAATGTGCGGCATGTCACATTGATACCTGGCACGGCTGCTCGTGACGATTGGCAAACAACGCCCCAGTAATGATGTCAACATAATGGATGCGAAACACTAAGCCATGCTTCGGTTGAAGAGAGCCTCTGCTAGAGTATTTGCATAAACTCCGCAGTCAAGTGCCCTGCTGTATGCACGCGCTCATAGTTAATGCATGATAGTGGTTACAGAATGCGAAGGAAAGGTAAACAGCATTAGTATTATTTGTCTGGGTGATTTTCTCCACCAGGGTGATGCGGACTTCGAGGCGAAACTGAAACATTCTATTATTGAGCCGGTTCTTGTGCTTAGAGTTCGGATTAAATAACAAAGAAAATGTGTGATGGGTTGTCTGTTGCGCAATGTTTTCGGCAACACGTCGATGAAGAATGGAGCCCACAAAATCTGACAAACCAAAACATTATTCACATGCAAATTGCCAGATCTACCAAGTTCATTTTCATGCTCGACGAAATACCTTACAGTCTAACCAAGCTAAAAGAAACGATCAGGGAGATTTGAAAGGTTTTTATGTCAAGCAATCCTTTCCCATTCGAAGTGTGAATACCTTATTGATAATGCGTGATGATTTACAACACGCCACGCCTGACTAAGGTAAAGCTGAATGTGTGCTTCCCATGCTGGCAACACACCCTGGCACTCAAACAAAGCATTATTTACAAAAAAAATGTGTGCGAGAAGAAGGTGACTCTTCTCTCGCTTTGTTGGTTTGGCAGGATAAAGGAGGAATGTAGGAGCAGACCGGCCACGACGCTGCTATACAGCTGCCAGACACACGGTGCATACCGTGCTTGCACGGACGAGATGTCTAGACGCGTGCTGCCAATCGCCTTTACCGTGATGGCGTGCATGATACCACTTTTCATCATCTTCCCTGAAGTAGCCGTATGTTCACAAACGCGACTCTTTCAGGCTCATGTGGATCCAGCACCAGATCCGCTGGTGCCCTACCGATGAGGTAAAACTTGGGCGGTAGGACAGATAAACATTTTTTCCACTCCACTTCTTGAACAATGATTTTATTCAACTCAAGCTGGATGAATGGTTCTAATAAGTGAAATGATGACTTGCATAGAAGGACGGAAGTGGCGAAGTAGGGCTTAGACGAGAAGAGCATGCTATGTGGAATTGGTCCAGAAGTAGTTAATGGTGCTCGTTTTCTCCACTCCACACAATTCCGACCGATAAACATGTCACACGAATTCTTATTTCTGCTCTTGCAGGGCAATGCATCGCAGCGAAACAACTTAACAACTGTTCCTTGCACCAACTACTGCAAATCTTCTTCATAAATTGATTGTTTTTGTGTATACGATTGTTAATCATGTTAAGGCTCCAACACAGTAGTTAGAATCCAGCTACTCAGCTACGACACGGACAGACATCCACAGTTGCCGACGCTTGCAAGCCAACTGGCGATGTGCAGTGAGTGCGCTTGGCTGCAGGCTGACTGTCGAAAGCGTAGATAGTTCAGTTCCATTCTCTCCTGCTTGGAGTGTTTCAACTAACCTTCACTTTATAGTGATGGACAGAGCACTTGATTCTAGCTAGAAAAAATGGGCTGCAGTGCCAATTTTAAAACGACTTATGATGTTTGCCAACTAGCCATAGTCTAGAGGCAGTGACAGAGCACTAGCTCTATCTAAAATTGTTGATGTTCCACTATGCCGTAAAGAGTGCACAGCTTCCTCAACTCCATCTATCTATACAGTGATATTGTTGTTTCCTTGACATTAACATCCGAAAATCAGCCTTTGAATTACAGTCAGAAGCGAATGAAATCAAATAGAGTGGAAGAGAATGGGACAGGATGGATGGCAGAAAGCACCACATGCAACGAGCATAAAAGAGGACAAATCAGACAGTTAGGAAGCGTAACCGTAAGTGAAAGGGAGGTGCAAAGCCTGATGGTGAGGACTAGGCATTTCCGACGGCTCTGAATAAGGATGCTCCGGCGAAGTGAGGCTGCTTCATGCTTGACACATATTTTTAAGAAACTTCGTGGTGTTGCTTGTGTTTTAGTGCATCAAACTGCATTGACATGCTTAATTACGGCTCACCTTTTAGGCGGCGAACGTCCTGTTCTGTGGTCCTTGCAAACCCTATGTGGGATGCCTTTGCCTCAGCATCCTCTGGCAGCGGCTTTGAAAAGTCGTTCTTCTGACTGGCCACTTCGTTGGTGCAGGCGCTGAATGGCGCGTTATCGTTGGGTGTGTTGCAGATCCTTCTTCCTTTTCTTGCGATCAGCGCTAGGGGGACCGCTGCTGCACAACTAAATGTAGCCCATTTCAGTCATCTAATAGCTGTTGAGAAGGCCGTTACAACTGCACGTGAGGTTTTATGCCAATGCTTCTCCAAGCAGAAAAATACCTATAACCTGAGCCACGCTAAAAAGCTCATTCCAATCAACAGTGTGTGCATTCTGAATCAATTGCTACAAATGCGGCGCGTTGGTCATGACGTGCTTTCGACATGGTCGCCTAGAAAATGCTATTAAATGTCTCCACTTCGAAAACACAAACTAAAGGTCTCACGCACTCAAGAAGAAGAAGAAGAAGAAGAAGAAGACGGAGAAAAGTATTAGCATCTTATACATGCTGCAGTATCCATGCCGAAACTCTTTTTTTAATGCCTTCAATTTATTTCTTGATTAACAATATCAACAACCAGACGCTAGGCAGATCCAGACGATGGGGTAGCGGTGGCATTTTTGAGTGGCTTCCTGCTACCTCCACTGATTTCTCTCCTCCTTACCAAACCACTGTCACCCAAGGTGGCGTCTGACGTGTGGAGATCGACAATCCCCTCGTGGACTGGTTTGAGGTCTTCATTTGGTAGTTCAACCAGGTACACTGCTTGACCACCGCATCTTCTAGACCTTGATAGCTTCAGTAAGAGTACACAATTTTATGCTATGCTTGAGAATTTGCATAGGACAGAATTATTCCAATTAAAAAATGGTTGACTAAAGTGACAATGACATTCCTTCTTCCTCTTCCTCCTCCTCCTCCTCATCATCATCTTCTTCTCCATCTTCATCCTCATCATAATCACCACCATCACCATCAGCATCAGATACACACATCGGACTGTCAACATCGACTCGATGGCCAGACAAACGGATTTGCGTTTTTCCACGTGTCTATGCGAGAACAAGCCTTCCTCGTTGTAGGTGCGCAGAGCACTGGCGCCACTGCTGCCAAAAGTTTATCCTCAATCAATTGATATTGCTCGAAAAAGTCGCTGGAACATGCGGAATCTTTGACATTTGTCAGTGATTTGGTGAGTGACACCATTGCTGTTTGAGTTCGTCTTGTCTCGGCACTTCTGGTAGCTCCTTCCGAATGAAGACGGAGGAGGAAGAGGGAAAGTCTGACACGTCTAGGTAGTTTGGAATGCAAGACACGTCGATGACATCTGTCGCACCCTTGAAGCTGATTGGTTGCGCTCACACAAAGCGCTCCATCGAGCTTAGAGAGAACCTAAGACTGGAATCCATTCGCCAAATATGAGGACATAAAAGGACTCGGTGGAAAATCACTGAACGGGTGTGACCAAGTAATTCTACTTCTCATTTCTTCACTCTGAATACAGTGTCCCAAGACTTCCTTGAAGGCAAAAGAATACATAATATCAGAGCAGAATATACATAAGCAGAGAGAATGGGGCTTTTGGCATGGTCTGGAGACCAGCCTTTTGCGCATTCGGACAGGTGCTTATGCATTTTATAGACTATGCCTGATCAAAGGGAACAGCCAGTGGGCAAAGACCAATTCGATTGGTAACGTGATTCCCCACAGTACTGTTTAAGCTCTCACCGCCTTTAATGCCATTCATAGTCCAAAGACGGAATCGAAGCTGATGGTGCACCGGAAGATAGCAAACGCCTTAGCGCTGCATAAACCGGACAACACAATAACCTTTTCCCCCTTGTTTCCGTCTTTCAAACTTATTAAACCACTTATTAATGAGGCAATAAGTGCTTCATTCTCCCCGCTCCCTTATCACATGATGCTGTGCCAATCGCATTTTCCCACAACTGTTGTTTATTGCTTAATCGATAGCAATCCCTTAGCATATTCACAACTTATTCCTCCTTATCTTCACTGCATCATCAACTCCCATATTTGTTTCCTACATTTCCATTTCTCTACAACACCTTGCATTTATTACCCGCGCTATGAATACCCAACTATGTTGCGGTGTAGTATTCCTGTTTTAAAACCCATTTCACTCTCACACCATGTTTCCACGGTTTGCTTTTGATTAACCACATTCACCGTGTCACCGCGTCCTGTCAGCGTGGCACTATGATATTCTCAAGGTCGTCGCCGTCCTCGGCATGTGGGACAAAACTTCTCCACCATGAAGCAATACAAATGGAATGTTAACTCATTCCTAAATAAGTTGGTCGAATTAGTTTGATTGAATCTCCGAAGTACTAATACCACGTAGCCCACATTAACATGTCTTCAGCTCATGCTACGATGCGACGCCATATATTATTTTTGAAATGATTTGCCCCAAGCACAACCGCTGTAAGACTATAATAGTAAAGTCCTGAAATCAGCAATTCATGTCAACCTTAACAATACAGGCTTTTGGATTTCAGAAGACTCGCATTAAACCCATAGCTAGTGCCTACAACACCTAACTTTCGTCCCGACGTGCACTTGATGCAAGTCTAGTCTCAGGAAAAAGCTTTTCCGATTATTCCCAAATTGACATTTTTATCATTCACTTCTGTCACAATGCACACCCAACAACTAGACCTTATCTAAAGACTAGCACCAACAGCTAGAGGAGGATCTCACTACCCTGCCAACGAGGCGGTTGAAAGGCCAGCAGACTAAAGTAACATTGAGCAAGGACGGGAAATACCAAGAACTGCAGGTGTACTAACAGGTGCTGGTGAAAGGCATTCAACAGTATGACCTCCTACCGCAACCTCCACCTCACCTGGCCATTTCGTTCAGCATATCATTCCACTCCACGCACTTGTCCAATGGAGGCACTGGCCATCACATCCATTGAAAGGTACCGCGTACCCAAAATGGCAACACCCAGACTCACCCTGTGGAGAATGCATCACGAGTTCACTCAGGCTGTATGCGACCTTCCCTCCTTCCCGCCTTCTTGCCATACATTCCCCTGCGCCTCTCTCCAAACACACCCACTCCCACAACAACCTACAAATTGCGCATTCCCCACATCTTAAAACCATTCTTAAGGCTAGGTAGCAGCAACCCACTTTATTAAATACTTCATAATGGGACTGGAGCACCAAATGGAGACTCCAAAATACCCTAATCACCTCTAATGCCAATAATTGACCGCGATCCACACCTGCTGACGCAAAACATGCCTCAGCCATCACACGACCGTACAAATGAGCCGCGGCTAACGATGCTTTCCTACACACCACAACACCTCCATCACTAATTCATACGTATGTACTGCAGCGATCAAAGCTTCCTTCCGCCCAAAGACGAAGGAAGACATCTTACTCGGGCAGAACACACAGACGTGTATTTAACATACCGACAACCCACTCAGAGAAGGCACAACGATGAAGCAAGTAAGTGGATCCACCACTAAAATCCGTCATTCAACAAACCACCGATGCATTACATAGTCCCCTTCGCCTTGTCCAGCACTGTCCTCCGTGCTCCCCTTGATGGGAGTACTACACCGACACTTTCCGCCGACCGCCACGCGTACCCGTCGTCAGTAGGGGAAATGTTGACCTAAAAGTAAAACAGTCAATCTCCCATCAGTAATGTGGCCTCACGACCACGATGGTGACAGAACAATTTAGCTTTGATACGACTACCAGCCTGAAATCTAACCCCGCATCACAAGCATGTAACCACAACCCCAACCACTTGTCTCAAACTGCCATAGCACACCCAATGCCATCAACTGGCTGATGGTCGTTAAACAACACGCACAAACAAATCCCAAAATGGCACAAATTCCCATGGTGGAAACTGCATAGGTTAGAATCTGCGCAAGCAAGCAAGCTTTGTAGCCGTTGCGCATCTTTCGTTTCGCATGCAAGTTAACCACGCTCGGCCAACAAGTCATCCCGCTCACTGCAACACCCACTCAAGTAGCCACAATTCAAAACGCCTCTTTGGACAACCCACCCTTGCGTCTTAAACTGTAACCATTGGGTAAACGATTCCCACGATTGATAATAAGTCATATTGAGCCTCATCACATAACTACGACCACCTCATATCGGCTTCGCCTCATATCATGATGTCAAAGGCGACAAAGCCTTACGAACCTAGATTCCACAATGGCAGAAGAAGCAAAACCAATAATTGTAAGCCGGTAATAACATCGGACTCAATTTGCACACCATACCGCCTTATAGATAAGTTCTTACCAGGCTACCCGTTCGCTATCATTTCGCTATCGCATGGCACCCACACACCGCACCCTGTCTTTTATAAGTCCTTCAAGCGCAAAGCCCCACCTCTTGTCTTGGGTAAGTGATCAGCCCACACTGAGCAAGGGGACTTTCGACAGGATCGATATGCACAATAAGTGCAACACCACTGCGGTCGACGACGAAACCGACGACTTCAAAGGCGCCTAGTGCAATCTCACTGGCTTCCCGTTTACCATTGCCAAGGTTGACAACGCTACACGGTGTTGGCAGCCGGATGAGCCCGTGACATCACCAAAATGCGACCCATAACCAGCGTCGAAGGCGGTTGTGGCAGCGGAGCGACTAGCAGTCAGTGAAACTGCAATGTGCAAGCTTCGAAGGCGAAATTGGCATCTAATGCTGCTCACTAATGCCTCCACGTTTATCACAAAAGGTTCCGAGGCAAACAAATTCACTCTCGCCGTACTTTGGGCCTGAAACGACTCTAACACCAAGTAAAGTCTAGTGCTTTGTAGATGTGTTGTGATGGCACCTCATTCGCCATAATCCCTCCTTTTTGAAAAAAAAAAAAAACAACGCACTATCTAATTATCCGTCGGGACAACATAAAACAACCTCTTCTACAATTGTTCAGCCTAAAGAAGGAGCGTAAAAGTGTTGCCTAAAGACAACGAAAACTTGTCAAATTCTTCTTCGTAAATCTCATCCAAGATAAAAACTATACACACACATATGCATTTCGATATATACGTGTACGTGACTACCAACGACTAAGTTCTATGCCTTTCAAACGGACAATCTGAAAGCAACATAAAAGGCACCCGTGTACAACGAAAAATAAATACTAAAACAAGAAACACCTCGAGTCGCAAAATTGAACAAATCCTCAGTTTCCTCCCTTCAGTGCTGAAACAATCACCACTACAATTCACCATCCCTTCTCAACGAGACAATAAGCTTGCTTACCATGTCGGTCCTGCTCTCAAACTCGTCTCGTCTCGTCTCATCTCCAGCATGCTTCCATCCCATTATCCACTACTTTCGCAAAAACCGCGGACACATCGCGTCTATCGCCATGCCACCAAACACACTGCTATCATCCATGGCAAGATACACATCACAGAACCAAGGGGACGCCTCCGCAGGTGACTCGAAATTCTTGCGTTGTCCACCACACCATGGAGTCATCGCGTGTCAGTTCGCCCTTATTGTACACTCGTTGTATCCAACAAAAGGAAAAGCCGAGAAGTTAATGTCCAACGCACTGCAAAGCAAAGACACGCAAACGCAAATACCTCAAAATGCAAACATTTAAAACCGCTACAAGATACAGTCAGCATAGTCGTACAAACACCTCCAAGCAGCCACTTACAGGCTTCCAAGTAACCATTCTTCGCTTCTGGGCTCACCGCAAACACCAACTCTTGTCGAAGCTGAACCCACGACTAAGTGATCACTGAGGTCCTACATAACATGCTCTGCAATGACAATATCAACATAACACCGGAGTCACAGTTAATAAGTAGTCGATTTACAAAGTGTCCCATACCATCAATACACGCCCCACCACTATCAACACTAACATGATGGAAATAACCCACATTTCACCACACCTGAGACATGAAAGGACCTCCGAGTAAATGGTAAAGGCCACATCGCGTCCACTACTGCACAAAAACGTGACAAGAAATTGCAAAATCCTACTCCTCCTTACCTACGAAGTGTGTGGAGCAGTAGCGAAAGTCGGCTACGCACTCAGTGCTGCCAGGTAATGCGCTCATCCATTGCAATATAATGCTCCACTAGAAATTTGCGACCTTGTGTAGTTAGACGTCTAATACGTTTCTTGTACCAAGTAGAACAAAACAGCTGCTAGGACTTCCCAAAACTCACGCTAACAAACCATTCTGACCAAAGCCCGTGCGCACCTGACACTGCCGAAGAATTCACGCGAAAACAAAATCCAACCCAACCGGGTAATGGCTGGTCAGCATAACAAATAAACGCGATTCGATTTTTCTTAGAAACACAAACAAGTGCCTTAAGTTTGCTAACTTTGCTAACTTTGTCCATCTAAATTGGACAGCTTGAAAGACTCCTTGGAGACAATAGATGTGCAGACGTATGCATATGTATTGTTAGAAAGGATTTAAAACTGCCTAAAACCACAACGACGCAAGCAATATAAGGCAGTACTTTTAAAAATAGTGACGACTACTAGAAGGGGCGAATTTTTAGCATTTGGTCGGATTTTGACAACAGATAACCCAGAAATTACAAAAGGCAATTCCGTTGGATGTTTAACCCGCCACCACCATCAAAAGACAACAATTTGGAGCGAAACTTACAAACACTATGAGCTGAAAGCAAATGCAAGCCTTCTGTCCACTCTAATTACAAGGGTGATATTGTTTCAAGTTTGTCTGGTCGCCGGAATTTGGGGGGAGGTTGGGGAGGAGGGTCTCTACGCAGACACCAATAACGACACCATCATCAACACGAATTAAGGCGTTTCGCCAGATGTTTAGTAAAGAGCTTACTGATTCCCAAGTGCCGTGGAGTTGTCTTTCTGCTCAATAGAGCACCTCCGCACTCCAGCTTGTAGGGGCATATCAATCGATAATTTGTTATACCTGCTCACACAACCAACGTTGTGTAAGAAAGGGAGGGTAGCTGAGCATGAGGGTAAAGAAATGGAGGTAGAATATGCTTTGTGCGACGACAACGACCACCTTCCTTGCATTTGTGTGCCACGAAGGACTTGCATGTCATGAAGTTGCGTGTGACGCTTGTAAATCGCGACTGATTGCAAGTGCGCTGCATGACACGTATGCAAAGAATGCAACTGATAGGCATTTCCTCCATTTCCTTCTTATTCTACTATCCAAAAATGAGAATGTTGGGTGTTCTAAGGCATCTTTACGGTAATCTCAAGGCTTATTGGGCAGCGACGCATTAGCAGTTAAGAGGATGACCCCTCTGCGTTTGGAAGTACGCCTTGCTCATCTACAATCACGTTCGAATCGTAATCCACCCCTCACCTACAACATTATTTTTAAATGAGCATTACAGCAACACCCCTTCCCTTACGTTGCTGATGAGTTTCGTGTGCAAAATATGAAGGATTATGTTCACATGCATCTAGGCGGAAGATGACATGGAGTTCGGTCCCACTTCCATGGTTTAAGTAAAGGACAAGTAGTCTGTTGCCATCAACCTGATTATCTTTGCTCTCACAAAGTACTGAGGACGTTTCCGACTTCACTTCGACATTGGAATAGCCTTCTCATTTATACGCGCCTTTGCGTTTGCTCACCGTCCCAAACTCATCTTACCCGATTTCCTTCTTTTCTTTATTTATTGAGCAGCTTAATAGTCATTGGCATATACGCCACCCTACTCGGCATGAAAGAAGAGCACACAAATGTCTCCCATCAGTGCATCTGTTCGCCTGAGTCGTCAATAATCGTCACATCTCCCTGGTCGGTGGAAAGCTGATTCCCATTGGCAATGCGCAAAACTAACGATGCTATACAAAGGCAAATGTATGGTAGGAAGAAAAAATCAGCTCAAGTGGAATGCTTATTATGCATACAGTCGAGTTTGGGGCTGCTAACAGGGCACAAGGCCACCTCACATTCCCATGGTGCAACGGAAGAGAGACAATGTGCTCCATTTACTACATGAGTATTATGATTCTAAAAAGATAATATGTAAGCGAGTACAATGCATCCTAAATTTCAATAATAGCTGTCCCACTTTCTTCTGTATTTACCTGGCATCGGGACGATGAGTAGGGCTTTGAGTAAGACAAATGAAAATTTCCCGCCACAATATGTAGTGCCCCAAGGCTTCCTTGAAGGCAAAGGAAGGCAAAATACCAAGGCAGAATATATACACATATATTCAACAGACAGAAGAGAATGGGGTGTTGGTATGGCCCGGAGGCCAGCCTACGCGGCCAGGACAATATGGCCACCTCTGTGACCCTGACCGGAACTGACAGTCCAAACTAACAATGTACTACCCAATGCGCACTGTTGTCAATTTTTTCGCATGGCTTGGAGCTGTGAGTCAGACATAGATGCTAGCCTGTAATGGCCTTAAGAAGCATCAATTAGCAGCAGTCACTGAAACCAAGAGATCGACAACAGCAGCATACAAAATTCATCTTAAGTACTTGAGAACTGCTAACTTCAACACGTGTAATAACTTAAGAAACTACGACCTTGGTGCATGTCCATTAATTTCCTTCTTCATTCTATTCATTTATCTCTCCTGATTAACAAGTACTTACTCGCAACCTTCCACATTCTTATTTGTCCATTCTGTCCATGCATTTACTCACCCACTTATACACAAATAAGAACTGATTCGGTTGCTGCTTAGTCTTTGCTCCTTTCACACACACGTCCACTTCGAGTTTATTCGCTTCACTGCACAACACTTCAGGCGGTCAGGCCAAGTTAATTGTTTGGTGTGTTGAGTGGGATGTCGTTTTGTAGCGATGAATTTCGAGTGCTGGAATTAATTTGTGCAAAAAGGCAAAAGTATGTATAAGGCTTGTTAACCTTTTTTGGAATCTTTTAAGAACCACTCATTTATTTCATGTAGATGTGCTCATTTATCGAATTCTTTATGCATTTGCTAAGTTGGAATCGAAAAAAAACAAAGACATGGTTAATGTTTTATAATGAAATGTTTAGTCATGTTTACTTTATGCTACTAAGTCTTTTAAGTGGTTATTCAGGATTGTTCTGGCAGTATTTTGACTGGTTTGTTGTAATAATGGTGGATTTTGACAACTGACGCCTAACCTGTTGAATACGGTTAAAATTGTGCCTAGAGTTTAATTCTTTTGCTTTTATCTAAGACGCGGAGGACTCTAGACCTGACGGTAGCTTGCTTCGTTATGGTGAAGCACCTGTTATAAGTGTGGATGCATTGCCAAAAAGCATTAGGTATGAATTCCGCTTTTGCTGTTGCGTTGAAAGTTGATCAGGTAATATGGGATCGCGATTTATGAATTGACAGCATTTCTTTCGTGCATTACTAGCTGCATTGTATGTGCTTATTGAATATTATTTCGTTGTTGTCCCATGTCTCCGGGTTTTGTCATAATTGGTGCGTATCGAAAGTTAAATTATCCAAGTTGTTTTAATGAGCGTGTCGTCGGAATAGACTGCGCTCATTGAACATCTCGCATTCTCATTACACGTTAACCCCCATATCACTGATTGAAGCCTCAGCCTTTAGTTGCGTTGGCCTTTTCCTAAGGCAGCGTATGTGCAAGGCCTTGGTAGCCACTTAATCGTGGGTTCAGTTTTGACATGAGGTGATGTTCGACTTTGATCCAGGTACGAGCGAATGGGGTGTAGGAGGCCTGAAGCTGTTTGTCTGGACGGCTGTGGTAGCCTTTTGTGCATTGGGATTAGGTAGCTTGAATTTCCCATCACAACTTCAAATGGGTTCGGTTTAACGCGACGTAGCGTGGTTGGCAAACATGAGGTGGATTCAACGAGTGTGTATAGTTGTGGCATTTTCGCTCACATATTTTCCGATTGTTTAGGGTAGTAAAGGAGATGGAGCAGTCATTGAGCTACTACTTTGGCTCCTACGAGTTTGGCGCCAACGATATGAGGTGTGGTGGAGAAGCGAAGGCATGTGCTAGAGCAGACATTGGAAAGGAAGCGGATGGGGTGGGCGAGGCGATGGGGAAACAAGAACAAACCAGCAAGGCGTTCTGCTCTAACACATTCAATAACTCCAATAAGGTTTTCTTCTGTTTACTATTTTTAGCTTATCCCACCTTTTTATTCCGTATTTTTGGGATTCGGATGCAACAAGTTGGTGGTGGGGAGCACAGAAGGCGGTGGTGGGGTGGTGCAAGAAGTTGGATTGTCACATGCTCGTGATGTAGGTGGTGGTGGGTGGGCGCGCTAGTAGATTCCTGACTGTGCGTTCATTACTTGACAGGAGTTTGGCATTCTCGCAGACTGGCTGCACTGTGCTTGTGAGTTAAGGCCATTGGTGGTAGACAATGTGGCTCTAGTTTTCGGTGTCGTGAGTTGGGGGAGGTCACTGGTAGGTTGCATCTTCCATGGCATCGGGCGGGCGTGCAGTTCCTGTCATGGTAAGTGGATGTTGGTGTCGGTCTGCCTGTTTCGAAGGCGAAGTGGACCGCCGCCTCCACGGCCCAGGTGCTTGATTGGTTGCATGTAGGTGGCATTGTGGTTTGCAATGCCTATGCGGATTTGTGGGAGGGGGAGGGAAGGCGAGGGGGAGGGGGAGGGGGAGGAGTTGACAGCATGGATTTGTCGGTGTGTGCCCTTGTGGCGGCATGGAGGTAAGGTAGACGGTGTTTGCTGTTCACCATCTAGGCGTTGACTACGAGGCAGGACGCTAGGTTTGCCGCATGCATGCGGTGCTGGTGGTGGCTGGATGCGCTAATAGACTCAAAACAGGTGGTCATTGTTTGGGGTTGATGGTCCGTTTGAGCGTGAGCTCGAGACCGTTGCCTAACAGACGTTTGAATATTTTGTGGTGAGTCGGCGCCGCAGTTGAGATTACCTCGGGTCTCTACTTTTGATGCCATTGCGTTTGTGATGCGATAGAAGATCGGTACTTGGGGTGATGATTTGAGCTGAAGGACATTGCAAGCGTATCTATTCCTACCCATCAATGATGGGGAGTGGGATGGTCTCTGTCCGCATTGATTACGCTACTGTCGCTCGTCGTTCTGTGTGGATGTTCTACCACTTCAACGGAAAGCGTGGACGAGATATCATCCAACGGTACATTGGCTTGTTTGGCAGTGTTTGTCTTGTGATGACTTCTTTTCAATGGACTGCTGTTGACGCTCATGGTGTACTCAGCGACTTCACGAAATTGCGGAGTGCATCCAAAGCGTCTGTCCACGGTTTCATCCTGACATGTGAAACACACTGGGATACCTGTTGTGACAATGCTGATACGACGCATGCAAATGACGACATAGAGAAGGAGGAGAAGATGTGCCACAGAGGAGGGAACGATAGCATTACATACCTTTAAATTCTGCCAATTGTATCCGTTTCGGCCCTTTGACCTCTTTTGTACGGCAGAGTGGGAGGGAGGCATTGGCGAAGAACTGGGTGGTGGGAACGGAGACTACATGGAGAATGAAGATGGAGGGTAGAAGACGGCGAAACGTGAAGGTGAGCACTTCTGACGTTTGTTCGTGTGATTGATCTCTCTGCATCTGGCACGTGTCTTGTGGTGCCTGGCAGTTTCCGCTGGTGTCGGCTTTGGAAAACAGTCCTTGTAGATGTTTTAGTAGGTGTAGGTGTCAATTGTCTTTGTGCTTCACCGCTTTGGTTGAATTGCGCGCATCGTAGTGCATGCGGAGTGGGTGAGGGAGGAAGAGAAGGGGCAAGTAAGGTAACGTGCTTTGATTGGGACACGTCGTCTTGTCGAGACTGCTGACCTTCACCTTTTCCGTTCAATATGCTATCCATTGGATCGGCAGCCTTTTAGGTAGTTAGGAGCCTCTGCGTTATCACTAATAGGTGCATATTACGCCAATCTGAAGGAAGGCCAAGGGCAGCAGGTGGAGATGTTATTTTAGAGAAAGAAGGTGGATGGATGGGTAAGTGAGTGAGTAAGTGAGTGGTGGGGTGTTGGGTAATTGAGGTGGTAACATCAATTAAGCTACTCACCATTCTTGCAGTCATTATATGAGACGAGGAGGAATTGCCTTTTCTGCTGGTATGCTCTACTGGGTAAACAGGAACGCCTCCGTGAGGTAAGCACTGGTGGAAGCGCAGTATGAATACCACCCAAAGGGATGTCCCAACAGCAGCGCGCTAACTGCGCCATCGATGCCACATCCATAGGTGTGGTCAAATGCTTTCTTTCCCAACTGAAAATATTTATGTTGACTAGTTCTAGCATGCCTTGCATGGACTGGCCTTCTAGCTTCTTGCTCAAAATCCACTCTCAGCTTTTTACCTAGTAATTGTTGCCACACTCTGCCTTTCTGGTGAAATGTTCCTAGATATCTCCGCCTTTTGCGGAGTTGATCCTAACTTATTGTGTTGAGTCCCAAGAAGTGTCTGCGCTTACTAACCTCACCTCCCCGAGTGTGTCTACCTGACCCTCACTATTCCTATTCCCTCTACAAATTCAGTTGCCTAACTATGTACCTCACTTCTTCCTTGGTTTGCTAGCACAATGGCTCCAGTCCACCACTTTGCTTACTGTCCATCCAGCTCTACCTTCCAAGTTGGCTGCATCCCCGCGCAGACAATACCTCTGTAATTCAAGCTAAAATTTTTCCTGATCCTCTGCAAGTTACTCGTAGAGGCTACCTCCTCTCCATCCCTACGCATATGCCTAATGCGGGGAGATTGATCGTTACGAGACATCTTAATTGCTCCAAACAAATTGGTGGATTAATAGGGTTAGGGCATTTAAATAAACATGAATATCACACCATCATATCACTTTCGTTTGCTGTAACAAAAAAAACTGGAGATGAAGTAAGAATCGACGTTAAAATTTTGGGCAATTGTAGTGTCCCGATGCCCCCTTGAAGGCATGAGAAGGCAGAATACCGGAGTAGAATACATACATTCAACGGGCAGAGGGAAATGAGCTGCTGGCATGGCTCGGAGGCCAGCCTACGCAGCTAGGCCAATATGGCCACCTTCGTGAACCTGACCGAAACCAGCAGACCAAACAAACAAAGTATTACAACCAGGGCAGAATATATCATTTCAATACAGCCACCTCTATGACTGAAACCGAAACCAGCGAGCGTAACAAACAAAACATTACAGTTATGATTAATAAAAATCTTTGGGACTAATAAACATCGTGTTTAACGTCCCGTACAATTACCTTACAAGAAATTGCATTTGCCGGCAATTTCTATTTAGGTGTACCGCGTAGATACGAAATCCTTTTTGCCGTGATCGCTAGCGTCAATAACGATTCCTGTGACAATTATTTTGCCTTCTTTATGCCCACTACTCTTCCCGTGCATTTAGCGGCATATGTGAAGGGTTGAGCCTTCGTGTGGCCGCTGCTGCACGTGGCCTGCAGCTTGCACTAATGAATGCGGGTGAGTGTCTATTGTGAAAATTTTCAACTTATCTGATACATAACTAAATTTGCATATTGACATGAAAGTGTGGCTAATGACTTTTGAAGCTTGCTGAATCCATGGTTTGTGTAATGCTTATGGTGAAATACTCCAGTTCGATTAACTTATTGAATTAAATGCTGATGTAGGCTACGCCTGTTTGCCTTAAGGGCTTTTCTCATTGGGACGAAATCCGTTGTTCCTGGCTTTTTTAAGCATTTCAGGTTATGTCGAAAGGTGGGGGTCGAATTTTCCTATTAATCGTGACTACTGCTCCATTTGTAGGTAGGAAATTGTATATCTAATTGATGAGTTCACCGTTTGAGGGCAATCGAACTAGTTGGGATGAATCAGGGGTAACGTTGGATGTTCTATGATAATTATTTGAAGAAATCACAAAATAGGGCCGAAGAAACTGTAAGCAAATAATGCAGCAATTGTGTGACGCGAATCCCTACCGCAAATTTTGGCCGCAAGCACATTGCTGAGCTCAAAATTGTGGATGTCAGTTATTGCAGTGGTGGATTGCGAGGGTCCACTTTTCAGATGGCACTTCATGGGACTTCCTTTCCCTTGCTCTAGTCGATAAAGAAGTCGCTGACATTAGTGACAAATGAAAATGGTATGCTGACTTCGGTAAATGGACGAGGAATTTAGACTCTTGTGAAGGTGACAAGCTGGCTTGGGTGTAACCCATCCATCTTCGCCAAATGAGGACTTGACAGCAAAACTGGATGCAAAGCAAAATTCTATTAGAAAAATAGTAGATAGCGGAGAGAATTCTAGAGGAAGGCTTACCATTAACTGGCCTACGTCACAAAAAATCATTAGGACCAATAAGTATCGTGTTAACAGTCCCTTACGAAAACCCCACAAGATATTCACAGTTTTAATTGTAAATTATGAATCCTTTTAATGTGATTCCTAGTGTCAATAACGATTCATGTGACAATAATTTTGCGTTCTTCATACATAATACTCCTTTCGTGTGTTTAGCGGCATATGTGAATTGTTTGGCATCCGCGTGGGTGTCGCTGTGCGTGGTCTGCAGTTTGTACTAATGAGTGCGGGTAAGTGGGTGTCTATTGTGAAAGCTTTTGATTTGTTTAATGCACGAACATGCCTAAACCTATGTATTTACATGGAAGTGTGGTTAGCGACTCTTGAGGCTTGCTGAATCCATGGTTTGCGTGATGCTCGCGGTGAGATCCTCGAATTCTATTAACTTATTGAATTAAATGCTGGTGTAGACTACGTTAATTTACCTTGAGCGTTTTTTACAGTGTTCCATTTGTGAATAGGAGGTTGTGTATCTGATTGATACGTTTACCACTTGGGGGGCATTTGAACTATTTCAGACGAATCAGGGGTTGCGTTCTAAGTTCCATGATAATTATTTGAGGAAACTGTAAAATTAGGCTGAGAAAACTAAGTGGATAATGCAGCGATTGTGTGATGTGAAACCCTATCTCAAATTTTGGCCTCTACCACATTGCTGAGCTCAAGGCTGTGAACGTCAGTTACTGAAGTGGTTGATTGTGAGGGTCCACTTATCAGATGGCGCCTCGTAGGACTTCCTTTCCCTTGCTCTAGTGGATAAGGAGGTTACTGAATCCAATGACAAATGAGAATGAAAAACTCTATGCTGACTTCGGTGAATGGACGAAGAATTTCGACTCCTGGGAAGGTGACAAATCGGTTTTGGTGTGACGCCATCCATCGTTTCATCGATTGACGACATGTTACTGAAAAATCGTCTCAGCGTAGATGTGAGAGGAGACGCGAAGTAGCATGGACTCGAAAATGCCAAAGCCATAAATGAATGCTTTGTTCCCGCTCTGTGACGGCATTTAAGCTTTTTTATGTGGGGGTCTGACTTCTCCCTGGGTAAACCATATCCTCCCAGCAGCAGCTGCTTAATGCTGCGGCAAAAGTATCTATGTTGGTTGGGGAGTTGGAAGAATTTCCGCATGTAGGCATAATTTGTTCGATTCCAAGAAAGAGTCAATGTCTCCCCTGTGCGGTACAGTCATTGATGCGCCGAGAGTTAGCACTTGTTCATCATGAAGCCTGTCTCCCAATTTGGCAACGTGTAATTCATTCGGCACTCCTTCCACGAGGCGAAAAATTGCAGCCCCACGACATCGGGCATGTGCGTGAGGGCGAACACTGACAATACTGCGTCCTCAGTGGGGCTCCAGGTGTCACAAAATTGATCCCTTCCCCGTCTCCCTTTTCGGCCGTGAATGCGGCTGAGGTCTTAGTGAGCTACAGTAAGTGCCTACCCTCCACTTACCAACATTACGTGTATTTGATGTCCCGGTTATTGCAAATGGGCCTGATGTCCACTCTCAGAC
The DNA here is from genome assembly GCA_036345935.2 of Taenia hydatigena. Taxonomy (NCBI): domain Eukaryota; kingdom Metazoa; phylum Platyhelminthes; class Cestoda; order Cyclophyllidea; family Taeniidae; genus Taenia; species Taenia hydatigena. The sequence goes on from JADWOT020000004.1 coordinate 21,309,146, forward strand.
GTGACTGATTTTAAGTGCTACAAGCATATGATTTTGGGTTAGAGCAGGGAACTAGATGTAGGAGCTTTCTCGGTGGATGATCGTATTAATTTTACGCAAACAAGTTGTTGACAACTAAAAACAAAGGGACGTTTTGGCTATGATATACTTGTTGAAAAGAGGATGGGTGAAGTCATGTTGTGAGAGTTAATCTCTTTTCTGTAGCACACCATATGATTAGGTAATTTAAGCGACTTTTTAGATGTATGCTGCTTGCGCCGAATATGAACGAGCCGATAAAGTGCGTAGGACCGTGGTATCCCTTTTATTGCCTTAGTGGCTTATGTTTTCTTTTGTTGCATCTGTTGGGATTGTTTGCATTTTATTGTCTGTATCTCTGGTGGATTCTAGTAGCGTTGTCATTGGCGTCTGGTGTTTCTTAGTCTTTCATAATCAGGAGACGATTATTAATAGTGTATTAGTTACCGTCGGAATTACTTAGGAGGGTTGAGTTGACACTTGCCTCTACGACCTGATTGCCTGTATAGTTTGGCCTAAGTTACTACTTGGAGACGAAGATGGCTACAAGATTTATCAATTGCATGCTAGAAAGCATTGCGTTCGTGTGTGGTGGTAGTGCACATCCCTCTTACTCATCGTGGTATCTCAGTGTGGAGGTAGATTTTGTTTCTGTGATTTTACAGAAAAGAATTGGTGATGGATAAATACTGTAGACGATCAGAAGTGTTCCTGATGTTCATTTGGTACAAGTGTTGGGGAGTCTATGTCCTGAGTTCAGCAAAATATCCACGTAATGGTATTTGTGTACCAACGCCAATTTACTTATTGCGCTTTACTCGAGCGTTATTTTTGGTTGGTTCTCGTTTTTTATCCTTGTTTTGGAGCGTATGGCTGCTCTTTTGTGCCTTATTGTGGAGTTTTTTCGTCTTCTCTGCTGTCATTTTCATTCACCGCCTTGACACTCCATTAACCGATGATGTTGACTTCACCGTTACTCCCGCTTTCCTTACAGACAGGGAGTGCGATGCGGCAAAGGCAGTGGTCGACATCTGATGATTGAACCAACACGGTTCTACCACCTTGAGCCTCTTGCTGCAATATTATCATTGAGATCGTCAACAGTCTCCTCGACATTGCCATCTCCTTATGCCACAGTGCCGCACTTAGCACTCACACAGGTGACGTCTCTTGCATGGAGGCGTACAACCACCGCATCTTCAACATTGTCTCTCCCATTGTGCGTCTCGTTCACCAAATTCCGCATTCCACCGATAACTCTTGTCCGTCAATTCTACTTCTTTGTACTCTTCTTGTTTTTAGGTGGCGTTGATGAGTGGCAAGTCAATGCTACCGCCGAGCCGCTGATGACTTATTGCTTTGGAAATCGAGGGCACGAATTCTGATGGTCCTGCTGTCACCGCTGCTCCCTTGGTGCCTTTCGGCGAGGCTATGAATTTGGTGACGAGACAACGGAGATGATGGAGACGAGTGATTTGAGGAGGTGACGGGACGCAGAGCACAAGTGGTTCATTTGCAACTTCTAGGAGAACTGGAGGCACAAAGTCTAATGTTTGAACTCTTATAAATCAAAATGTCGAACTGTTTCTATGTGGGGCAATGTCTCAACTTTCCTGCCCTCTCTAATTTCTCTTTATGGAAACGGAGTCCTTATGCACTCAATGATTTCTCCAGAAATTGGGCAGCATGTCCCCTGCATTTCCAAATTCAAAGAAAAAATTGTATCACAAAAATCAGGTTTCTGTATTCTTCAGCCTAGTCATGGTTCGCTTGCAGAGAAAAGCTGCTAGTCCCTCTTTAAATTAATCAAAAAGTGCCTCTTGATTGTTGAGAGATCCTATCTGCTCAATCCTGCAGCTAGTATCTACTACAGGGCGTGGTTTGCCACAAGACTATCCTTTTTCAAATGCTAGAAAGTAATTAAAAGGGAACCACTTTGAATAGCCCTAGAAGTGCCACCACTTTGTCCGATTTACTGGCCACCGGGTAGAGTTGTGTGTCCAAACCGTAAACAAACAGTTACAAGTAATCTTCATTAGAAGACGGGACCTGTGGGTGATTGAGGCGTCTCCCAACGGACAGCACAGTGGTGGGGTAGTCATCCCACCAATTGATTTGAAAGGCGGTTCATAATGCAGGCCGAGCGATTGATTATCGCCTCTGACAGTCCCGACTGGGTTCGCGATTTGTCTCACTTATTCTATCGCCACCTCCAGTCCTTGGTGTGTATTTAGTGCAGCTCATCATGCGGTGCGCCGGCTGGTGTGATGTGGCATAGGATGAAACAACCTACTGTGCAAATCTGCTTTGATACAGTTTGATGGACAGGATTGGATGGGATGGAGCACGGCATGGTTTAGTGAAATTGGTAGGTGTACTTAAGCCTGGGCAAGAGCTGAGTTGGGGTGGGGGGGGGGGGGGGATCGGAGAGGTGCGAACTCGTAAATTGCATAAATTATGCATATATTGCACAGTTAATTTAGTTATTGAATATTGCAGTTAACAACTGATGTGCGGCGGACGCGTGGCAGCGTGGCCGAGTGGTCTAAGGCGCTGGTTTTAGGCACCAGTCTGAAAGGGCGCGGGTTCGAATCCCGCCGCTGTCAAACCCTATTCGTGCTCGCACTGTCCACCCTGCCGTTGCAAGCCCGACCTGCACAGCAGTGCTACTTGCCAAATCGCGGAGGGTTGCAGTCAGGCCTGTCAGTCGGACGGTTTGCGCGTCTCCTTCACGGCTGTTTGACCGCCTACCCGCCTGCGTGGAATGTCGCGTGGTTGGTGGAGGCCGCGCCAGTGAAGGCGGTACCTGAACAACAGCCAAGCTTTGTCGATCACTCTCTACTCTATCGGTGTACGGCTGAGTGTTGAAGCTGCTCTTTTGAGTGGTACGATAAGAGTCGTCCTAAAGCACATCTGCTGTGGTGTAACAAACTGCTGTAATGGTTGAAGTGGAGACTAAAAGAGCATAAATAAGAAGTGCACTTCTTTCCCATACAACGTGCAGCAGATGTCACCTCAAGATGTACATGGGTGCGTAGTGTGGTGCGCACCTTGGTACGCCGTCTTGAGGAAAAGGAAAGTTTAGTTATTGGAAGCGAATGCGGTTATCACGATTCTCACTTTATCCTTTAATGGGAAATAATCCTCTCCCTTTCGCCTTCAACTTTGAAGAAGCGCACTCGATAATAGGGGCTCGTGCATGGAACAACACGTGGTGATTGTCAAAGCTCCTTGTGACACACATGAGATGCTGATTTACCCGAATCAAATCCTTGTCCATTTGTCTGCCGTTCTAGGACGACATCATTTATCATGACTTGGTTGCCAGAAAGGATCAATCACCAATGCAAACGAAGAGTGTGGATACATGGACGATGGGGCTTGTCTATTTATAAGTGCGCATAAGTGCACGCCTATTAACATTGAAAAGCCTGAAAATATGCATACTGATTGCCTATTTGTTACTTATCTGCCCAGATGAGATGACTCTTAATCATAAGGTGTGGCGCTTTGATTGGATAAACATCCCACTTGTGTGACCTGAAACCGACTGCCACTTCTCGCTTTTCCATTTCATCCGTGGTCCATGTGTTTGGGTAGATTTTGAACAATCGCCTATGCTGTTCTCCTCACTGCTGTTACTAATTCTTTAGGCACTTTGATCTAGCACTGGTATGCGTTAAGTGTTGACAGCTCTGATTTTTGCGTTCATTGACTAAATTTGCATATTTTCATAAAAATATAGCCACCATGCGTCCAACTTTTACTTATATTGTTGCCCTAACCTAGCCAAGGAAGGCGATATTTAGCAAATTTTGATGTATATGTGTGCTTTATAGGGAACAAGTTAGAGTGTTTGTCTCAAAGTATGTTGAATTCGCTATAACAAGATGGGCATATTGGATATTGATGCATACGATACAGTGATCTGCGTCATAGTTCGCGGGATTATCTGCGGTTGAGCACAATCCTCGCCTCCAAAAAGTTTTCCTCTTCCCAAGTCGGAACAGTAGCATAGGCACTAAGCATACTCACTGTTGATTGACAGTTTATTGTTGTTTTGCTTCTCACTGCTTAGTGGGTTTGAAGAAGGCATTTCGAAAATTTATGCTTGATTTTAAGCGTACTCATATTCAAGACGATATCAAGCATTTTTTCGGCTTCCTCTATTAATGGCATTTTGATTATAAACGAGCGAGCAGACATGAAAAAGGACACAAATTTGGGTGAATCTGGCATCATTTATCACTCTCTGCCTAAATTGTTTAAATATGCACGTTTATTTGTTATCTAAAACAGTTTCTGGGGTTGATCGCTCCCGAAATTCTCGTAAACTATTCATTGGTTCTGTAACCTGATGACGGCTTTGGAGGCGCTGTACTAACCACCTCGGCGTGGTTACTTTCCCTGCTGTGGTGATGTAACAGCCCCAGACCGGTCACTACCTTCCCCTCAGTCGTAGTGTTTATAAGTATTGGTTCAATTTTTTTGACGAATGTTTGATTGATAGATGGCGGAGGCAAACAAAGGTGCGGTTAGCTAACGTTTCATTTTGGTCAAATCATTGCTACTGATAATGTTTAAGTAAGCGAGTGTCGGACACGGCTTCGTTATGACCAGCTGCCCTGTTTGCGCTCAGTGGCTGCTTCACTGCCACACACAAGCACATACACCAGCCTGTCCGTTACATGTTGGTTCAAATTGATCGAATTATTTAGGTATAGATGCAAAAGCTCTGTGCACTCGCTCCATCCCCACCCCTTTGTTCAAGCGTGTGATGTTATCAAGCGTTATTTGCGGCCTGTCCTCAATGTGGCGTCTGGTATTTGGTCGACAAGCCGTATGGAGACATGAGCAAAAGCGCAGTGTGGTTCCTGCCCAAGCCTTAGTCTTGTAGCATCAATTGGCAAGCTCATTTTCACATCGCATTGCCCTTTCTGCAGTATGCTTATCGCTGCAATGAGTGCCTGGAGGCGGCAGTCATCGCATGCAGTGCCATGTTCCACTTTTTCACATTAGAACATGTTTTAGTAGCCTTTTCGAGAGAGTTTTTGTAAAACATTAAAATTCAGTTGTTCATTTGGTTAACCCGTTGGTAGAGGCAGACACAGAGGCTGAAGTTACCTATTTAAGAAAGCACCTGTCTCTTTGTCTGTCTGTCTATCGACCTATTTGTCTGTCTATCTACTCAACTATCTGCCCACCTATTTCTCCAGCTCTACCTTCAATTACGAAATGTAAGAGACATTTAGGAGAGCATATGATGAACACATGATGATGGCCGAGATGGACCTGCTCACAATGCTTACAGGAAGCATTCAAATTGGAAGAATTGTCCTTTTCAAATCCCCAATTAGTTAAAGGAAAGCAGTCCAGTCGTGTAAATAAAGGGCGAGTTTGTAGGCGGAGCCAAAAACCCTAACACCAAGTTGATAATTTTTACACCGACTGAAGGTCAAGGAGGGAGAAAGGGAGG
>JADWOT020000005.1:0-90000 GCA_036345935.2 Taenia hydatigena
GTAGAGAGCTCGTCAAAGGAAAATCTAGACGCAGCCTTCAAAATTAAAAATTCAAAACGGATTTAAAAGAAGCGCCGCATTGCAGCCGCGATGTTAACGGGAGATGGCCACACAAAAAGTGTATCCGAGGCGCCATTTCGTCGCAATCTGACCCCACAGCTCCTCATGACAAAGACAAAACGCGACTGGTTCATTAGATCTGCTTAACAATAAAAAACGTGAATCGGATCGCAAAGGAGAGACGCGTCGGTGCCGCGATGATACAGACTACCCCTTATTACCAAGAGGTCCTCACGCACAGAACACCTCCATTTCGTCACAATCTCTACTCACGGCTCCTTACAACAGACGTAGGAGCCGACACGCTCAGCAGTTCTGTCTCAACAACAAAAAACGTGATACGGATTGTAAAGGAAACACGCGTCGGTACCGCAATTACAGAGACCTCCGCCCTATCGCCAAGAGGTGCTCACGCACAGAAAACCTCCATTTAATCAATTTCTACCGACGGCTCCTTGCAGCAGACGTAGGAGCCAAGTGCCTCAGCTCTTCGCCGTTTTAACGATTACATAAAACGTGATGCTGAATCTAAAGGGAAGACTCGTTGGCGTCGCGATAACGCAGACTACCGCCTTACTACCAACAGGTGCTTACATACAGAATACTTCCATTTCGTCACAATATGTACAGATACCTCCTCATAACTAGGCAGGAGGCGACTGCTTTAGGAGTTTTGTGTTTCAACATTAAAAACTTTTAATACCGATTTTGGCAAGACAAGTTTACCTTCACATTGTGATACCACGATGACATATAAATGTAATGTTTTTTCACATGTATTTGATTTGTTTTGTGGCCATCTTTTCTGTGGACTACTAACTTAGGCTCAACTACACGGACAATCAGTTGCTATAAAGGTGTGTCAACTCAACCTACTAACTTATTTGCGACGTTTAGCTTTACTTTATTAATAATTAATAATTTGGAAACACCGAAGGGAAATGGCAACGCTACCAGATTCCGACAGAGATGCATGGAAGGAAATACAAAAATCACAACAGAAACAACGGCGACGGCGTTCCACAGACAAACAATCGACCACCACGACCCTACGTGTTCATCGGCTACCTCGTGTCCAATGCAAGCAACATCCGTCTAAAATGGCCATTAAACGACCACTTTATAAAGCGCGTTACAGAAAACGGATGAACCCTCAAAACATGACGTTACAAACCCTCTTTTCAACGGCTTCACCACAGCTTAGATGTTCCATTGTTTTTACATCAAAAGCTCGTTTGCATAAAATAAATGCATTTATTCACCAAGAACACTCCTACGTATGTTTCACGGCTCCAACCTCACCCAATATGCTTATGACACTTCACTTCAGCCAATTATAACAAACAAATAAGGATAACGCGTTCGAGACACGACATTAGGTCACTCTGCATTAATCAGCACATCAAATGTATGCAACGTTGGTAAGAAGATAGTGAACACTTACGCATCTGCTCCCATCCACGCTTAAACCCTTCGGTTTCAATTCAGCAATGCGCTAGAGACGAAAATTCGCTGCACTCTCCGCTTACCGTCTCCTCGAATCTACTTTGTAATTGCCTCTATAATCGCCACATAACCAAGAAAGTTGTCTCTGACTAGTCTGTAATAGTTCGACTGCTCTCAAGTGGCATACCCACCGACTCCATATGCAATTCATTGCCCACAAATGCAGCAATTGTATCCAGTAATAGGAAAATCAACAACTTGAAACAGGCAAGATCAGCAGAGACCACCCTAGTGTCAAATGCACTTAAGCATCTAATTAAATGAGTTAATGGAACCTGAGTACTCCACCACGAGCATTGCACGAACCACGAATTCAGCAAGCCTCAAAAGTCGCTAGTCACACTTTCACGCCAATAATAAAGGGTCTCTTATGCATACGCATAAAATACATCAAAATTTACAAACAAGGATACTTACACACCTGGACTCGTTAGCGCGAACCGCACACCACGCACAGCCACCATCACATCAAAGCCTAACCCCTCACATATGCCGCTAGATACGTAAAAGGAGCATTAGGTACGATGAAACAAATGGTTATCGCAGGATTTCCAATCGACCTTAAGAATCACGGCAAAAACAAAAACTTTTTTGTTTTAAAAGTAAAAAAAAGACAAATCAAATTTTCCAAGGCATTTGTAGGTCACATAAAGCACAGCTTTTCATTACTAACTAGTTATATGTGTGCAAAGGTTGACTTCTTGAGGCTTTTACAACTCACATTGGTTGGTGCTATAATGGTGTAATGCTTGCGTTTCTTTAGACGAACATTGAAAGTGAGGGCAGGAACACAATTTGAATCTCTCAATTTCAACACAGCCAATTCTACAACACACTGCTAATACGCTATTAATTAGCCATTTCGTCTAAGGCATTCTTGGCGTCTCAGAGTAATCAACGTTCTTGCATTAGGCAGTGGCAGAGGATCAGTGCACTATCAGCGTGAAGTACTGAGGTGTTGTCTGTGGAAAGTGGAGGACTCAGCTAGTTGTTGCTTTCAAACCAAACACCATGCCACTACTATTTAGCGTAGTAACAAGAGTATGTAGCACACAAATTTGCACGTTTTTTGATTGTTCAGCTGTCAGTCTCATCTACGATCAATTGGATGACCATTGCGACTTCGTTGAGTGGCCCAACCTCCATACCAAGCTAGTATTTCTGGTTCCATCCACGCACTGAGCATATTTGTTCTGCTCAAGCGGTATGTGTAGCGTCTTGAGGCTCCCTTAGGGCAAAAGAAGGCAAAGTGGCAGGGTAGAATGCATATATTCACCGGACAGAGGGAAATAGGCTGCTGGCATGGCCCGGAGTCCAGCCCACGCAGTTAGGGCAGTACGGCCACCTCTGTGACCTTGACAGAAATCGGCAGTTCTAACAAACAAAGTATCACGGTATGCCTAATTTTACCCTAAGGTAAGTCGCAAGGTCCCACAGTTGCATTCGTTGAATGCGCGCATTTTGTTTTTGCGTTTATTTTTACGTTATCGACACTCAGTTGCAGTTAAGGGCGCAATCATACACATCCGTTGTCGCTTGACGTTGATAACATTGCTCATTAGACTTCCGTAACCCAAAAGTTGCATGAAACACGTGTTAGGGAATATAAAATAAACAAACAAAGGAAATTCGTTTGTGCAAAATGAATGTACAAGTTGTGAATTTATGCACAGCCCACCGGGAAAACGACGGCGGTACAAATTTTATCTGATTGCACACCTTATCGGTGGTACCGTAAATCTCTCTGCAGACTTGTTGCAGACTAACAAACTTCAATGGATTCAAAGGTCCTAAGCAGGATGGACACTTGTTCAATAATAACCTCACAAAAGTGGCGATTTAATATCAGTCACCTTAATGTATATAAGCACTACCACAAGCCAAGCCTTCCTTGATGGCAAAACGGGACATAATGCTAAAGCAGAATATGCATATTCAGCAAGCAGAGAGAACGGAGCTGTAAGCATGGCTTGGAGGCCAGTCCACCCAACTGGGGCAATGTGGCCACCCAAGTGTCTGAAACCAGTAGTCAGAACAAACAAAGTAGTGCAAGCATCATTAAACCTAGAAATTACACGCGCTCAAAACCACATGCCTTATCTTTGGTCTCGAATGTCTTATGGTGTTTGCCAATGATTTGAATTGAATCCTTGAACAATCGAGTTAGGCCTTGAGTAAGCAATATTGTATGGTCATAGTTCTTTCTCTTTTTGGGAAATATATTTTGGCTGTTTATTATGGATTACTACTTTGCACATGCGTATAAATAAATGCCTGTCAATCTATCGCCATTGTTGAGTTTTGGCGTTGCACGCGTTTCATCAAATGCAAGAGACAAAGCAGACAGAATTTGGAGACCAATTTTGTTGTGGAATAACGAAACTTAATCGTGCGATTTGTTGTGCCGAACCGTCTTTACGCGGTAGATTTGAGTCATCGTTGTTGTGTGAAGCGTCTGGTGCTTGAAGGCATGCTTGAATTTCAGCTGTGAGGCGTCATTTGTTTAGAAAGGAGGAGCTTCAGTAAGGATTAAGACTCACTTGGTATGCATGTTGGTCTTCATTATTTCACTTGACGGGAATGTGTATTTTTGATGCGGCATTATATGCTGGGCGTGGAAGTGTTACCTAGCAACGCTGAGTGTTATCCAGCAACAGCACTTTTCATCGCTTGATCGTTTCGCAGAATAATTTTGAAGGGGAGCTGTTGAAGCTGTCCTGGCGGTTGGTTGGATAGTGGATGATATCAAAAGGGAGAGATTATGGCAGGAGGGGTCTATTCTGTTGGAAACAAAGGGAAAAATCTACCAATCACCTGGCACTGCACGGTGCTAGATTCGTTGCAGGTGCAAAGCCCGGCAAGAGTATTTTTTTCTTGGAGTATTTTGTGATAAGCATGTAGACATTATTGAACAGTACTGAGTGCTAATTTTGGGCGCAAAACTTGGTAGCGCAGTATTTTTGTATTTAACTAGTTAGGTCCTATGTTGGTTACGGGGTCCTGCCAACAACATGCGTCGTTGCTGACGGTGGTATCGAAGAAGGAGAATGTGGCTGTAGAAGCCAGCCCATGGGTGTCCACTGAGACGGCACTATGCGCCCCTGAACTCGTCGTCGTCGTCGTTGACAGATGTGGTGTTGCAGACATTCGACCAATCGATCCTGCTGAAGGTTTCCCTGCTCGATGTTGAATGTTCACTTGCGCAGGACATAAGTAGCGTGACTTTGTGTTCGGAGGAGTTAGGAAAGACTGGATGCGGTGTTCTGGTGCTAAGCAGTAGTCTGGTGAGTACTTTCCTGTAAGACGAAATGTTGCATAAATTAAGTCTGATGTTATCGTTGGTCCACAAATACTAGTTTTGCTTGTTTGTTTTAAAATAGGATGTTCAGGTTCTGTCGCCTTTGATAGTTGTATGGTGTGAGGTGAAGCCAATACGAGGTAGTTGTGAAGTAGTCGGCATTGTGGTTAGTGTGAGCTGTATATGCGTAAAAGTGGTTTGGCTAATGCTAGAGAAATTCGACGCAAGTTGTTGAGAAGTTTCTGTGCATGCATAACTTACGCAAGGAGGCGTTTTCATTGACGGCTACAGGCTTGTGTGCTACAGTGAGTAATGTGACATATTGCCAAAGTGCGATTAATTGGTAGGAGAAGCGGTAAATGTCCATTGACTTGGTGCCCCACTTGGTTCCATGGGTGTGTGTTTAACGACTACATCTGTTGGTTAATGGTACTGAGTGTTGCTGCTACCTAATGCAGGTAGTTAACTTTGTCATCGTATGGTTGCCATGTGGCACTAGGTTTGAGACCGATAGCCACCTCAAGTCTTAGTTGTCCTGTTAATGTCATGGTCTTGAGGTCTTATCGTTGACAGGATTTGGAATTTTGCTTGTAGGCATGGTGGTCGGTGGACCCGCATCATTCCCTGCGGGATGCGCTTTGGCCATAAAAGGTGGGGAGGAGATTGCAGGTGCAGCACAATTACCAAGGAGAGCACGGAGGATGGCGCTGGAGGTGGAGAGTTGGACTGTGTAACGCATCGGTAGTTCGCTAAATTACGAGTGTTGGTGGTGGGGCCACTTGTTTTCCTCGCCGTTGTACTTTCACTGAGTAGTGGGTCGTGGGTATGTGTACTAGATGTGTATTCTGCTTGAATGTTGTGTCTTATTTGGTGTTCTTGGGGTGAGGGAAGGGCTGAAGGCGCTGCAGTGGTTATGTATACAGTAGTGATGGAGATGTTTTGTTGCGTATGAGAGCGCTGTTGACCGCTGCGTAATATTTTGCTTTGGGAGGTGTGAAAGTGTTTTTATCATGTTGCCCTGCAGTTGCTTGTTGACATGGGTGACGAGCGCATCTTAAAGTAGGCTGTCCACTGTTGTGTGTGTCATGAATTGGTAGAAAATGACATGCTACTACTTAGCCATGAAAATGGGTTTCAAATGTGCGAAATGTGGCAGTGTCAGCCATTAAACGTGTCAATGATGGAAGAAAAACACCCGCAAGCCGTACGCGCTAGCTACTGGATTTCCACGCAACCAAGGAAAGAGGGAGGAATACCACATCTACGGCCCCAATATTGTGCCGCCACCTTCATTGACGAGTGGACTAAAGAAGGGGCTAGACTTTCGGTGGATCAGCGGACCAGCATAAAGGAAAATAAAGGGGCAGGGAGGTGAATACATCACTGAATAAATCAGTGACTCAATCAATCAACCGGATACACGGTCGGTGAAGCTGTGGAATCACTAGTCGGTCAGGGAATTGGAGGGATGGGACAATTAGTGGGGTGCATGCATTAATTCACCTGCGAATTTCCCACAGTTACGTGTGAAGCCCATCACGGAAGAGTTCATAGCCATCGGCGCAATAAACGTCACCTTGAATGGTGCATGTCCCATGATAAAACGCGCTTTCTTTTCTTATGGGCAAAGGTGGTCATGGTAGCACTCATGAATGACCTAAACGGGGCAATTTTCCACAATGTGCCTGCATAAAAGTGGCAAAAGTGCACTAACTCTAAGACGTATGAAATGAAGGGTTTTGTGAATGTTTTTTTGCATCTTTCGCCGCTTTTAAAGGTGGATTAATTGCACCGACTGAATCGAAGAGTTCATTTGAGCTTTGTTCGTCTTTGTTGCTGGCCTCCCATCTGATTCGCCGTGGATTATAGCGCTGCCCTCCGAGTAATCCCACCAGCAAGCTAAATCGTCTGCAAAGCGCAACCGTGAGCTCAACCCTTCGCAGTTCACCGCGTTAATATGCGCCTGTGCAACGGCATATCTCTCGTGCGATAGGAAGCCGAGGTAGAGCACTGACGTTCGGATTGAAAAGGTGACCTGCAGTTTTTGGAATGCACGCCTGTTTGAATGCACTTTTTGGTCAAGAGGCGGTCAACACACATGAACTGCATGACCAAACGGATGGCACTGGCTCCGAAGGGGAAAACGGACTCCGAACTCCTATGGCTTTGACTTCCTCTAGCGTTAGGAATCTAGAGCACTAAAGGGGAAGTAAGATAGGTAGGCAGGGCCCAAGTGTCTTAAAGAGCTTGAGAGCTAGAAGTAGCCTCCGCTGTCCCCTTTGCATGTGCTCTTCGCCGACGAGAAGTAAACAAATCATGTCCTCGCACCACCTGACCTCAGCTTTGAGTAAGCAGTGGTCTAGTCATCATTTATTTGTTTATAATGCCACACTATGCATGCTGTACACTATGTTGAAAATCTTTAACGCGCTTGCTGTATTCGCAATACTTGTGTTCTTCAAATGTACAGTGATTTCGAGATGCTGTGACACTTTCCTCACGCAAGTGTTATTTAAGGAGTGACTGCGTGTCGGGTTTCCGGGTTCTGTTCGGTGGTAATGGTCGAGACTGCATTTATATGCACAAAGACATGCACGAGTGCTTTACGTGAATGGAAATTTCATTATTTAATATGAAGCTATTACTCTTGAATCGTTTCGTATCATCAGAAGTCATTTATCGGTCCTCGTTAATTTGCACTTATCCGCGAATCCCACCAACTCTTCTATTTTACCTACATATGTGCTTGCCAAATTATACGCAAGGGGAGAAAAGTTTACTGTGTAGGATTTGTTCTTTTTCATATAATTTCTTTTGCTTCCTTGTTGGAATGCATGATAATGCTTGAGGCACTTATGTTAAATTGAACGCATAATGCGTTAAGGAGTATGCTTGTTGTTAGAAGTCTGAATAGCCTTGGTGGCTATGGACTGATTCAGGCACTCCGTGTTGGCAGATCCAACGATTGAAAATGGTTGACGCGACTGTCTCGGCGTCTTGCGACTTCATGATTTCTGCTTTGGCCACTTTCGTGAAGTAGTCAACCATAAATAGGATAGATCGGCTTCTCCTCTTGGTAAGTGGTAGAGGACCTATGATGTCGATGCTCACTCGTTCGCTCGCAAATCCTGTAGGCATAGGCTGCAGGGGTGCAACTGCTGTGGAATGAGAGTTCTTGAACCTGCTGCAAGTAATGCAGGTTCGGCAGAAGTCCTGCACGTCTGGGGAGAGAGAGGGCTACCAGTATCGCTTCGTCGAGGCCTCCACCATCTTTTACTCGCCTACGTGACCCAACTGTTCGTGCAACTCTTGAGGGGCTGTTTGTATTAGGGAACCTGGAACAGCCAACGCTTGGGAGACGTGACGTCTTCTTGGCACCACAAGACCTCAACTTCCAGGGAGAGTTTGGACCATTGTTGCTATATCTGCCCGGCTGCCTTGCTGGACGATTATGTCTCTTCTGCAGTGGGCTTGGACGAAGATGCCAGGAACCTGTCGTATACCATGGACGTGTCGGGATCTGTACTCTGTGTGTCTCTCCACTGATGCTTAGTCGGTTCGCTTAAAAATAGGGTTCCCACTACACTGCTATGCCTTTCCACTGAGATAGGTCTGCGGGATAATGCATTCGCGTTGCGATGCGAGTCTCATTTTCTGTGCTGCACAGTGAGGTCATATTGTTGCAGTCGCTCGTACCAGCGTACAACCGAGCGATCGGTCTCCTTCATTGTTTTCAACGAGGTCAGCGCCTGATGGTCTGTTCTCACTATGACCTGTCTCGCTATCGGGTAGTGCTTGAAGTGTCGCACCACCCACAACCGCGCCACTGGTGTTTGCGTCTAGTACAAAGAGTAGTGCGTCGTTCTCGAAGTTTGGTAAGGCCAGAATCGGAACGGAGCAGAGCATTCGCTTTAGTTACTTCAAGTCTTCATCATGTTCGTTCTCACACTTGAAATTCTTTTCGCCTTCCTCTCTGTTAGTTTGTGTAGAGGACTAACGGTCTTGGCGAAGTCTTTGACGAAACGCCTATAGAACTTTGCCGAACCGAAGAAGCTGCGGAGTTCTGCCTGATTAGTTAGTGTTGGCCAGTTTCTCACTTGTTTTGTGCGATCTTCAGTGACTGCCATCCCATCAGACGAGACTGTGTGCCCTAAGAAGATGATTGAACGAAAAAGAAAATGACACTTCTTTGGATTCAAGGTCAAATCTGCATCCTGCGGACAGTCTAGGACTAGGTTAAGATTGGCGATATGCTCGCGGATGTCTACCAAAAACAAGTACGTCATCGAGATAAATTATGCAATATTTCGGAAAAAGCCCGACAAGTGCTGTCTGCGGCATCAGGCGCTGAAAAGTGGCTGCGGCGTTACAGAGTCCAAACGGCATTGTCTGGAATTCATAAGGCCCGTTAGGCGCTATGAAAGCCGTCTTCTCTCTATCTTTTTTCGCCACTTCTACTTGCCAGTATCCGGATTTTAAGCCTAGTGTGGAGAATCACTTTGATCCATGCAGAGCATTTAAGGAGTCGTTGATATGAGGTAAGGGAAAGGCGTCCTTCTTAGTTACGGCATCCAGCTTTTCGTAATCGATACACAGCCGTAGACTGCCGTCACTTTTCCTTACCTGTGCGATTGGGAAAGCCCATGGTGACCTGGATGGTTTCATAGCTTCATCCTTGATCATCCCTTCCACCAGGTGGTTTACTTCGCCCAGGAGGGGCAGCAGTATGCATCTGGGTGGTTGCCGAATGGGCTTAGCTTCGCCGGTGTCAGTAGTATTTTTGACTATAGTTGTTCTTCCGAGTTTCGATCCTTGCCATGAAAACATTCTCGGATACCTGCTAAGCAATGAGTGCAGGTCTTTTCTCTCGCTATCGGTGATCTGTGTCAACTGGGAGCAAAGCTCATCTAAGTTGTTGATGGGAATGCCCTTAGCCCCGAAAAGAGCGCTACCGATTTCGTCTGCGTCCTTTTTTGGAGGGGATCTGACTGGGCTTGTTTTTCTTATACTGCTGGATCGCGAATGTCCCTTCTGCGAAATTCAGAACCACCTTGGTGTTACGAAGGATGCCAAGGCCGAGTACCGCGTCCCAAACTAACTCGGGGCACATAATAAATTGTACTGTTCAGGTTTCTTTCCCCAGCGACACTTTTAGCGACGTCTAGCCTTTTACCTTCATCTTTCTCCCTTCTGCTAAGAGAAATTTTGCAGAGGGAGTACCAGTGTGAAACTTGGTGCGGAGATCTGGGAACGCTTAGGGATTCACTAATGCCTTGGCTGCGCCTGAGTCAAGGGGGAAACTGCAGGGGTGTCCCTCTAGCTTCGGCAGTGACTTGCATGAATGGGATCGAACCATGGGAGGGTAGGCAGAATAAGAAATAGTGCAGCTCACTTCCTTTTGAGATATGGCGCGACGGAGTCAAACGTGGACGTGTAGAATTCGGACGGCAGTTGGACACATGGAATGGCGAAGTCAGTAGAAGTTCCTGACGCTTCCTGGTCGCTGCCTCGACCAACTGGCTGAGATCGTTGGTCTTCATGGTCTGGAGCTTTGCTGTGATGGACGGTGGTCGGACCCTGGCTTTGAATTGAACAGCCACCCAACTTTTCACTTTGTTAGGTAGGCAGCCTCAGAAGGGCCGTTTGACGAGGATTTGCAGGACCACCGCGTACTCCTCGTCGTATTCGTTTGGTTTTTGATCGCGGCAAAAGAAGTTCCTAGCTAGCGACTCCTCTCGCTGGTCGATAACGAGTTGAGCCAGTATCTCACAGCACTGGTCAAGATCGGAGTCAGGTGTGACTCCAGCATTAATCACTACTGAGAAAAGCTCTTGAGGAAGAGCGTGCAGGATCACCGCAATTCTCTGCCGCTGGGGATATAAGTGGATGTTAAACCTCACGGTTTCCATCCGATCCCCGAAATTAAATCCTTCCTTGAAATGGGGAAGGTCCGCCAATGCTGCCACCAGTGTAGATGGTTCCTCCTCTCCCTTATCGCCCTCGTTATTGGAAGTCTGAACACGCTTCGACATCTTTATTATGGATGGGAGAGAGAGAGAGTATAGCGAGACCTTATAAGAGAGTTCAGGACGGGGATGAGTCGCGCTCCTGTGAGTCGCCACGCCGCTCCGCTACCAGGTTCAAATTGTCGCCCCGCCTCTGGCCTACAAAGCGCACTTAAAGAACATAAGCATCACAATGTTAGTCTGATAGTGGTGGAAGTGGAGAGTGTTCATGTGCTGGCAGTGTGTGAAGGCCACACTACCGCATCTGTTGACGGGGTAGAAGCATCAAACTCAGACTCCCCTTGAAATTTCTTTAAAGATATTTATGCAATCTTTCACATTTAGCAAGCTCTGCACGGTCAGTGGAAACTAATCTCACATTTCCGTTGCAAAAATGAAATATTTATTGACTCCGTTCGTCTCCATGTCAAACGAGAATGGATGCTAGTGTGTCATGCATGTTATATTTATCTCTTGACGCCATCCCGTTAAACAGGGACAGCATTTTGATTTCGAAAAGGAAGAAGTTGTGTCGGCAATAGGTGGCATAATTTGCAATTGCGCTAATGGAAGCTGAATTAGCAGATTAGACGAGAATGTCCTTTAAAACCTGTATATTTGACCCCGAGAAGGTACCCCACCAGAGGAAAAAGACTTTAGCGGTGTACTGAAAGGAATGATCCGGTGAGATAGAGTTTGTGGTACGAAGGTCAGTTTGTTGAATGCCTTTTTCGTCCTCTGTTTGTGTAACAACAGTCCATTGCACTCATTATCTTCGTCCAATATATTGGTCTGCTGGCCTTTCAACTGTCGCGCTGACATTGTACTGATACTTCCCTCCACTTGTTGACAGTGGTCTTTGAATAAAGCAAGGCCGCTAATCTAACGGTGTTGCACAATAAATTTATGGAATTACCCAACCGGATATAGGTTGGAACGCTTTTCCACAAGCTTAGGCTCGCATCGGTGCTTGTCAGGACGAAAGTGAAGCGATGTATGCACCAGATATGAAAGTAAAGATGGGTATTTTCAAGGCCGACGCAAATCTAATTGGAAGATTTACTACCGTATCCATGCTATGGTAGAACTTTAGAAAAATTATTTTAGAAATAAATGAATGGCGTCGCATTGTAGTGTGAGCTGAAGACATGCAACTTTAGACTGCGTGCTTCTAGCACTTTAAAAATTCGCTACAAACTACATAGATCAGGATTTCTAGGAATGAGTCAATGCTGGCTTTCAATGCTTTGTTGTAGGGAAGATTTGTTCCATATGACAAGGATGGCGATTCCCTTGAGAATGCCATGTTATAAATGCGAAAGTTGAATAAAGGCGTGCTTATCGCCTCATTTACAAGTGGTTTGACATGGGTGGAAGGAAGGAGGGAGGAGAGGTTCATCCACATGACCTTACTCCCCGAAGACAGCACTTTTCTGATAAAACTGTAAATTCATCATGATTAAGTAGTGTTTAGCACAAACAACAATTCACCACCTCTGCTACTATTACGGCATCTTCCACGCCTTCCCTACCACGCAGGCTTACTGACGCGTCAAGATAATTCTACTTTGTGTCCACACAGCTTTGCAATTTGCGCCATCCTCCCTCAAGGTCATCTTCATTGACTCACTGATCAATATTTCCACTTGATCCATCAATATGGCAAGCAATACACTGCACAATGTAAGTTACTCGCACTTCTAGAAACGTCGACTTGGTGTGAAGTTAGTGACCGATTCCCCACTCGTCCTTGCCACACCGCCAATAATGCCTCCGACACTACCATTTTGCAGGAGGCGACCTGCTCGCACCGACTCACTCACCTTATCACTTGCGAGAATTGTGCCGCAATTAAATGCGATGAAGTGAGTTAGTGGGCGCGTGCTGAATTGTTGGTAAATCGTAGGGTCGAAATTTGTTCTGATGTGTTCTCCGGTCTGATGGTGACCAATTGAATGCATTCGGCGTGGGGGGACCTCTTCCCAACCACAAATGACTATGCAAGTCTCGACGGCAAGGCAGGGATATTGGCTCTGTTTTGATTCGACACCAGTAAGAATGAGAACTGTATTTCGTTGCCTTTTATAGCTGTTTTGAGGTATTCTTTAGTCATTCGGTGACCACAGAGGTGCACGCGGCTCCTCTACTTCCTTTTTTTATTTCTGATTGAATTTGGCAGATCGTTTGGAGCTGGCAGAAGGTTTTACAGCAGGTTGAGGCGATTTTTCGCCCGCATCGTCAATTATTCATGCTGCCTGCTCGGACGCGCTGTAAAGAGGCCCACCAAACAGGGCGACGCGTCACAAACCACAAGTTATTAATTAGACAGCGGAATTACTAAACGACTACTGCGCGATCCCCAATGGACAATCGTTAGTACCTCCCATCTATCGAATTGGCTCAGAGACAAAGCTCAGCCATCACGGAGCTCGGTGGCAGTTGCAAAAGGACAGCAATCATCGAGTACGCCCCAACGGTCTCTCAATGAATAAAGATCAACCAAAAACATTAATGGAACTTCACAAGCCAAATGACTTTCGTCCTTAATGATGCAAAATCCAAATGGTAAAGAGGATCTTCGCCTCGCCACCAAAATATTGCGGATTCCCTCAGCGAAAAAACAAATCTAAACAAAATGATTGCAGAGAGTCGACAACTATCTAACTGTGAGGAGCCATCTGGAGAAGCGGAAGTAAGGAGAAGTTCTTATTATTAAAACGCTATCCAACGGTTATTTAAGAAGCGCAACGTTGTATTTTGGTGATTTTTATGTCATAAACCAATTAATATCAAGATCTTCTCTAAGTTTTCGATACTGACCAATGGCTTTTGTGCACAATTTTGATTCCTTTCTTGTTGTCTTAAGGTCGCATTAGTCGAATGAAACATAAAGGTGTAATGCCTACGTTCCTTTAAACGTATATTGTAGACAAAGGTCAGGAACATAACTTGAATCCCTCGACTCCGACACAGGCAATTCTACAACACTCTGCTAATACGCTATCAATCCACCATTTTGTCTAAGACAAAAGGCAGAGGATCTGGCACACTGTTGGCATGAATTCCAGCGGTGTTGCATGTGAAAAATAGAGGAATTGGCAAGTTGTCTATAGTCAAACCCAACGCTATATCACCGCTGTTTAAGGTTGTAATAAAAGTATTCAGCACAAAAATTTGCACGTTTGTTGTTTGTTCATCTCGCTGTCTCGTCTACGCTCACTTGGATGGCAATTGGACATTCGTTGGGTGCTGAGGCGAATTAAGGTGAAAGGTTCGCCATCTATACAATGGTTAGACACAGTGGTGCGACACTTCAAGCACTACCCGATAGCGAGACAGGTCATAGTGAGAACAGACCATCAGGCGCTGACCTCGTTGAAAACAATGAAGGAGACCGATCGCTCGGTTGTACGCTGGTACGAGCGACTGCAACAATATGATCTCACTGTGCAGCACAGAAAATGAGACTCGCATCGCAACGCGAATGCATTATCCCGCAGACCTATCTCAGTGGAAAGGCATAGCAGTGTAGTGGGAACCCTATTTTTAAGCGAACCGACTAAACATCAGTGGAGAGACACACAGAGTACAGATCCCGACACGTCCATGGTATACGACAGGTTCCTGGCATCTTCGTCCAAGCCCACTGCAGAAGAGACATAATCGTCCAGCAAGGCAGCCGGGCAGATATAGCAACAATGGTCCAAACTCTCCCTGGAAGTTGAGGTCTTGTGGTGCCAAGAAGACGTCACGTCTCCCAAGCGTTGGCTGTTCCAGGTTCCCTAATACAAACAGCCCCTCAAGAGTTGCACGAACAGTTGGGTCACGTAGGCGAGTAAAAGATGGTGGAGGCCTCGACGAAGCGATACTGGTAGCCCTCTCTCTCCCCAGACGTGCAGGACTTCTGCCGAACCTGCATTACTTGCAGCAGGTTCAAGAACTCTCATTCCACAGCAGTTGCACCCCTGCAGCCTATGCCTACAGGATTTGCGAGCGAACGAGTGAGCATCGACATCATAGGTCCTCTACCACTTACCAAGAGGAGAAGCCGATCTATCCTATTTATGGTTGACTACTTCACGAAAGTGGCCAAAGCAGAAATCATGAAGTCGCAAGACGCCGAGACAGTCGCGTCAACCATTTTCAATCGTTGGATCTGCCAACACGGAGTGCCTGAATCAGTCCATAGCCACCAAGGCTATTCAGACTTCTAACAACAAGCATACTCCTTAACGCATTATGCGTTCAATTTAACATAAGTGCCTCAAGCATTATCATGCATTCCAACAAGGAAGCAAAAGAAATTATATGAAAAAGAACAAATCCTACACAGTAAACTTTTCTCCCCTTGCGTATAATTTGGCAAGCACATATGTAGGTAAAATAGAAGAGTTGGTGGGATTCGCGGATAAGTGCAAATTAACGAGGACCGATAAATGACTTCTGATGATACGAAACGATTCAAGAGTAATAGCTTCATATTAAATAATGAAATTTCCATTCACGTAAAGCACTCGTGCATGTCTTTGTGCATATAAATGCAGTCTCGACCATTACCACCGAACAGAACCCGGAAACCCGACACGCAGTCACTCCTTAAATAACACTTGCGTGAGGAAAGTGTCACAGCATCTCGAAATCACTGTACATTTGAAGAACACAAGTATTGCGAATACAGCAAGCGCGTTAAAGATTTTCAACATAGTGTACAGCATGCATAGTGTGGCATTATAAACAAATAAATGATGACTAGACCACTGCTTACTCAAAGCTGAGGTCAGGTGGTGCGAGGACATGATTTGTTTACTTCTCGTCGGCGAAGAGCACATGCAAAGGGGACAGCGGAGGCTACTTCTAGCTCTCAAGCTCTTTAAGACACTTGGGCCCTGCCTACCTATCTTACTTCCCCTTTAGTGCTCTAGATTCCTAACGCTAGAGGAAGTCAAAGCCATAGGAGTTCGGAGTCCGTTTTCCCCTTCGGAGCCAGTGCCATCCGTTTGGTCATGCAGTTCATGTGTGTTGACCGCCTCTTGACCAAAAAGTGCATTCAAACAGGCGTGCATTCCAAAAACTGCAGGTCACCTTTTCAATCCGAACGTCAGTGCTCTACCTCGGCTTCCTATCGCACGAGAGATATGCCGTTGCACAGGCGCATATTAACGCGGTGAACTGCGAAGGGTTGAGCTCACGGTTGCGCTTTGCAGACGATTTAGCTTGCTGGTGGGATTACTCGGAGGGCAGCGCTATAATCCACGGCGAATCAGATGGGAGGCCAGCAACAAAGACGAACAAAGCTCAAATGAACTCTTCGATTCAGTCGGTGCAATTAATCCACCTTTAAAAGCGGCGAAAGATGCAAAAAAACATTCACAAAACCCTTCATTTCATACGTCTTAGAGTTAGTGCACTTTTGCCACTTTTATGCAGGCACATTGTGGAAAATTGCCCCGTTTAGGTCATTCATGAGTGCTACCATGACCACCTTTGCCCATAAGAAAAGAAAGCGCGTTTTATCATGGGACATGCACCATTCAAGGTGACGTTTATTGCGCCGATGGCTATGAACTCTTCCGTGATGGGCTTCACACGTAACTGTGGGAAATTCGCAGGTGAATTAATGCATGCACCCCACTAATTGTCCCATCCCTCCAATTCCCTGACCGACTAGTGATTCCACAGCTTCACCGACCGTGTATCCGGTTGATTGATTGAGTCACTGATTTATTCAGTGATGTATTCACCTCCCTGCCCCTTTATTTTCCTTTATGCTGGTCCGCTGATCCACCGAAAGTCTAGCCCCTTCTTTAGTCCACTCGTCAATGAAGGTGGCGGCACAATATTGGGGCCGTAGATGTGGTATTCCTCCCTCTTTCCTTGGTTGCGTGGAAATCCAGTAGCTAGCGCGTACGGCTTGCGGGTGTTTTTCTTCCATCATTGACACGTTTAATGGCTGACACTGCCACATTTCGCACATTTGAAACCCATTTTCATGGCTAAGTAGTAGCATGTCATTTTCTACCAATTCATGACACACACAACAGTGGACAGCCTACTTTAAGATGCGCTCGTCACCCATGTCAACAAGCAACTGCAGGGCAACATGATAAAAACACTTTCACACCTCCCAAAGCAAAATATTACGCAGCGGTCAACAGCGCTCTCATACGCAACAAAACATCTCCATCACTACTGTATACATAACCACTGCAGCGCCTTCAGCCCTTCCCTCACCCCAAGAACACCAAATAAGACACAACATTCAAGCAGAATACACATCTAGTACACATACCCACGACCCACTACTCAGTGAAAGTACAACGGCGAGGAAAACAAGTGGCCCCACCACCAACACTCGTAATTTAGCGAACTACCGATGCGTTACACAGTCCAACTCTCCACCTCCAGCGCCATCCTCCGTGCTCTCCTTGGTAATTGTGCTGCACCTGCAATCTCCTCCCCACCTTTTATGGCCAAAGCGCATCCCGCAGGGAATGATGCGGGTCCACCGACCACCATGCCTACAAGCAAAATTCCAAATCCTGTCAACGATAAGACCTCAAGACCATGACATTAACAGGACAACTAAGACTTGAGGTGGCTATCGGTCTCAAACCTAGTGCCACATGGCAACCATACGATGACAAAGTTAACTACCTGCATTAGGTAGCAGCAACACTCAGTACCATTAACCAACAGATGTAGTCGTTAAACACACACCCATGGAACCAAGTGGGGCACCAAGTCAATGGACATTTACCGCTTCTCCTACCAATTAATCGCACTTTGGCAATATGTCACATTACTCACTGTAGCACACAAGCCTGTAGCCGTCAATGAAAACGCCTCCTTGCGTAAGTTATGCATGCACAGAAACTTCTCAACAACTTGCGTCGAATTTCTCTAGCATTAGCCAAACCACTTTTACGCATATACAGCTCACACTAACCACAATGCCGACTACTTCACAACTACCTCGTATTGGCTTCACCTCACACCATACAACTATCAAAGGCGACAGAACCTGAACATCCTATTTTAAAACAAACAAGCAAAACTAGTATTTGTGGACCAACGATAACATCAGACTTAATTTATGCAACATTTCGTCTTACAGGAAAGTACTCACCAGACTACTGCTTAGCACCAGAACACCGCATCCAGTCTTTCCTAACTCCTCCGAACACAAAGTCACGCTACTTATGTCCTGCGCAAGTGAACATTCAACATCGAGCAGGGAAACCTTCAGCAGGATCGATTGGTCGAATGTCTGCAACACCACATCTGTCAACGACGACGACGACGAGTTCAGGGGCGCATAGTGCCGTCTCAGTGGACACCCATGGGCTGGCTTCTACAGCCACATTCTCCTTCTTCGATACCACCGTCAGCAACGACGCATGTTGTTGGCAGGACCCCGTAACCAACATAGGACCTAACTAGTTAAATACAAAAATACTGCGCTACCAAGTTTTGCGCCCAAAATTAGCACTCAGTACTGTTCAATAATGTCTACATGCTTATCACAAAATACTCCAAGAAAAAAATACTCTTGCCGGGCTTTGCACCTGCAACGAATCTAGCACCGTGCAGTGCCAGGTGATTGGTAGATTTTTCCCTTTGTTTCCAACAGAATAGACCCCTCCTGCCATAATCTCTCCCTTTTGATATCATCCACTATCCAACCAACCGCCAGGACAGCTTCAACAGCTCCCCTTCAAAATTATTCTGCGAAACGATCAAGCGATGAAAAGTGCTGTTGCTGGATAACACTCAGCGTTGCTAGGTAACACTTCCACGCCCAGCATATAATGCCGCATCAAAAATACACATTCCCGTCAAGTGAAATAATGAAGACCAACATGCATACCAAGTGAGTCTTAATCCTTACTGAAGCTCCTCCTTTCTAAACAAATGACGCCTCACAGCTGAAATTCAAGCATGCCTTCAAGCACCAGACGCTTCACACAACAACGATGACTCAAATCTACCGCGTAAAGACGGTTCGGCACAACAAATCGCACGATTAAGTTTCGTTATTCCACAACAAAATTGGTCTCCAAATTCTGTCTGCTTTGTCTCTTGCATTTGATGAAACGCGTGCAACGCCAAAACTCAACAATGGCGATAGATTGACAGGCATTTATTTATACGCATGTGCAAAGTAGTAATCCATAATAAACAGCCAAAATATATTTCCCAAAAAGAGAAAGAACTATGACCATACAATATTGCTTACTCAAGGCCTAACTCGATTGTTCAAGGATTCAATTCAAATCATTGGCAAACACCATAAGACATTCGAGACCAAAGATAAGGCATGTGGTTTTGAGCGCGTGTAATTTCTAGGTTTAATGATGCTTGCACTACTTTGTTTGTTCTGACTACTGGTTTCAGACACTTGGGTGGCCACATTGCCCCAGTTGGGTGGACTGGCCTCCAAGCCATGCTTACAGCTCCGTTCTCTCTGCTTGCTGAATATGCATATTCTGCTTTAGCATTATGTCCCGTTTTGCCATCAAGGAAGGCTTGGCTTGTGGTAGTGCTTATATACATTAAGGTGACTGATATTAAATCGCCACTTTTGTGAGGTTATTATTGAACAAGTGTCCATCCTGCTTAGGACCTTTGAATCCATTGAAGTTTGTTAGTCTGCAACAAGTCTGCAGAGAGATTTACGGTACCACCGATAAGGTGTGCAATCAGATAAAATTTGTACCGCCGTCGTTTTCCCGGTGGGCTGTGCATAAATTCACAACTTGTACATTCATTTTGCACAAACGAATTTCCTTTGTTTGTTTATTTTATATTCCCTAACACGTGTTTCATGCAACTTTTGGGTTACGGAAGTCTAATGAGCAATGTTATCAACGTCAAGCGACAACGGATGTGTATGATTGCGCCCTTAACTGCAACTGAGTGTCGATAACGTAAAAATAAACGCAAAAACAAAATGCGCGCATTCAACGAATGCAACTGTGGGACCTTGCGACTTACCTTAGGGTAAAATTAGGCATACCGTGATACTTTGTTTGTTAGAACTGCCGATTTCTGTCAAGGTCACAGAGGTGGCCGTACTGCCCTAACTGCGTGGGCTGGACTCCGGGCCATGCCAGCAGCCTATTTCCCTCTGTCCGGTGAATATATGCATTCTACCCTGCCACTTTGCCTTCTTTTGCCCTAAGGGAGCCTCAAGACGCTACACATACCGCTTGAGCAGAACAAATATGCTCAGTGCGTGGATGGAACCAGAAATACTAGCTTGGTATGGAGGTTGGGCCACTCAACGAAGTCGCAATGGTCATCCAATTGATCGTAGATGAGACTGACAGCTGAACAATCAAAAAACGTGCAAATTTGTGTGCTACATACTCTTGTTACTACGCTAAATAGTAGTGGCATGGTGTTTGGTTTGAAAGCAACAACTAGCTGAGTCCTCCACTTTCCACAGACAACACCTCAGTACTTCACGCTGATAGTGCACTGATCCTCTGCCACTGCCTAATGCAAGAACGTTGATTACTCTGAGACGCCAAGAATGCCTTAGACGAAATGGCTAATTAATAGCGTATTAGCAGTGTGTTGTAGAATTGGCTGTGTTGAAATTGAGAGATTCAAATTGTGTTCCTGCCCTCACTTTCAATGTTCGTCTAAAGAAACGCAAGCATTACACCATTATAGCACCAACCAATGTGAGTTGTAAAAGCCTCAAGAAGTCAACCTTTGCACACATATAACTAGTTAGTAATGAAAAGCTGTGCTTTATGTGACCTACAAATGCCTTGGAAAATTTGATTTGTCTTTTTTTTACTTTTAAAACAAAAAAGTTTTTGTTTTTGCCGTGATTCTTAAGGTCGATTGGAAATCCTGCGATAACCATTTGTTTCATCGTACCTAATGCTCCTTTTACGTATCTAGCGGCATATGTGAGGGGTTAGGCTTTGATGTGATGGTGGCTGTGCGTGGTGTGCGGTTCGCGCTAACGAGTCCAGGTGTGTAAGTATCCTTGTTTGTAAATTTTGATGTATTTTATGCGTATGCATAAGAGACCCTTTATTATTGGCGTGAAAGTGTGACTAGCGACTTTTGAGGCTTGCTGAATTCGTGGTTCGTGCAATGCTCGTGGTGGAGTACTCAGGTTCCATTAACTCATTTAATTAGATGCTTAAGTGCATTTGACACTAGGGTGGTCTCTGCTGATCTTGCCTGTTTCAAGTTGTTGATTTTCCTATTACTGGATACAATTGCTGCATTTGTGGGCAATGAATTGCATAT
Source organism: Taenia hydatigena (assembly GCA_036345935.2). Classification (NCBI taxonomy): domain Eukaryota; kingdom Metazoa; phylum Platyhelminthes; class Cestoda; order Cyclophyllidea; family Taeniidae; genus Taenia; species Taenia hydatigena. The sequence goes on from JADWOT020000005.1 coordinate 21,142, forward strand.
GGAGTCGGTGGGTATGCCACTTGAGAGCAGTCGAACTATTACAGACTAGTCAGAGACAACTTTCTTGGTTATGTGGCGATTATAGAGGCAATTACAAAGTAGATTCGAGGAGACGGTAAGCGGAGAGTGCAGCGAATTTTCGTCTCTAGCGCATTGCTGAATTGAAACCGAAGGGTTTAAGCGTGGATGGGAGCAGATGCGTAAGTGTTCACTATCTTCTTACCAACGTTGCATACATTTGATGTGCTGATTAATGCAGAGTGACCTAATGTCGTGTCTCGAACGCGTTATCCTTATTTGTTTGTTATAATTGGCTGAAGTGAAGTGTCATAAGCATATTGGGTGAGGTTGGAGCCGTGAAACATACGTAGGAGTGTTCTTGGTGAATGAATGCATTTATTTTATGCAAACGAAGTTTTCATGAAAAAACAATGGAACATCTAAGCTGTGGTGAAGCCGTTGAAAAGAGGGTTTGTAAAGTCATGTTTTGAGGGTTCATCCGTTTTCTGTAACGTACTATATAAAGTGGTCGTTTAATGGCCATTTTAGACGGATGTTGCTTGCGTTGGACACGAGGTAGCCGATGAACACGTAGGGTCGTGGTGGTCGATTGTTTGTCTGTGGAACGCCGTCGCCGTTGTTTCTGTTGTGATTTTTGTATTTCCTTCCATGGATCTCTGTCGGAATCTGGTAGCGTTGCCATTTCCCTTCGGTGTTTCCAAATTATTAATTATTAATAAAGTAAAGCTAAACGTCGCAAATAAGTTAGTAGGTTGAGTTGACACACCTTTATAGCAACTGATTGTCCGTGTAGTTGAGCCTAAGTTAGTAGTCCACAGAAAAGATGGCCACAAAACAAATCAAATACATGTGAAAAAACATTACATTTATATGTCATCGTGGTATCACAATGTGAAGGTAAACTTGTCTTGCCAAAATCGGTATTAAAAGTTTTTAATGTTGAAACACAAAACTCCTAAAGCAGTCGCCTCCTGCCTAGTTATGAGGAGGTATCTGTACATATTGTGACGAAATGGAAGTATTCTGTATGTAAGCACCTGTTGGTAGTAAGGCGGTAGTCTGCGTTATCGCGACGCCAACGAGTCTTCCCTTTAGATTCAGCATCACGTTTTATGTAATCGTTAAAACGGCGAAGAGCTGAGGCACTTGGCTCCTACGTCTGCTGCAAGGAGCCGTCGGTAGAAATTGATTAAATGGAGGTTTTCTGTGCGTGAGCACCTCTTGGCGATAGGGCGGAGGTCTCTGTAATTGCGGTACCGACGCGTGTTTCCTTTACAATCCGTATCACGTTTTTTGTTGTTGAGACAGAACTGCTGAGCGTGTCGGCTCCTACGTCTGTTGTAAGGAGCCGTGAGTAGAGATTGTGACGAAATGGAGGTGTTCTGTGCGTGAGGACCTCTTGGTAATAAGGGGTAGTCTGTATCATCGCGGCACCGACGCGTCTCTCCTTTGCGATCCGATTCACGTTTTTTATTGTTAAGCAGATCTAATGAACCAGTCGCGTTTTGTCTTTGTCATGAGGAGCTGTGGGGTCAGATTGCGACGAAATGGCGCCTCGGATACACTTTTTGTGTGGCCATCTCCCGTTAACATCGCGGCTGCAATGCGGCGCTTCTTTTAAATCCGTTTTGAATTTTTAATTTTGAAGGCTGCGTCTAGATTTTCCTTTGACGAGCTCTCTACTCAGATAGTGATGAAACGGACACATTTTATAGCTGGGCACTTCTTGGTAATCGAGCGGCACTTTGTGTTGTCGCGTCACCAACGTGGCTCTCTTTTTGAATCCTTTTTAGGTTTTTAACGTTGAAACGGAGAATTGCTCGGCCTGTTGCCTCCTGTCTTGCTCTTGGGAGTTCCCGTGTAAGTTGGTGACGGAATTGATGCAGTCTCTACCTGGGCAGCGCTTTTCAGTAGCGCGGTGGCATGGTCATCATGGTAGCCACGTGGCTCTCTTTTAATCCGTTTCGAGTTTTATTAGTAAAAAGGAGAATTGGTAACTTAGTTGCCTCCTGTTTTTGCTGTGCGAATTTGTCGTGGCATTCTCCAGATGTTTGCGCATTGGTGGTAGTGCTCTAGCCTACTTTTCCGTGTCTTCAACACTGCGCTTCTTTTCGATCGGTACGTAATGGATTCGTTATTGGTTTGAAATTGCCATTTCGGCGCTTCTTTGTTGCCTGTTTTTAAATACCATTTTTATAATGAGAACTCCTCCGTGCTTTTGTGTCTCTTATGGGCTTATCACGGTCAGATTGTTGAATTGACCTTTATTCTGTGAGAGACCATCTAGGTGTGCTCGATGACTGTTGTGCACCTTCAAATGCCGCCAAGTTGCGCGATGGCTGTGTGTCGCTTTCCCACTTTGAAGGGTTGGTGCCACCGTGGGTTCTTGATTGTGAATCGCACAGCATTTGTTCACTAAGTCCGCCGCCAAATTCATAACTTGTGTACTCTGAAAAATCGCCCTGTATGACGGGCCTTTTTGCCGTCCGTCCGCACAGACAGCACGTGTTGAAGACGCGGGCGATGTATCTCCTCAACGTTGTACGAATTCTTCTGCCAATTCCATGTGGTCCGTCCATTTTAATCTGAAATAAGTGAGGAAGTAGAGGAGCCACGGGAGGAAAAAGCGATTAGATGTAGTAAAGTGAGTTGGCGGGTGTGTGGGTGAGTGAGTGGGTGAATGGGTGGGTGGACGATAAGGTGTTGGCGGAAAGTGGAGTTGAAATTAATAAGGCAACCAACTAGGCATGCGACGAGCAACGAAAGGAGATCTTACTTCACCCAGGATAGAACTGTCGACCTGGTAGACTAGAATGACAAGCTAGAGGAGAGGATGAGATGAATGTGTCTTGGCACTTCAATACACACAGTCAGGCATATACACACGCAGACGTTCCTACCTGTTTTGGTGAGAGACCGATGGAGGCGACCTTTTAAAAGGACGAAAACAAAGATTGGTAATGGCACACACACACACACGCACACACACAAACTGGGGCAACCAAACAGACAGACAGACAGGCAGGCAGGAAGCGCATATTCTTACCCGTTAATGTAGAGCGCCGGGTGGAGGAATCCTCTAAAGAGAGAAGGAAAGAATTGGGCAGTGAGATGATGAGGTGGGAGTTGGGCGAGTCTACAAATTACGAAGTGGGGAGTAGGAGCAACGCGCTCACCTTCGCTCTCGAGGGGGTAAGTGGAGGAGGAGGAGTAGGAGTAAGAGACAGAATTGAGGCGAAGTGGTGTGGGACAAACTACAACGACAGAAAGGAAGATAGGAATGGAGAATGAATGGCGATGTAGGCTAGGCTACGCTGAAATGAGATTTTGTTAAAAGCAAAGCGTGACTGAGTTAGATGCAGAATAGTCCATGCTAGTCTGATGTAGGTTGCGAATCTTGGCACCATTGAATCATGTCATAATGAAGAGTGAGACTAGTGGGACGATGAAGGAGACTTACAAAGAGGGCGTTGGCTAACAATGAGGTGGGAGGAGGATGAGGCTGAGGCGAATTGGGGCTGGGTTTGAAGAAGGGGAAGGCGAGAGCAGCGTAAGGAAGGCAGAGAAGCGACATTTTCTTGTGCCTTTAAATTGGGAAAATAAAGACAAATGAATGAAATGAGGGGAGTACCAACTCCTCTGTTGCGGTTGAATTGGATGCGTAGAGCACAAACAATGAGACATCATGCAAGGTGCAATACTTGGAAGCATATGGGACGTCGTAGTGGGAGACAACGGAGGCACTCACCGAAGGCGCGTTGCAGTGGGGCATGGACAAGGGGACGTAGGGAAGAGAGCTGCGGTCCCTCCATCCCGAAGACGTCGCCAGGCCTACTTATAATCTGAGTACCTTGATCCCTAGTGTCTGCGAGAAAGAAAGAGAAGACCTCAAGTTTCATGGTATAGAGTTGTGTCGGGTGGATTAGGTGGGTCAAAGTAGAGTGTTGGTGAGGTTAACTCCAACGGTAGCGCATAAGGCGCCTCTGAGGATGAGGTAGGCAAGATGGACGTGGTAGTTCTGTCCATGCTCTCCTTTCCTGCTTTATGCAAGCCTGTCATAATTCAGCCAAGGTGACCAGTCTGCTCTGTGGCGACCCAGTACAATCTAGTCAAGTCTGGTCCTGCATACTGTGCTACAGTGCTTCTACAGTGGAATGTACACATTGAGCAAGTTATTATTACTACCTCAAGAGGTCTCTCGCTGATGCTGCTACTCATTGGGTGAATGTAAGGGCATGGAAGTGACATGAAAAGTGAGCGTGGTACAGCAGGCGTGGTGTAGGGTATGAGTTGATTAGAGAAATCGGCGACTCACCCCTGAAGATTACTATTACGTTAACGACGTTGCGTGTTTGACGCCTTTGTCTAGGCCTCTGCCTGGCAGAATTATTTCGTTGCATTGTTAAGCAACACGAGTGTACGTCTGAAAGAGACAAAGGGGTGATTGAGGGAGGGGCAGAGAGATGAGAAGCCGAGGGTATGAAGTGGGACAGGGTGGGGAAGGAGAAACGAGGATTGAAAATGGCCGCCGTAAGTTGACTATGCACAGTACTGTGGTGCAGCATTCGGCATTTCTCTGTCTCTTTCTCCTGTCTACTCCGGAACTGATTCACCTACCCACTCATCTAGCCATCTGAATGAGTAAAACTTGAAGAAATAGACCTATTGCTAGGAATGACGACTTTTCAGTAGCACACTCGAAGAGGCTAAAGATAGTTTTCCTATCCATGTGATTGGCACTGGATATCGGATTTGATGAAAATGAAATGACGCACGCAAATGAAATAATGAAGAGGAGGGGGAGGAGGATGGAAAAAGTTGGCACGAGGAGAGGAGAGGAGAGGCGAGGAGGAGAAACTGGTGGCATAACTTACCCCTAATTCCTACTGTAGGTATCTGTTTCGGCCTTTTGAGTTTTTCGGAATGGAGGTCCGGGCGGTTGGAACTAGCACCGTGATGGCGAGGAAGGTGACAAACGTAAAAAAAAACAGGAGATTGAATAGGAGGAAAAAACGAAGCAGAGGGGAGGCATTGATGGCCAAATGAGTTGACGGAACGAATCCACGAAGAAAGATGAGTAGCAGTAGACGAAACAACACGTTAACGATCATATCCGACGCTGTTGTGCGATGGACCATTTCGAATTCCACACGTGTGAATCGATTAGCGGCACGTGTTGTCGCGTGGTGTCTCGCAGCGCCGTCTGATGTTTGACTTAGGAGGCACCCGTTGTGGATGGTTTTGCGGGAGCAGACATCACTTGCCTTCGTGTCTTTTTACCTTAGTCGATTTCTCTGCAACATGGCGCATGCAAAGGCGGTGGAGGAGGATGAGACGGACCACCAATACCAATGTGCTTTGAATGAAATGCGCTGCCTTGCCTTAACTACTTTCCGTCAGCTTTTTACCCCTGTTGTTTCCTTTTGGAAGGGCGACTTTTGAGCAGTTTGGGCAACGCGAGGTATGGATGTAGTGAAGACAGTGGCGACTAACTCCCATCGATTGGCATGGGGCTCGTGGAGGTGTGCTTTTGCTGCTTCTTTTTAATCGCATACCTAGGCCAATTGCTGTGTTGCAGCAGGGAGGACAATGGCGGTGATTGCACCTCTCCAGTGGGGAGGAAGCAACATGATTGTTAAGATGAAAGCCACGAAAGAATAGTTGGATGAGAGGCGAGGATGAGACGTTCACAGAAGGGAGGAAGTAGAGGAGAGGATGAAGTAAGGCCATTGTCGGATGTTTCTGCGCAGAGAGATTGGGAGGGAGGCGGTGAAAAGCGTATGCGAGTGTGTGTGGTGGTTAGGTGTATGATTAATCCCTTCTGACCGGGTCGGTGACACGATTTGCGAGATGGTTTCCTGAGAGGGCACACATCACCCGCCTCTGTGCTTTGCTTCAACATGCTCATTCGCCTACGTAAAGCACCTTTTTACCAGCTTCTTAGTCACTTTTCGCAGCGACATGTAATCTTAGCCAAGTCTTTAGCGAAACGCTTGTAGCAATTTGTCAAGCTAGGTAAACTGCGGAGTTCTGTTTGGTTAGTTGGCGTTGGTCCAATTCTCACATGTTTTGTGCCGTCTTAGAGGACTGCTATCTAATCTGACCAAACTCTATGTCCCACGAAGTTTACGGAGCGTTGTGGCACTTTGGAGTCATACTCAGCGACGAATATTCCTATTCTTTGCTTCTTAACCCCATGAAGAGGTTAATGATTCCACGAAGTGGGAAGTTCTCCAAAGTGCTGTCTGCTGAGCGGTCCTTTGCATGCAGCCACCAAAATAAGTCGCGGGGAATCTCAAGACACATTTGTAGTACTTTGTTTGTTGGAACTACCGGTTTCGGTCAAGGACACAGGGATGGCTGCACTGTCCTAGCTACGTGGGCTGGCCTCCGGGCCATGCCAGCAGCCTATTTTCCTCTGTCCGTTGAATGCATATATATATTCTACCCTAGCATTCTGTCTTCTTTTGCCTTCGAGGGATCCTCGGGACGCTACACATTCGCCAAATTGCCTGCTAGTCTTTTCCAACATACACGCAGCTACAGCTTAAAAGAGCAAACTTATGTTTCCTTAGTCATAATTTGTGTTTGCCTACAATAATTGTTATGGAACTTCAATGTTACCTCTGATTGTGTGGAATATAACTACCCTCTAGTGGCTGGCCCATCAATTCGGCTGCCGTCTTCTTTCCCAAGAATAAAGCGCGCATCCAGCAAAAATTGATCCTCAATGGTCGACATAATTTAGTCACCGTCATGCTGTAAAATAATCGCTTAGACTAAGCATACACAGCCCATACCATTGTTGAATCAAATTAGGAAGTATAATTAAAGTCAGTACGAATGTGGCAATTCCCATGAAGCGCAAGCCACACTTTCATGCATGTATTTGATAAATAAAACTTCTTCATATGCGATATTCACTTATCTGCGAAAAGCAAACATTTTGCCGTAACTATTGCTTACAACCTCTGGATTCTGGCTTATGTTCAGCTAACATTAGCACGTGCAGATTATAAGAATTAGGCACAAAAATTAATATTATAGCAAAATGAATGCCTCCAAGCGCTTTTTTAAAAAGTATATGGCTTTAATTAGGTGGTTTTATTTGTTATTATAAGTAAACCTTTTTGTCAAACGAAGCGCGGATTAAAAAGGTGGGAGATTGTTTTTTGGCAGGGGTGTGGATGTAATGCGGAAACCATTCAAGTGTCCTGATAATTCGATAATGTAGATTTACACTTGCATGGGTGCCTCTCGAATTATATTAGTTTGTGCAGATAGCTGGATTTACATCACGTAGGCTGTTGATTAGTGCGAATAATTGCCCACCTTTGTTTGAATACATTGCTAAATTGAGTGCTATCACGGCTCGGTGGACGAGCGTTGTGTAGTTAACCAATTGCATTAGGTGCGAATCAGTTTGCTGTCGGTCCGACGAGTCGGATGGATAACCGACGCTGTTGTTCATGACCCTGCTCATCGCATAGTTTTATTGTTTGTCGAGTAAATGGGTGTTGAGTTTGCAGGTACTTGGTTTTATTGTTAATGATTTTGGCTTAAGTAGAACATTGTGGAAGTGTATGATAGGTTTGCGAGCCTGGGGAGATTCACCATCGTTCTTTCTGATCCTGCTCATGACCTCGTTTTTTCAAAGTAAATTGCTGGTCATTTTGAGCCACTGCATGTTCGATTAGGGTGGTTTTGGCACATCAGCTGTGTTTCTTTCCAGCGTGCTTCTAGAAATTGACAAAGCATTGACGTACGGTACTTGTTGTTTTGGGGTGTTGGACTTCCCAAGGTATGCAATCACATCGACTTGAGTTCTGCCGATGTCAAGTGTCGGTCAATTTGTAAATGAGAACCGGAGGGGTTATCCCTTGCAGAACCGCTTCTACTTTGCCTTGAGACCCTGACAAAAGGAACGCTGAGCTTCAGCGATTTGACAATTGCATATCGCGATATCGGACTCGCCTCGGCCTGAATCCAAGTAAGATGGATTCTCGGTCGAGTGTATTGAAGGACTCTGCTCTGGTCTGAGAGGCTTGTCGTAGAACGAAATCGTTTGACTGCCGAAAGACTGTCGGGATTGGGAGAATCGGGGAAGTTATCTTTTAGCGAGCAATCAGGGTACCGTAATATGTTAATATTGACGGGTAGGTTTTGTCAGTGGGCGATATGAAAAGGGTATCTGGCCTCCTTCCTGGTGCATTTAGGCAGTCACCTTTGTGGGTGAAGAAGCTTGGTAATCGTCAGCTGTAGAATGATCGGCTTCGCTGCCTATCCTATGCTGTCTCCCAACTTCGAAAACTGGACACATTGAGTCTTTGTGCCAATCTCTGGATGGTGTCTTTCCCTCGGATGGGGTACACCGGAGATCTCAAGTCTTTATCACTTCGGGCCTGCAGTACTTGTGCAGGATTTCGGGCATTGTGAGTGATTGGCTATGGTGAATATCGTTTATCTCAGTCGTGATGTTGACGCAGGGTAGCTGGGCTATCCAGAGTCTGACACGTGGTTTACGATGCGTGCACTTGAATGGTGATAGAAACGTTTGGCCCGTTATTTGCAACAAGGCAGTTAATTGCCATAGGGTGGATTGGGAGATGACACTGAAGCTGTTTTGATGTTGAAATCAAAATGTTATTAAGCGTTTGCATTGGTGAGTATGCACGTGAAGTGATGGTTGGCGCAAGGGCTGCAGCAGTTGTGGTTTGTAGATAAATCAGTGGCCTTCAGATTATCAGTAGGTAGTGCTAGATCATCAGTATTTTGCACTAGGGCCTTCTTTCGACCGCGCGAGAGAGCGCTTGTATTACGTGGGGTCGATGGTTGAAGGAGATTACTTGAAGTTTACACCTTCCATAATTTGGCGCCAATCAGCGAGACCTGTTAAGGCGGCGCTGGCTGCTTTAATGTCTGTCTTGGAGGAGAAATTTGTCGCCACTTCTACAGCCAAGATGATTAGTTGGTTACATGTTGGTGGGTTTGTGGCGTTAAGTGGCTAGGTGGTAGGGGGTGGAATTATTGACGACCACCCCAAAGCTGTTTGAAAGTGAGCCAGTATGATTGTACTTGGCTGCCTGTGAGCCGGTGGTTGGGGTATTGTCGAGCTGAGGTAGGGTATTGGGCTGCCACATAGACGCGATGTGGATAGTGGTGGGTGGTGCGTCAGCAGTTTTTGATAGCCATTTGGGAGATTGGTTGTTTAGTCAAGATTGTCCTCGTAAGATCGTTATCTGGCTGGATTTCGACTAATTCGTAGGCAGTCGGTGTTTGAGTCCCCGCTATCCCGAAGTGTGTGGTCGCGGTTGCAGGTGCCGCGTCGTTACTTTAGACGTCATCGAGTTTGTGGCGTGGACGCAGATTTGTATGTGAGGCACCATTGGGGTGGTGCAAATCAAGTGCATCTATTCCTTTGCAGCTGCCATGAGGAACGATATGAATCCTTTCTGCGTTCAATATTGCTGCTCACCTTATTGCGGCATTCGTGTGTTGGTGTTTAAGCCCTTCAGCTAGGTATTCTCTTTAAAGGAGTGGACGAGGCTCTGCTTGTCGAAACTTTGGTGCATTTTGATATTCTCCTTCTTTTTAATTATTTCTCCACCTTTCGTGTTCCACAATAAATTCATTTCGATGAGCTGTTATTGGCATGCATGTGGTGTTCACTGTCTTTGTGTGGGTGTGTTGAGCCGTTCGAGAATAATGGTTTGGAGTGGAGTACCTGAAATATGGCGGTGAAGGTGTAGTGAAGGGGTGGTAGTTTGAGTTTTTGTGGGTGAACGAGAGAGGACGGTGCTGCTGAGGTATGATATGGAGCGGGGCCCAATGCGGATAGCACGAAGCAGACCTCTTTTTTGATGATTGAGGGTCTTTGCGTCCCATAACTGCAATCACTACTCGCCCTTCGCTTTCCCAACTCCCTTAATGCTAGTCTGTGCTACCCAAATGTGCACAGTAGCATGTTCCCCAACTCCACCATCACAATTGCTCCCTCACTCTTTCCTAGTAAATGGGGTAGACCATTTGTTAACCATTTCTAACTGTCTGTCATTTGGGAAGGTACGCTGATGAGAACTTGTTTTGAATGACACAAATAAACTCCGGACTGAAGGCGTTTGTCAACTATTTAGCCAGCCGGCTAGAAAAGAGCTGCTTCCCACAACACCCAATCTTCAGTGTTCTTTTGCCTGGGGAGGTCGACAACGGGGAACTCAATGTCTGAGTGCAAAAGCAGCGTTATACTTGTCACCTCTGACCTCATACGCGCTATCCTCTCCACCTGTCGACAACCGCCCATCCGCGCGGCCGATTACCCACCCACCCACCCAATCAATCATCCATTCTCCTGCCCACTACTACTTCTCCCTAGGACCGCTGTAAATGTTGGTGTGCCAATCTGACACACAAGGGCGATGACTTGAGCGCATCAAAGGTATTCACTGATGCGACTTGAAGAAAGAGGGAGAGAGGAGGCAGAAGGGGAGAATAATGGGACGTCGGAAGCAAGCTCACAGGTTCCCATCTCCATCTCAATTAATCGCACATCTGCAGCACACACGGTCAAGCACTGCTTTGCCTCCCCACACGGCCTTGTTGCCCTCATCAGTGGGATGAGCAAAGATGAAAACAATGCACGACGTGATATTGAAAGTGGCCATTAACGCGTTCACACATCCGCCACAATCTCTCTCTCTCTCTGCATCCGCCCTTCGGTTACAACGCCCCTTAGTGGGGGTATGGTCCTCAAATTTAAGGCATAGACTATGTACATGCAGCGACGGTCTTGCGCTTCACGTGCTCAGTGTGCGTGACGGCCGCGAATGATGGTCCCTGGGAAGACCTTGAGCACACTGCGCATCTCACTCCGAACAGGCTCGTCTGTTCCAACACTAATCGGAAACATAAAAAAAAGGGTCGAAGTGCATTTGAAGGTTACTTTTGGCAAAAAAATAAAGCTGATGGATTACACCTGTCAATGTTCACACCCACAATGCTCAGAACCTGAATGTTCTGAGCGCACATCCAAAAAGAGGTAAAATCAAGTTGGTTGCGTTACTATTGGCAGTCAACAATGTTGTTTTTATAGGGAACACAAGACACAAACCCTACAAAGGCGGCAACACTTAACGGAAAAATAAAAAATGCAAATGAGGAAGGGGAACAGAAATAAAAGAAGTCCATAAACTTGCCTACTCTTTAACGCTTTAACTGCCATGATCTGTGCCGAGCACAGGCCAAGTATGAACTTCTAATGTGCAGAGAACAGACGAAGATGGGGAGTTATGCTGAAGTCAAGGGAACAGAAAAAAGAAAGATGAAGAAAGGGAGAGAGAGAGAGACTTGAACTGCTTCTCCGGGAATGTGCAGTCTGCCTCAGGATCATTTCAATTTGACAAAATTTGACGCAGAGTGGGAGCAGAGGACCACCTTATCGGTCTCGAGATTCGATTCGGTCACCTTGAGAAGAGTCGAGCACTTGAATCCCAAGAATTGACGCTTTCTTCAGCGCTGCGCAATCTTCCTGGTGCGTGGATTTTTCGTCAGACGAGAGGGCTGTCCCTAAAGACTGTACAAAGCACGTGAACACTTAATGAACGCCAACCAGCCAGACGGAGTTTCGCAGTTTCACTGGCTTGGCGAACTACTGCAGGCGCTTTGTTAATGGATAAGATCGCTAGCTCCTGCATAAAGCGATCAGAGAGCTGGCAAATAAGAAATTCAAGTGGGAGACCGAGCATCATAAAGCGTCAGAAGAATTAGAAATAAAAACTGCTCAGCACCGATCCAAGCCTTACCAAACTTGGAGGCCGGCGCACTACCCTTCGCACTGGACGTAGACGCTAGTGCTGTAGCCATAATCGACGCACTTTCCCAAGAGGACAAAAAACAAAGGGAACATGTCATCACCTACGCCAGTATCAGACTCGGCAAAAAATGAGACGGAATGGTGCAAAGGGCCGTGAACTGTTCGCCAACCCACGATGGTTAGACAATCCCAACACTACCAGACAGCGAGAAAGCTCGTAGTGAGGGCAGATTTTTGAGCGCTGACTGGCTTAGAAACAGTGCAGATGGAACTTTCGGTTGCACGATGGTACGAGGAACTGTAGCAATATATCTCTACAGTTCAGCACAGAAAAGGGAATTCATAGGGCAACGCGAACGCATTCAGAATGATATCACTTCGTCAGTCTCTCTCAAGAGCTCCTCATAAAAAGTGCAGCACGCGACTGTCACAGCAGATCTCCGATTACCATTGCAAAATCGTAAAAGGTATTTAAAAGGGCGAGAGACGCCTTGGTGCCGCGACAACACAGACAAACGCCCCACCACCAAGAGGTGCTCACATACCGATTGCTTGCACTTTTTTACAATCTGGCTCGAGATCTCATTTGAACTACGGTTAGTCACAAGCTGAAGAATTCTCACTCAACTTTGATCTACTTATAAATGCATAAAAAGAAGCTCAACTTTGGTGGCAAGTTCTCACGGCTTTCTTTTCTTGTCATTCCTTTAGCGAATATCACTCGAAAGTTAGGCGGAAACCTTAACTAGTCGAACCCGTCACACATTTGACAACGACGAAGCACATTTCGCGTACTGTGAACAAACACCATTCGTTTTGTAGTCATCACACAGCGCAAAACCACACCAAACGTCACTCAAAGTGCTCACTCGACAACTGGGAAGTACATGCAATGTGGGTCACCTTATTGGGTGGTCTAAGCATAGGTTCGCCGCAAACTACAACCGGCCGTATTCAACCATCAGGCAGCAGTCCTAGTATTTTAAAATCTTAGCAAATAAGGATAATCTTTATAAAGGCGGTAGTCTTGCAAGCATTATAATGAAATCTGGCACACATAGCATTAGCAAAGAAGATTTGGATTTTACAAATAAATGACAGTCGACTAATAAGAGTCTTCATAATTTTTCGGCTAGTTTAAAGAATAGGAAAAAAGACAACTACCTAAGCTAAATTTCAGTGACTATTGTTTAGCCAAATAAATGTTCAGTTTACTTCCGTCAGCGTTTATAATAGGAAAGGGAAGAGAACTTGCAGTTCAAACAAAGTTGACGTCGCGAAATCCCCTCTCCATCTTTTCCGCAAGATCACAACGAGCAAATAAACCACTGGTGCTGCATATCCCGCCATCTCATGAGATCATTCGTCTCCACCATCTACAGCATCTGCACGCTCCATATCACACTGACGAACTGCCACGTCACCAAATTCATAGCCGCAACGGAAGGCACAAAGGCAACAGCGGTGGCACCACAACCACCAGCATTGGTGCCCTCGATTTCAGAAGCGACAAAAGTAATCAGCAAGTCGGTGGCACCATCTGCCTGCCACTCATCAACGCTGTCATGGATGTACGCTACCACCTAATACAAAAGGAGTACAAAGAAGTACAGTTGGAGGGCGAGGGCTATCAGTGGAATGGGGAATTTGGCGAAATAGACGCACAATGGGAAAGGCGAGGTCAAGGATGCGGTGCTTCTGCACCTCCACACAGGAGACGTCACCCGCGCCAGCGCTAAGTGCAGCACTGCAGCAGCAGAAAGTGATTGGCATGTCGAGGAGACTGTTGACGGCTATTTCAAGTTGACAGTCTTAGTGATGATATTGCAGCAGGAAGCTCAAAGTTGTTAAGACGTGTCGCTTCAATCGTCATGTGTCGGCCACCGCCTTTGTCGCGTCGCACTCCTTGTCTGTTAGGAAAGCGGGGATAATGGTAAAAATCGATGCTACCAAGTAAGGAGGTATAAAGGCGGTTAGTGAAAGTGACAGCGGGATAGATGAAAAAAACTTACAATCAGGCACTAAAGGTTAACCGTTAACTCAAAAATGAATAATTATAATGTCAAAGCACTGCAATGAAATCGGTGTTGGCATTAAAGTCCATCACACAAACGCCTTGTTGAACTCATGACAAAGACTAGCCCAACATTTCTGCGTAATGCCCCCACTATATGCGAATCAGATGCAAGTTTTTTACTTCACTCCTTTGAGGCAGAGACTGTAAGAGAATTGACGTCAGAAACACTTCTGATCGGCCTCGTTAGTGCATCCGCCACCAATTCGCCTCTGTGAATTTACAAGGACAAGTTCTGCCACCACACTAAGATACCACGATGACTAGGATGGATCTGGACTACCATCACACACGAACGTAATGTTTTCTCACGTGCAGTTCATACGTCTTGCAGCCATCTTCGCTGCAGAGTACTAACTTGGGCCAAACCACACAGACAATCAGTTGTGCCAACTCAACCTAACAACTGAATTGTGATGGGTACTAGTGCCTTATTAATAATTAATAATTAGAAAACACTGAATGCCAATGACAACACTACCAGAATCCAACGGAGATGCATGGAAGGAAATGAAAAAAAAAACACAACAGAGACTACGGTGATGACACTCCACAGACCAACAATAGACCACGAAGGTGTAAAAGGGACACCACGACCCTACGTGTTGATCGGCCAGCTCGTTTCCAATGCAAGCAGCATCTAGCTAAAGAGGCCACCAAATGACCGATTCATAGACTACGTCACAGAAAACAGATGAACTCTCAAAAAATGACTATACGAACCCTCTTTTCAACGGCTTCACCACGGCTTAGATGCTCCATTATTTTTTCACCAAAAACCTGTTTGCATAAAATAAATGCATTTATTCACCAAGAACACTCCTACGTATGTTTCACGGCTCCAACCTCACCCAATATGCTTGTGACACTTCACTTCAGCCAATTATAACAAACAAATAAGGAAAACGCGTTCAAGAGATGACATTAGGCTGCTCTGCATTAATCAGCACATCAAATGTATGCAACGTTGGTAAGAAGATAGTGAACACTTACTGTACCTCCTACAAGGCAACAGAATCACCAAGACCTCAGCTGCACTCGCGCCCGAGAAAAGAGGCGAGGAAAGAATCCATCTCGTGACACCTCCAGTCCCACCAAGGACGCAACACCGCGAGCCTTCGCCTTCACTGCATTTCTCCGCCTCATCCAAGGAGTGCTAAATTAATCACACCTTACCAACTTGGGCAGCAAGCTTTATGATGAAAGAGTGCCAAGTCTTTTGGTACACCAACGACTGTACAGCGAAGGAGGGGCATTGATCATATCCTTTACAACTGAAAAATGGCGTGTAGTGGCATTTTTTGGCAGCGAATAAATTATATCCATATGCGGAAATCATTCCAGCTCACCACCTGCTGCTAAAGACATGTAATCTACTTAGAAAGATATCAAACTCCTGCATAAAAAGGCCTAAATAATATCACGAACTAGGAATAAACCATCGATTTATGATTCTAGCATTTTCGAGTCCAAGCTATTTCACATCTCCTCATCTCTCAGTGGAACGATGGAGGCGTTACACCCAAACCGTCTTGCCACCTTCCCAACAATCATAATTCTTTATCCATTCACCGAAGTCAGCATGCAACTTTTCATTTGCACTTATCGTTGCAGTCAGCAACTTCTTTATCGACTAGAGCAAAGGGAAGGAATCCATGCAAACGCCGCATGATAAGTGAACTCCCATAATGAACTACTAGAAGGACTGCAGCCAACAGTTTCAGTTCAGCTATGTGCTAGAGACGAAAACCTGGGGTAGAGATTTGCACCACACAATCGCTGCATTATCCGCTTACAGTTTCCTCGAATCAATTTTGTTGTTTCTTCAATGAATGCAACATAACCAAGACGGTTACCTCTAATTCGTCTCAATTAGCCCGAATGCTCTCAAGCGGCAAGTCCATCAATTTAATACGCGATTCGTCGTCCACAAATGAAGTAGTGGTAACAAATAATAGTAAATTCAGACTCCTCACCTTTCATCATGACTTGCAAAAGACTTACAACAGCCAAAATCAGCAGACACCACCCCAATGGAAAGTGCGCTTAGGCATTTAATTAAGCAAGTTAATAGAATCTGAGCATTTCATCACAAGCATCACACGAACCACGATTTCAGCAAGCCTCAAAGTTCGCTAGCCACACTTTCATGCCAATAATAAAGGGTTACCTACGCATACGCATAAAATAAGTTAAAAAATTTCAAATATGAATACTCACATACCTGGACTCGTTAGCGCGAACCACGAACCATGCACGGCGACGAGCACACTTAGGTCATCTCTTCAGACATACCGCTATGATACATAAGAAGGGTATTAGGTACGATGGAAGCAAATAGTTGTCGCAGTAATTCTAATCTACTTTAGGTATCACAGTGAAAACACAACTTCTCTTATTTAACCAATAAGACTAAGCAAATGCAGTTTTGCAAGGCATTTGTAGGACACTCTAAGCACAAAGTTATAGTTTTAATGTTTTCACGCCACAAACAAGGTCTCGGTGAGTCGTTATCTAGGTTGTGCTTTATTAACTAGTAGCCTTTGTGCAAAGCTTGATTGTTTCGGTTTTTCACAACCCACGTTTGTTGGTGATATAATAGTGTAATGCTTTGAATCTCTCGATTTCGACACAGGCGATTCTACAACATACTGGTAACGCGCTATTGATTGACCGCTTCGTCTAGGACGATTAAGACGTCTCAGAGTAATGAGCCTTCTCGTATTAGGCAGTAGTACTTTGTTTGTTTGTACTACCGGTTTTCGGTTAGGGTCATAGGGGTGGACATCTTGCCTGAGCTGCGTAGGCTGGCCGCTGGGCCATGGCAGTAGCCCATTTTCCTCTGCCCGTTGAATATATATGTATGTATATTTCACCCAAGTATTCTGCCTTCTCTTGCCTTCGAGGGGGCCTCGAGACGCCACAAGGCATAGGCATAGGATCTGCGTAGGAGGTTCCCTCTCTCCCCCCTTCCCGCCCTCACTATTAAACGGCTGAATACGCTTAAACTTTTCTATTAAAAGCAAGAGAGTAGAATAAAGATACTGTAGAAGAGTTCAAGGGAGAGGGACCACGCTGCTTCGCGATCAGGTTCAAGTTGTTCCTTCGCCTCTGGCCTACAAAGCACTTTTGGAGAAGATAAGCATTACATCTGTGCACTGTTAGCATGAATTACTGAGGTATTGGCTCTGGAAAATGGAGGACTCGGCTAGTTGTCCATAGCTGGACCGAACGCTATGCTACTACTGATTAGCATGGTAATGGGAACATTTAGCGCAAAGATTTGCACTTTTGTTGGCTGTTCAGCTCGCAGTCTCGTCTGCGGTCACTCGGACGACTATTGTAACTTCGTTGGGTGGCCTAACCTCTAGGCCACGCTACAAGCACAAATTACTTCTACGTGATGAATATAGTTGTTCTGCTCAAGTGGTATGCCTACTTTTATCCTCAGGTAAGTCGCAAAGTTCTACAGTTACCTTTGTTGAATTCGTGCATTATGTGATTACGTATAAATCGTACACATCGACACCTAGATGAAGCTGGGAGCACAACCACACGCATTTTTTGTCGCTAACGGTTGATGACATGGCTCAATAGGCTCTGCCGTGAACTGGAAGTTGCACGAAACACGTGTCAGGGAATACAAAGTACATAAGTAAAGGAAATGCATTTGTGCAGAATAATGGATGCACAAATTGCCTGCAGTTTGTTGATCCATCTACAATTAGGGTCAGCTGTAGCACTGAGAAGGGCCACAAGGGCATAAAATAGGAAATTGTCAGTAGGAGGATGCTTTTCAGTCATCCAACAAAGGCGATGCGACCAAAGCTCTACTTACTCTCCTCAAGGTGGGTAGGCACCTCAACTACGTGACTGGCATTGTCATGGGTTCGAGGAAGAGGACTCGTGAAATCGAAGTTTGCCATGGGTCCCTTGATCTTGTCAAGTGTCAGACTTGCTTCTGCTGGCTCATCTAACTTCTGGTGGTATTACGTTCTTTAAGGGTGCAATGGGGACTGCGATGCACTAGCGACATCTCCATGCCGTATGCAGCCTCGAGAAGCAAGGAATCATGTCGATCACCCAAGAAGTCAATTAAGGTGGCTTGAGATGTTAGTAGGTTGAGGGAATAAGGATGCTCAGTGTACAAGATGCTGCTTCGGCTCAATCAGCACTGCCTGAATAAAAAGAATGGCGTACTAGTTCGTCCCTTTTCAGGTCTTTGACCAAATGGACTTTGACGCCACACTTGCTTCTAAGGAGCAGGTGAGATACATAGAGTGTGGTGATCAGGGGAACGACGAAGGCACAGTGTAGCGTCCCGAGGCTCCCTTAAGGCGAAAGAAGGCAAAGTGGCAGGATGGAATACATATATTCACCGGGCAGAGGGAACTACCGGTTTTCTGTCAAGGTCACAGAGGTGGCCGTACTACCCAAGCTGCGTGGGCTAGCCTCCGGGCCATGCTAGCAGCCTATTTCCCTGTGTCCTGTGAATATATGTATTCTATCCTGCCACTTTGCCTTCGTTTGCCTTAAGGGAGCCTCGGGACGCTACACTGGTGGCAGCGGAAAGCAAACCCGACTCTATAGGGTTACCATCCCGATTTCTACCGCCTGCGGCATGCTGCAGCGGTGCGAAAGAAGTGCATGTGCTACAGATGGGCCACGAACGACGTTCACCTCCGGCATCTACCCCATCTCCGTGTTCTACAAGAAAGCTATCAACAACTGAAGCGACACTAGCCATGAAGCACCTGGAAAGTTTCGTTCCAAAGATTACTCCTAATATACTTGCTTAAGGAGATCGGCGTGCTAACGCCCCCCTACGGACATACTGATGTTCTGCAGGACCACTTATTCCGAACTTTGTTTCCAAGCCAAACGAAACTCGTAGTGCAATGCACTGTAAAGAAGGATGACTGGCTTTAGTGTCAAACATCGCCTCAATAGCGTCGAGTGTCGGCGACTGGCAGGATTAGCTCGTGGGTGCTTCTTGCAGCACTGATTATGTTGTGATGGCTGACGCGGGAGACGTACTGAGGGGCGCGTCGGGGACGACGCTCGAAAGAGGAAAGGGGCAATGTAGTACTTTGTTTGTTAGAACTACCGGTTTTTTGTCAGGGTCACAGAGATGGCCGTACTGCCCAAGCTGCGTGAGCTGGCCTCCGGGCCATGCTAGGAGCCTATTTCCTGTGTCGGGTGAATATATGTATTCTATCCTGTCACTTTGCCTTATTTTACCTTAAAAGAGCCTCGAAACGCCACAATTGCCTTTTAAATTCTATAAAAAAGGCTTTTTGGTTGCTTTATTTTGGTTCATAACTTTGCACATTCTTATAAATGCATGTATGCAAGTCTGATAGTATTGCTGAGTTTTTTGCAGTGCGTTTGTTGTATTTAAAAGCAGGCCATAAAACAGGAAAAATTCAAAGGCTAGTTTTGATTCAAAATAACGAAATCTCATCGTATTTATTTGTTTTGCCGAACCGCGAGTGCGCGGTTGATTCGATTCTCCATTTTCGTGTGAAGTGTTTGGTGCCTGTAAGTGTGCTTGAATTGTAGCTGAGGGGCTTCATTTGTTTAGAAAGCAGAAACTTCAGTAATTATTGGGACTCACTTGGTATGCATGTTGTTCTTCATATTTTACTTGACAGGAATGTGTATCTCTGATGGAGCATTATCAGCTGGGCGTGGAAATGTTGCCTGGCAACACTGAGCGCGAATCTCGCCGTCGCTATTACTCGTTGCATTTCCTAGGTAAGATTAGGTTGTATTTCATTGGTCGCCACGCTTTGTGCAGTGATAAACCCGATGTGCGCTATTTTGTGCAACGTGCTCTTATCACCTCTTCGTAGATACTTTCGTACTTATGTAAGGTAGTAGGTGCGTTATTTTTATGCCTATATTGTCTGCTTTGGTGGGAAATGTATGGAGTGTGCGGGGCACTTCGCGATTCGGTCGCTTCTTGACTTCGAGACCACGGTCGTGTGTTGATAGTATCTTTGTGAAATTTGTTATGTGGGTCCAGCTCTGACATGAGTTAGTGTTTGAGGCTGATTGAGGAGCAGGAGGATGGTTGCTGAGAGACCTGTATCTCTTCGCTGGGAACTTTCGCATTGCCACACGGAAGTTACCTTGTAGCAGCCTTAAATGTTTGGTTTTTAAGATATTATATTTGCTTGTATGTGGCAGGTCATCGGACGTTTGTGTATCGGCTTTCCCACTTTTTTTTCCTTCTGTACGTTTCGGATACTACGAATTTACAGTAGTGATGAAGCTACATGTGATGAGCGTGTGGAATGATATGCAATGTGGGATTGTAAGTCATTTGTGGGGGCGTCTCCTTTGACCTGCGATGCGGATCTTGCCATGGATGATGTTGTTGCGTTTGATGGCATAGCGATGGGTGTTAGCTCTTTTGGTTCAAGCATTGGATAATTGCATGGTGGGCAGGTAAACAGACGAGATGGATGTGGGGTTAGTGTTGAGTTGGTAGGCAGGCTTGTTATCGCGTTGAGAAAGGCCGGTGAATTGGGGTGGAAATGGGGGGTGGGAGTGCTGCAAAGCTGTTTTGAAATCTACTCTGGAACCTTTTCTCGAACTCCAACATGTTTGCATTTTGAAGTGTGTGCCTTTTATCTTTGTATTTACTGACTTTTTCACTGTACGGGAATGTATTTTATGTTACTTCTCAGTTTATGTATTTGGAATGCATCAAGTTGAGTTGTTTATAGTTGTGTGTACGTACATGAACAAGTCGAAACGCATATAAACTTTTTTATTGAATGAACACGATGAATTGAATTTGGACGAGATTTTGTTATCCAGCAACAGCACTTTTCATCGCTTGTTAGTTTCGCAGAATAATTTTGAAGGGGAGCAGTTGAAGCTGTCCTGGCGGTTGGTTGGATAGTGGATTATATCAACAATCTCTTGGTTTTACGCCGTGCTAGAGTCGTTGCGAGCTCAAAGTACGACAAGAGTGATTATTTGCCATGGAGCATTTTGAGATAAGCAGTGAACATTGCAAGGTGCTAATTTCGGGCGCAAAGCTTGTTAGCGTAGTGTTTTTGATTTGACTAGTCAGCCTCTCAAAGGTGGTGGATGGCGATGAAGATGGACAGCCCTATTGACCAGCAATCGTTCTGCAGCCGCCACCGCCCGCATAGTTGGCTATGGGTCGCTTTTCAACGTCATCACAGACTCATCCGGCTGCCAACAACATACATCATTGCTGACGGTGGAATTGGAGAAGGAGAATGTGGCTGTAGAAGTCAGCCCTTGGGAGTCCACTGAGACGGCACTATTCGCCCTTGAACTCGTCGTCGTCGTCGTCGTCGACAGTTGTGATGTTGCAGACATTCGACCAATCGATCCTGCTGAAGGTTTCTCTGCTCGTTGCTGAATATTCACTTGCGCAGGACATAAGTAGCGTGACTTTGTGTTCGGAGGAGTTATGAAAGACTGGGTGCGGTGTTCTGGTGCTAAGCAGTAGTCTGGTGAGTACTTTTCTGTAAGACGAAATGTTGTATAAATTAAGTCCAATGTTATCATTGGTCTACAATTATTAGTTTTGCTTGTTTATTTTTTAAAATAAGATGTTCACGTTCTGTCGCTTTTGATAATAATATGGTGTGAGGTGAAGCTAATACGGGATAGTTGTGGAGCAATCGGAAGTGTAGTTAGTGTGAGCTGTATATGCGTAAAAGTGGTTTGGTTAATGCTGAAGAAATTCGACGCAAGTTGTTGAGGAGCAACCGTGCACGCATAACCTACGCAAGGAGGCGTTTTCAATGACGGCTACAGGTGTGTGTTGCAGTGAGTGGGGTGACACATTGCCAAAGTACGATTAATTGGTAGGAGAAACGGTAAATGTCCATTGATTTGATGCCCTAATTGGTTATGTAGAATCTAACATATGCAGTTGATTCCCTTATCAAAATGTGTGGGTGTGGGCGTGTGTGTTGTTTAACGACCATATCTGTCGGTTAATGGCACTGAGGAGTGTTGATGCTGCCTAATGCAATTGGTTAAGTTTGTCGACGTATGGCTGCCATGTGGCACTAGGTTTGAGACTGATAGTCGCATCAAGTCTTAGTTGTTCTGTTAATGTCATAGGCTTGAGGTTGTATGGTTGACAGGATTTGGAATTTTGCTTGTAGGCATGGTGGTCGGTGGATCCCCATCATTCCCTACGTAACGCGCTTCGGCCATAGGAGGTGAGGAGGAGACTGCAGATACGGCACAATTACCAAGAAGAGAATAGAGGATGGCGCTGGAGGCGGAGAGAGGGACTGTGTGACGCTTCAGTGGTTTGTTAAATGATGGGTGTTGGTGATGGAGGCACATATTTCTTCCGCTGTTTTACCTTCGCCGAGTGGGTCTTGGGTATGTGGAATAGATGTGTATTCTGCCCAAACGTTGTGTCTTATTTGGTGTTCTTGGGGTGAAGGAAGGCTGAAGGCGCTGCAGTGGGTATGTATGCAGTAGTGATGGAGATGTTTTGTTACGACTTAAAGCACTGTTGACTGTAGCACATTTGTGTGACTCCGTGATAGACACGGAATATTTCGTTCCATCGGTCATTCAAATGTTCCTTGTTTTGTTGGGTTGAAGTTGATTGTTGGCACTGATGACAAGTGGATTTGTGACATGCTGCCTTGTAGCCTTGAGAATAGATTTAAAATGTGCGAAAGATGTGACAGCGTCATCTATTAAAACGTGTTGGTTATAAGAGAAAAACACTCACGAGTCAACCGTGCCAACCACTGACTTTCCATGCAAATAAGGAAGGAGGGAGGGAGAGAGGGTGGGAGGAAGGGAGGGATACCAAAGTCATGGCTCCGATATTGTGCTGCCACGTTCATTGACGGGTGGGCTGAAGAAGAGCATTAGGCAATCAACCGGACAACAAAACAGCTTAAAAGAAAGTAAAGGAGCAAGGGGATGAAGATATCAATGAATTAATCAGCAACTCAGTCAGTCAGTCAATCTATCACAAACGGTAGGCGATGCAGTCGAAACATTAGTGGATGGGTCAATTAGAGAATTAAGAGAATTGGACAATTTATGAGGTTCCTATATTAATTCACCTGCAAAATTTGCAGACGCGTTCGAAGCTCATTATGGAAGAGTTCATACCTATCGACATAAAGGATGTCATCTTAAAAAGTCACTCAAGGGCTCTTAACTCACATTGAGGCTCCCGCAAGCAGCGGCGCGGCACCCACGTTCACAATTCCATCTCTTGCGGCGAATTCGACTCCAACGCTGACCATCCTCGAAAGAATCAAGCTCCTGTCAAGTAACACTTTGGAGTGCACGCTTTAGGCCAGACCAGCATCCCCTGAAATAGCTAGTGGTCAGAGACCCACTACCAACTGCTTCGCATGAGTGTGACGGCCCCAAGTCCTTGCGCCGCTGTCCTTTCTAAACACGAAACCCCACTCGCCCTAATTAAGGTTGTTATAGTCGTGTTTTTAATAGATTGTCACTCTATCAACGACGAGTTTTGTAAAATGAGGCCTCGTTTGTTAAATACGGTTGGAAATGTTTCTAGCGTCTATCTTTCCCTCTTGTTAAAGAAGCTACAGATCCTGAATTCAAAAAAAGTTTGTTTTCTATCAGGGAAATATTTTGTATATGCATGGAGGCATCACCAAACAGCATTAAAGGTGAATCTCGCCTTTGCCATTGCTTTGAATTTTTAAATAGCTGGTTTATAGCCACCCACTTCTAGACTGGACTTGACGTGCGCGGATTCGAGTAAACACCCGTTACGACATTTCTGACTAGAAATGAATAGCCTGGTGCCTTAGGATGAGTGATCGAATTTCGGCCGATTTTTTTGCGAAATTTTGATGAACAGAATGCAATTCGCGTAGCCTTCTGCACAATCACTTTCGCACACGATCAAGCGGTTTTGGTGTCTGTTTCAAGGAGAGGTGAAATTCATTGGCGTCACTGCGAGAACTCTGCTGAGACATCCAGAGTTGTTTGATGAAGGTGAAGATGATGGCGTGAGGTTCATTTTACACCCGCATAATACTAACTTGTTCATGACTTCGTTGAGTCGGTTTGTAGGCTCTTGCACTAGTGCAACGAGGCTTTTCATTTGGTTGTGAAGGCTGGCACCAAACATGAATGTCAATTCGCATACGATGTGCACGTTATTGTCCATGAGACACATTAGGATTGGAATTTTACCAAATAGAGATGCTACACTGTGTCTAGAGCATTGTTGAGCACGAAGCTGACTTAATAGAATGGATGTGGGTGCGTTTGGGGCATTTTCATTTCTTTGCTGTTGGGTTGTTGGAGAAGATATGTGTAGGAGGAGGGTGGGCATTGAGAGGCGTACAGATGGAATGTGCAACGCGAGGGAGGCAGAAGAATGAACTAGTAAGTTTGTTTGCAATCTGACACAAAGATAAACAAATTGAACCATGGGTTCGATGCATTTGATGGTGGCGATGGTCGAGTGTGGAAGCAGGCTTCTGATCAGTAGCCATTTTAAGGGCTAAGTGTGTGGTCAAGAGTGTGCGCTCGGAGCTATCATCCAACAAAAGTGTAATATTTTGCATACTATTAACACTGGATCCGAAGTCGCCGCAGGACATGCAGTTGCTTCCCAGCGTGCCATCGCGTTAGTGATATGATGGGCATTGTTGCATAAGGCGTAGCAGATTTGCGTTGAAGTGCATTGCGAGCGCATCCATTCGCGCGTACTAGCGATCAGGAGCGAGGTTAGTTCTGTCTTCTGCGCAAACTTCTGTGATACTCAAATGAGGATGTTGTTCAAAAATTGGTCGTTGCTTTCTTTCTGTGGAAGACATGGTGAGACATCGTTTGCTGGAACATTTGTCCATTTCCAAATTGCTTAGTTCTTGATGCATTTGCTCACCTTTCACATGCTTCAATAGCCTCATTTCAATTAGCGGTGGTTGACTTTAGCGATGTGCTCATTTACTTTTGCGAGCGTGTAGGGTGCCAATCGCTAACCGATTTACACGTGTGGAATTCGAAATGGTCCATCGCACAACAGCGTCGGACATGGTTGTCAACGTGTTGTTTCGTCTATTGCTGCTCATCTTTCTTCGTGGATTCGTCCCGTTAATTCAGTTGGCCGTCAATGCCACCCCTCCGCTTCGTTTTTTCCTCCTATTCAGCCTCCTGTTATTTTTTTACGCATGACATCTCCCTCGCCATCCCGGCATCAGTTCCAACCACCCGGCCCACCATTCCGGAGAAGTCCAAAGGCCGAAGCAGATACCTACAGTAAATATTAGAGGTAAGTTATGCTACCTCTCCCTCTCCTCATCCTGTGCTATCTTCTTCTTACCTCGCTTGCACACATCACTTTAATATTATTAAATATACTATTTCCATGTGCGAAGTTTACTTTAATCTGAAATAAGAGAGGAAGTAGAGGAGTCACAAGAAGGGAAATGCGATTAAATACAAGTGAAGTAAGTTGGTGAGTGGGTGATGGAGTGTTGGCGGAAGGTGGAGTATAAATTAATAAGGCAACCAAATAGCCATACAATGAGCAACTAGAGGAGATCTTCATCTAAGATAGAAATGTCGACATGGTCGGCTAGAAGGGCAATTGAGGGGGAGAGGATGAGATGAATATGGCTCTACACTACATACACACAGGCACACACATAGACGTTCCCACCTGTCTTTTTGGGACAGCGACTGAAGCGACTCTCTAAAGGGCAGGAAGCGCACGTTCTTACACGTTAATGTAGAGTCGGACAGTGAGATAGTGAGGTGAGAGTTGGACGAGTCTACAAATTACAAAGTGGGAGGTGGGAGCAACGCGCTTACCTTCGCTCTCAGGGGGTAAGTGGAGGAGGAGTAAAAGTAAGAGGTGGAATTGAGGCGAAGTGGTGTAGAACAATCTAGAGAGATGGAAAGATTTTCTTGTGTCGTTAAATTGGGAAATAAAGGCAAGGAAATGAAGTACAGGAAGTACCCATTACTCTGCTTTGGTTGTGCTGAATGCATTAAGCACAAATAGTGGAGCATAATGCAAGGCGCAACACTCGGGACCATATGGAGCATCTTAGTAGGAGACAAAAGATGCTCTCACCGAAAGGCGCGTTGCAGTAAGAAGTGGAAAGGGGGAAGTGGAGAAGAAGGTCCCTACCCTCCATTCCGCGTGCCCTGATTTCTGGTGTCTGCAAAAACGAAAGGAAGAAAAGACAACATTTTGCATGGCATGGAGTTGTGTTAATTCGATTAGGAGGGTCAAAATAGAGTGCTATTAAGGTTGGCATCAATGGTAGCGTAGAAAGCGCCTCTGAGGATGAGGTATGCATGATAGATGTGGTAGCCCTGTCCAACCTCTCCTTACGTATTTTATGCAAGCCTGTCATAACTCAGCCGACGTGACCAGTCTAGTCCGTCCCGATCCAGTGCAATCTAGCCAGACCTAGTCCAGCTGTGCTACAGTGTTTCCGCGTGTAAGAGGCATGAAAAGTAAGCGCGGCACAGCAAGCGCAGTGCAGAGTTGGAAATTTAAATACACCGAACTTATCCTTAGAGATGACTGAGATAACGGCAATGAGTTTATTTTGCGGGCATCTGGGCCTATGCTTGGCAGAATTAATGCGTTGCACTGCAAAGCAAAGTGATTACACATCTGGAAGAGGCAAGGAAATGGTTAAGGTAGAGACAAAGCTTTGGAAATAAGAGAGCGTAGAACAAGACAGGATAAGAAAGCGGAAGAGATGATTGGAAATGGACACCATGTGATAATTCTGCAAGGTGCTATAGTGCATCATTCTTCATTTCTTTCTCCTATCTATTCCTGAACTGGTCCCCTTGTTTGCTGATCTAGTCATTTGACTGCGTAAGGCATGAGGTGATTGACTCAATAAAAGGAATTCAAGCTTTTTCGAATTAAATACTAGAAGAGGTTAGTTATAACTTCCCTTTTCGTTTGACATACTCTGAGTACCAGATTTGATATTATTGAAGTTACGCACGCAAACGAAGAAGGAGGAGAAGATAGGACATGGATACAAGAGGAGAGGTGGAGGGGCCGGCAGCATAACATATCCCCAATTTCTACAGTATTCATCCGCTTCGGCCTTCTGACTTCTCTGAAATGGCAATTCGGAAGGTTGAGAGTGATGAGGAGATGGCGAGAGAGCCGACAGAAGTGAAGAATGAACAGATGACCGAATGCAAGGAGAAGACAAAGCGGTACGGAGGCACGGACGAATTACTAAATTACAAAGACGAAAGCTGGGAGCAAGATGGAAAGTAGTAGACGATACAGCACGTAAGGCAGCTTATCACGATTCTGTGCTAACCTTGATGCTTTCATTATTGGCCAAGCCCTAATTCTTATAACTAGATAGGAAAACGACTGCGAGCAATCACTGAATGGAATAAGCTGCTGTATTTAAATTCCGACTAATCCTGGGCCTTAACGGACAAATGCATCGCAGATGGAATAAGGCAAGCAGCTACTTTATGGATAAGTCCTTTTCCCTACTTGCCTCGAAAGCTCCTAACAGCAACCCTACAACTGTTAAATAACCTAAATTAATATTCTGAACGTAGTCTATGGACATTGGCACTGTATTAACTACTGAAAAATGATTCTTACTGTTCATTACTGATTAAGATCTTGGAAAAAGTGGTGAAGTCAAATAATCTAGCGAATGGCTGTTGTTTCTTCATGCACAGCGACGTGATTAAAAATCATTAAATACAATTCATTCTGACCTGAGCTGTATTGAAGCGATGGTAATAACGGGATTCTGGTTCTGAAACGTTCGTTGAATAGCCATGCTCAGCAAATCATGCTCAAATCAAACGCGACGCATATTTGTGGAGTTCAAGGTCTGCACTGCCATTTTCACTAAATGATCTTGGGTGACTCGGAAAAGTTTATGCTATTTTATAGAACGAGTTCTACTTTTGCCAAAGTCATGGCGTCTGTGACGAAGGGTATACTATATTACCGAGGAGAAAAATAGTTACCGCTAATGACCCTCAAAATGACGATGGAATTATTTGACTCAAAGACGTCTTCACTTTACAAAAAAATACAAAATGCAGTTAATTATATCCTAAAAATTGCACGAGTCATGTGCATTTCTTATTTTTTCTAAAATGATTCGTAATGCATTCTATTTGTCAGACGGAATCAAATGATTATGATTCACAAGCACTTTTTAGATGAGAACCTATTACTACTACTATGCATGCTGCCGTGTTAAACAATTTTGTAAGGTTGTTTTTACATTTCATTTATCCGTATCTCCAAATAGAATGCGACAATAACGTCTTTTAGCCATTCTTAACAAGTGGTACCACCCCTTTTAATCCAGCGATGGATCTCCTTATCTTCACTACAGGTATGGCTCAAGTTGCTTATCATCAGATCGTGCTATATCGCATCCTAGGCACTCACTTGCACAAAGCTCTCCCTGCGGCATAAAACTAATAATAAGACTAAATCGCGTGCATAGCTATAGTGTTTTCTAATGGGCAAATTCTTGTGTCTTCTGTTGATATCTAGGAATTGAGACTTAGATTCCTTAAAAGGTGCACATATTTGCTTAAAGTTTACAAGGAAGGCGTTGTCAAAAGTTAATTAGGCTCCAAATG
This sequence comes from Taenia hydatigena, assembly GCA_036345935.2. Classification (NCBI taxonomy): domain Eukaryota; kingdom Metazoa; phylum Platyhelminthes; class Cestoda; order Cyclophyllidea; family Taeniidae; genus Taenia; species Taenia hydatigena. The sequence goes on from JADWOT020000005.1 coordinate 49,677, forward strand.
ACTGTTTGTTCAAAGGTTTTCCTTTCAAATAACTGGCGGGATTATTACAATTGGATTGGCAGGCTAAATGCTTAGCGATTGATCTTTTATTGCGATTTGGACAAAAGTGGATTGTTTTTGCACTAGCTGAAAAGCACTTACAACATTTGTGGTGAACAAAATTCCATTCAATTAGATTCTGTTTCCTTAGCGTAATTGAGAATACCAATCCACGTAATGGTGCGCACCGAATTCGTACAACCTCTCACCTAATGGGTAAGTGAAGAATAAAGTTGGATGAGCTAGATTTTATAAAGCAACCTCATGAAACCTGACCACAGCACTTTATGTCTAAATAGGCAAACTGGACTGCGATCAGGCGTTAGTCTAGGAACTGCAACGAATGTGCTGAGCCATCCCTTTTAACGCGTTATTATCATCGGCGAATGATTAGACTACTCGCCTCATTAACTACACAAGGTTTAGTAAAACTGGTCCAATATTCTGGAGGTGGGGCATAAGTGCGAACATCGAGGAGGTAATACCGAGGTAATACGCATAAGTCCTCTTTCAATAAGGCGCCATCTTCTCGTGCATACGAAATGCATAATTAGACTTGGCTGCTGTGCCGGAGTACCCGACTGTCGAGATGGTGGAGATGTCAGGTAATGCGGTGTGCGGCAACAAGATGGAAGTGAAGCAGTTGGTTTGTATTATTTACCGTCTAAGAGTTGATGACGAGGAGCGTATGGCCAGTCTAATGCAGGACGTAAAGGTTTGCCGCATGCATGCAATGCACATGGTGACCAGATGCTCCAGTAGATTCCTAGCAGATAGAATTTTCGGGGTCAATTATCTGGTCAAGTGTGGACTTGGGACTATCATTTAACAAAAGCTTGAATATTTTGCAGACAGCTAGTGTTTGATTCGGAGTTGCATTGGCTGTGTTGCTGTTTCGCATTCTGTGGCCCTCAAGTGCAGATGTTCTACCACTTCAATGGAAGGCATGACTGAGATCCCACCCGACAGTGTATTGACCTGTTTTGGCAGCATTTGTCTTGTAACGTAATGCTTAACCTTTCCTATGTTACAACCGCTTCTTTTCAATGCTGTTGGCTATGTGGTATGTCCGTTGTATTTAAGTGATTGTGGGTTGCCAATTATGGATGCAGTTGGCTTCTGATCTGACTATATAAGATTTGGTGGTGATGGGAGTGGTCATTCGTGAGTTTTGTGGCGAGAGAGCGGTCTTGTTACACTATCGCATTACAATTACCCTTCATGTGGTAAAATTTGATGGCGGTTGCGGTACGGATGACAGCTGGCTTGTGGGTCTACGAGTGAACGGAGAAATAGGCAACGTGTCCAGTCAAGGTTAAGAACCGACAGCGTATGCAGTGCTTGAGCTGATTTGCTATTGTTTTACATGTGTGATGTCCTATGCATGCAATGATATAAAGCACAAGTCAAAATCTGATTTTATTCGGATCTATTCCATGGTGTTAAAACGGAGTGAGTAGCTCGTCTGTGACAAAATGTTTTTCCCAAAGCTGCTAAATAATTTAAATTGGCCAGTATTCTAGACGTATTTTATGGGTATTTTATTGTAGAAATTCGAAGTAAACAAGTTTACCGCGCATTATTAATCAAGTTTTCAGGTCTGAAGTGCGAAGCCGAAATGTTTCGTGCATGGCTATTATTAATTTAGGCATGGGAAGCATCAAAATAAACTACGAAATGCAATTTATCCTTACCTGAGTTATACGCCAAGTAATGCTACAGGCGAGATTCTGATTCCAAATCCATCGCTTAGGCGTCCATGCATGGTAAGTTATGCACTAGCCAGAGGTGACACATTCTTGTGGATTTGAAGGCCATCAATGCCGTTTCCATGAAGCTCTTCCTGGTAATCAAGATATGTTTCCGATAAACCATTTTGCCAAAATCATGATGTTTTGGTGTCGTAAGGGATGCTGTTTACTGACGAGGCGGAAAGCAGTTACCACTGATGGCCATGAAACGCTAAGCAAATTAATTAACTTAAACACACGCGATTTACAGTAGATACATGTCTTAAAATTCACAAACATTTCATGCATCCACTTTTTATCTCAAACGATAAGTGGTACATTCCGTTTACCACGTATGGCCAAATGATTATTCTTTTTAAATTTTGGATGCAAGTAAATCACTAGTTATATGCATGTGGGCAGATATAGCAAGTTTCTTTATTTATTTGCATTCCACTTTATCTTTTTTTAAAAAGGTTGTGACTGTAATACTTTGGTTGTTAGAACTGCTGTTTTCTGTCAAGGTCACAGAGGTGGCCATATTGCCCTAGCTGCGTGGGGCTGGCCTCTGAGCCACGCCAGCAGCCATTTTCCCTCTGTCCGGTGAATACATATATTCTATCCTGCCACATTGCCTTCTTTTGCCTTAAGGGAGCCTCGGGACGCTACATTGGTGGCAGCGGAAAGCGAACCCGACTCTATAGGGTTACTATCCCGGTCTCTACCGCCTGTGGCATGTTGCAGCGGTGCGAAAGAAGTGCATGTGCTACCCCATCTCCGTGTTCTACAAGAAAGCTACCAACAACTGAAGCGACACTAGCCATGAAGCACCTGGAAAGCTTCGTTCCAAAGATTACTCCTAATATCTACTTGCTTAAGGAGATCGGCGTGCTAGCGCCTCCCTGCGGACATACTGATGGTCGGCAGAACCACTTATTCCGAACTTTGTTTCCAAGGCAGACGAAACTCGAAGTGCAATGCACTGTCAAGAGGGCTCACTGACGTTGGTGTCAAGCATCGCCTCAATCGCGACGAATGTCGGCGACTGGCATGGTTAGCTCGTGGGTGCTTCCTGCAGCACTGAGGATGTTGTGATGGCTGACACGGGAGATAACCGAGGGGCGCGTCGAGGACGACGCTCGAAAGAGGAGAGGGGCAATGTAATACTTTGGTTGTTAGAACTGCTGTTTTCTGTCAAGGTCACAGAGGTGGCCATATTGCCCTAGCTGCGTGGGGCTGGCCTCTGGGCCACGCCAGCAGCCATTTTCCCTCTGTCCGGTGAATACATATATTCTATCCTGCCACTTTGCCTTCTTTTGCCTTAAGGGAGCCTCGGGACGCTACAGTGACAACAAAGTTTATTATCCATTCAAATCTAGACATGGATCGTTTAAGCTCCACTGTAGGAATAGCTCATATTTTTCAACGCTTGTCCAGCACTACATCACATCCGGATTTCCGCTCCGAACTGAACGGCCACCCAGTTAGTCACTGTCTGGTGGGCTATCCCTAAAGGCCTGTTCTGCTAGGAGTTGCAGGGTGCTAGCATACGCATCATCATCGTTGCCTGGCTTTTGACCGCAATAGAAAAATTCTTTAACCAGCGACTGCTCTCGCTGGTCAATGACAAGTTGAGCCAACGTCTTGCAGCACTGGTCAAGGCTAGAGTCAGGAGAGACTCTTGTATCAATCGCTGCTGATAATAGCTCTTGTGGAAGAGCACAGGGGACCAGCGGGATTCTCTGCCTCCGTGGATATAAGTGGATGTGTAACTTAACGGCTTCCTCCCAGTCTCCGAAGTCCATGCCTTTTTTGAAGTAAAGGAGGTCTGACAACGCTACCACCAGCATAGACGACTCTTCCCTTCCTTCTCCTCTCTTTTTCCACCCTTACTATGAGAATGTTGATTGCTTCTAGACAACTTTATTATCTGCTGAAATAAGGTATGGGATAACTTGGTCGAAATATCAAAGACAGGAGTGACTCAGGCCCTAGGGAGTGACCACGTTGGTCCACAATCGGATCAAGATAGTTTCGGCCTCTGGCCTACAAAGCACATTTAAAGAACATAAGTATCGTAATAGGAGCAGTGTAGCGCCTTCAGCTTTGTCCAGCCCCCAAGAAGTCAAAATGGACAGTCTTCGTGCAGAACACACATCTATTTTGCGCGTCGACGACCCACCCAACGAAGGTACGGTGGAGGAGGACAAACTCATTTGCAGTTCCAAGGGACTGGGCAAGTGGGTCAGATACGACTGGGTCAGTAGGAGTTGCGCATACCTAGAACATATCAACCCCTTACAGCCCCAACGTACTAACAGTTCTGCACGTAGGCCGTGGCTTCTAATGGGGGAAACATTAAGACAATCTCAAAACACGCGGCTAGTCCAAGAGTATTGCCGATAAATGCAAAACGAACCCCACCTAATCATTTGATCGGAAGAATCAACTAATCAAAATCAAAAGTATTCAGCAAATAAAGCAGATTATTGAGTTGAAAAACGAAACTGTAAACAACACATGCATGCAAAATATTAAATGAAAGAAGGGAATAGAAGTGTGGGGGTGGGTATGTGGAAAAGGGGGCAGAAGACAGTAGTTATTACCAAGAACTCAGCCACTCTCGTCTCAAATTTTGTGGCGATGGCCTGAGTTCGGTTAAGGCTCCGTTCCATTTCCTCTAACCCTACTTCCATGACCACCAAGACACTCCGAATGGTGGCAGTTGAGGCAGCATGTTTGCGCTAGGCTGCTTCCAGCTTCTCCGGCAGCCAAGTGTGCATAGCCTGCGGTGTTGCGTTGGATGGCGCAAGTCCCGCACATGCTTTGAACCTCGCCACTCTCTCTTCGTGATCCTTCAGTAATGGATCTGCCTGCACTGCTGTCGATGGTGTCGGTTGCCAAGACATGCAAAAGAAACTTGTTTAGTAACATGAATTGAAAGCTAAAAATCTCATATACGCTTCTAACCTGCCAGCTGCTTGACCTCTGTTTTAGCACCGCTTCCAGATTCATTTGCTTTCAAACGTCTCCAAATAACGTAGAAGACTTGCAAAAGTGAATTGACCAATAACTAGATGGAAGACTGGATTGAAGATGAATGGACTGCTTAAATAACTTAGCTTTGGATTTCTTTTTAACTAATTGATTGCTTTCCTCATACACTATCTTGGGAAACTTGAGATGACTTCAAATACATCTTCTTCCAAGCAGTAAAACAAAAAATAACCCCAAATGGTAGCCAAAAATACATTTGTACTGGAGAGATGAAGTCGTAAGTAGATTTGGGTTTTGGATGGATCCCTTACAAACGACACATTCTACGGCAAAGCGAATTCTAAAGATGATTTCGAAGAAACAACGGGACAGAATGCATAAAAAATAAAAGCGTGTCCCTATAAGATTCATTCTAGGGGGAGGCATTTTTAGTTTACACTGAATGCCGCTGCAATGAGATTGATTTTGCGTACCTCGGCAGCGATAAGGAACTAGAGCCGGAAAAAACTGAAATACACCACATAAAAAGTGATTTGTACTTTATCCGCGTTGAGGTGAGAAGATTCAGTCAACTGGAAGGAACAACCGCCTTAGTCGTCACTTGACAAAATAGAGTGTACACTTATCCACCCATAAGAAGTGATTAAGGCACAGATATTTTCAACGTTCACTTACAAACTGAGATGGCACCCAACCAACTATGCCTCATCTTTACAATTATCGCTGAATCTGACCAAAAGGCATTTCCAAGCAAATCGTCCGCCATTAACCAAAATAACCCACTTACTGCTAAAGGGAAACGCGCGTTTAATTGCACAAATATCACCCTAGCTCTAAATAGCTCAACAAAATCGGCCTCTAACAAAAAGTCTTAGCAAAACTGTTTGATGCAGCAACAGCTGACAGGCGTAGGCAAACTCACCCCATAAAGAGGAGCAGAAACGCCTGCCTGCGAAACCTCCAGATGCTCGCAGTCTTCCTTGCATTGGTGGTCAAGCGCCTTCACCCGAAGGTGGTTGAACAGGGACAAAATGCTTAGCGATTATTAAGGCCACGTCTATTATCAACCGTTAACCAAATAGAAAAGTGTAAAAGAGTGGGAACTTTAACCAAGGCGTTTTGCAAAAGTAAGAAGGCACTATCGTCACCTTATAACCTATTATTTTCACTACATCATTTTGATCCACAATACGAGGCCCTGCCTACAATGAACAAGCCCAGCACTCTTGTCTTTGAAGGCAAAACAAAAGCGCAATAGCTAGTCGGCGCTTCGCCTTTACCAATGCAGTCTTTGAGCCAACCATACTTTTGTATTTCTCAGTCAATTGTCGACACCAATACCTGGTGCTAACCACAAAGAGCTTGAGCAGAAATCATTAAATAAGAATGATAAGGAGGGTAAGCACAATGTTCATGTACGTCACGTCGCATTTCCAATGGGTAGGTGATTCAGCAATGATCCACCAACGCTTACGGTTTTCAAGAAGCACCTCCGAAACAACTTCCAATTACATCGAATCTTATCGAGTAGACAGATAATATCCATCACCGATTCGCCGTGAACACCTGCGTCTACAGTCCAGCTTGCACCCACTAATACATACAGACCGTAGTCTCTTAGACAGGAAGTGGTGAGTGCTTTAGACCTACGAGGTGACATGTGTGTGAGCGATTCAGTGATAAATAAAATGAAGTGTTTATTTGCATCGTATTTGTGGCGATATCTATATATATATATGTTAATCTTCATTATAAACCATTCACCCAGTCGGACAGACATTCGGAGAACCACCCTAAGCGCGTACAAAAAAATGTAGGACCAAAATATTTATGAACTTCAAATCCTACTTTGCCGAATGCGATACGCCGATTACGATACAAATACTAGGCGAAAACCAAGCTTTTGTTTCGGTTTTAGAACCAATTTAAACCCCATTCAGTCTCAGCCAGTGAGTATGACAAATCAGGGCGAGAATACCTGATTACCATGCCAGTAGTGGCTCATGCGTTCTCCAATTCCTAGCAAGTGAGTGCATCGAATTTTGCTGGAAACCGCACAAACTGTTTAGACCATCTCATGCATTATCGAACTTCCCGTGAATCGGCAGGAGCAGAAGTTCAAATAATAACCCAGTAAATAGTATTGAATTTAACTACTTAAACCCATTATATATTTGACAATGACGGAGAATAGTTTGCGTGCCGTGGACAAAACAGAGGCCTAGGATTTCCGGTAACAGACTGTAAAGTGATCACGATGCAAGACCGGAACCAACGTAACTCAAAACATTCCGTCAAGGATTAGGGAGTCCAAACAATGAGTCGCACAAGTCTGCTCTAGAATACAATCGCCCGTTTTCAGCGATCGGGTAGCCATCCCGATATTTTGAAATCTTGACAGGTAAGAACAACTTATGCAAGGGCAGGTTTTCTAGGATCCACGATTAATTTCGAAACACATAACAGTAGCAGTGGAAAATCTAATTCCACAAATAAGTAGGAGTCGAATAATGAGAGCCTTCAACGCCTTTTGATTAGCTTGAGAAATAAAAAAAGGCAAGTATTTAGGCAGAATTCCAATGCCCAGTTGATAGCAAAATAAAGGTAAAGTTAAATTTGATCAACGTTTGTAATGGGAAAGAGAAGACTTGCAGTTTGGCAAAACAGGTGCCTCGGAATCTCTCCTTTTCTTTCTCCAAGACAACAACGATCGATTAAGCCACTTGTGCTCCAGGCCCTACCATCCCCAGAGGTCACTCCATCTTCCACTCCAGATGTCTGGACTATCCGTAACACACTGACGAACCGTGTCATTAAGTTCAAAGCCGCACCGAACGGCACTGAGGAAGCAGGGGTGACAACAGAACAATCAGCATTGCTGCCTCGATTTCAGGAGCATTAGGGGTCAAAGGGCGAATTGGTAGCAGAATTGACACGCCACTTATCTACGCAGTAATGGATCCACGCCACCTAAAACAAAGTAGAGTTGGTGGGCTAGAGTTATTAGTGAAATGACGATTTTGGTAAAAGAGGGGCACAATGGAAAAGATTAAGTGGTTGTTCGCCTTTATATCAGAGACGGTACCCACGCGAGCGGTCCTGATTTGACGGTCCTAGGGGAGATACAATAAGCAGGTTCCGGCCACTTCATTTGCCCCATCGCACTCCTTACCTCTAAGGAAAGTAGGGATAACAGTGAAGTGGATGGAAGGTGAATAGACTCACTATAAGACACCGAAGAGTAGCTATATGCTCCAAAGCAAGGACAATAACCGGAAACCAACCAAAACTAACGGCAGGGTAAAGCAAAAATAAATCGGCATTTCTAAGCATATGCAACTACTACGCTGAATTCGAGAAATGAGCTGGCTCAACATTCGTATTTGACTCCCTCACTGTATGCTAAGTAGGTGCAAGGTTTTTACTTACTTCCTCAAGGTCAAATAAACGTCAAGATCACTTCTGATCGCCTACATAAGTGTGTCCACCACCAATTCTTTTTTCGCGTCAATTTACATTGAGTACTCGGGGTGACTAAGACGCATCTGCCCCCCATCCCGGCAACGCACGAACGCAATGCTTTCTGACGTGCATTTGACAATCCTTGCAGCCATCTTCGACAACGCAATGACATAGGTCGAGCAACATAGAAAATCAATTTTTATTAAGAGATACCAATTCAACCCACCAAGTCAATTCTGATGGCAATCAGTACTTCATTAATGTTCGTTTTTCCGATTCAATTCCCAAAATAAGTGAAAGATTAGGAAATAAATCAGAAACATTAACTGCCAATGGCAATGCTACTGGAATTCAACAAAAATACAGAGAAGAAAGTGCGATAAATCACAACAGGTACCATTATGGTAGCGCTACACTAAAGAAGAAATAAACCAACGAGGCATAAAATGAGCGTTACGGCTCCACGTGTTTCCTGGCTGGCATGTTTTCAACGCATACAGAATCCACTTACAAAGATGTCCGAATGGCTGAATCATACAGTACGCTACAGAAAAGAAATCAACTCTCAGGATATGACTTTACTTACCCACGAAAAATTGTCTACATAAAATAAGTTTAATAATCCACCAAGGAAGATCCTTTGCATATTTCACTACCCTAACCCCAACTGATATGCTTATAGGACTTCAAATCAGTCATTATGACTGACGTTCTAGAGTAGGTATTGGACCCATTTGAAATAACCAGCACGCCAAATGTATGTAACGTTAGTAATTGAAGGGTGAGCACTTACCACAGCTTCTACCCGAAATGCCACCGGGGACGCAATCTTTAAGCGTTCGCCTTCGCCGTATGCTCGTTGCCATGGTAATGCAGTTCTCTGCCCCAAGGAAGGAGAGCTTGAAGAATCACAAGTTTTCAAACTGAGCAACAAGTCTCAGGATAAAAGGGTACGAGCCCTTTCAGCACAACAATGGCTGTACAGCACAGAGGAGACATTTACTGTATCCTTTGCAACTGAGAGATTGAAACTATGCCCATACACGGAAATCCTCATGATTTACAACCAACGCGGCTACTTTTTTACAGCATTTAGATAATATTTACCTAGGGGAAATTAAAGCCCTGCGTAAATAGGCTTAATTGAGACCATGAAGCGGAAGCAAAGCATCGACTTTTAATTTTGGCACTTTCGAATCCAAATTGTTTCGCATCTACTCCTACACCTACACCGAGACGATGTTTGGTATGACTGCTTCACTCATTAAGAAATGGATGAGCTACACCCGAACCGGTTCGCCACCTGTATAAGGGTGGAAATTATTCATCTATTCAACAAAGTCAGCATGCGATCCTTCATTTTTGCTAACCACTGAAGTCAGCGAATTCTTTATCGATTAGGGTAAGGAAAAGGAAGTGCCGCAAAAGCTCTAGTCGATAAGCGGATCCTCACGTTTAACCGCTAAGACAACTAAAATTCACAGTTTTAAGCTTAGCAATACGCTAGAGGACGAAATTCGAGGCAACGCTTTACATAATGCGGTTGCTGCATTATCTGCATACCGGCTCCTTAGCTCAATCGTTTGATTTCATCAAACAACTATCATGGAGCCTCAAACATTGTCTAAACCGTCTAAAGTGGTAAACCCATCGTTTCAGTGTGCAAATCCTTGCTTAAAAATGAAAAGCTGGTAACGGATGATAAAAAAACAGACCCCTGCCTTCCGCTACAAGTTAAAGGCATAAAATCATAGAAACAGTAGACCTTATTCCTATGCAAAAAGTGCTTGGAGTAAATAGGTGCAGTTCACACCAGACTTCAATCAAGCAAGTCAATGGAATTCGAGTAAATCACGACAAGCATTACACAGACCATGAACTCAGCAAGCATAAGGGTTTAGCCATAAGTATATATATGTGTATGTCACCTAAGTCGAGAATTTTCACAACAAATATCCACATACCTCGACTCACTAGCGTAAATAGCAAATCACGCACAGCGACGGCCACACCAAAGCTCAGCACTTTGCACATGCCGCCAAAGGCATGAAACGGATATTGGTTATGGGAAAAGCAAAATACATTTCACAAGAATTAGTATTTACATTAAGATCCACAGTAATTAAGTTATTATTTATTCCATGCGAATAAACATATGCATCCAAGATATACAACTTTGAAAATTAATCGAACGTGACTTCAAAACGATGCTTCGTAGTTTCAATTATTACTGATAACACAGATAAGACTTTCTCTGCTATTTTGTCGATTTAAATTTTTGTTTGGCACAATCATTTTGCTTTTAGTTTTTTCAACTATTACATCAAACAATGATGATATATTTGTGTAACGCTCATGTATCTTTAAAAATACCTTTTGGGCGAGAGGCAAAAACGGCTTGAATTTCTCGACGCCGACAAAGGCCATCATACAATGCTTTATGATTAGCAGTGAATTCACAGTTCTGTCAAGACAATAAAAGTGTTTCGGAACCGTCACCTTATGTCAGGAATAGCCGCAGAAGAGGGAAGAAGAATGAATAAATCCATATGAATTCAATTTGTATAAATGATATTAGATAAAGACAGTGCGTGTCGCTAAGAGCATACTTTTTTTTCTGCCTCCACAGTCACCGTTTTTTGTCGCTCAATATCAATCCTGCCCGGTACCTCATCGCTAACGCTCTAGCACCTTCCTGTCTCAATCCCTTACGCCTTTGTGCACTGGCAATCTCACTCCCCATTGCCCCTGTTCAGATATCTAATTTTCATTAATATTAAGCATTTTGAGGTGGTCGACCACAAATTACGACCTCATAGGCTGAGCCCTCTAGACCTGCGCCTCGTTTACCTCGGCGTTTCTACTTCCCGCTATTTCTTAGCCTATTGTGTCATGTTACTAACTCATTTCCCCCCTTAAACGTCTATTTTCTACAGCAACACTTATTCACCCCCATTCTATCCTCTTATCTGCATGTTATCACATACTAACCCAATCCTTTACCACCCACTCACAATTTCTGTTGAAACACCCACTTAGAATAACACAGTCTGGTCCCGAACTTATCCAACGCAATATTTTCGTGCTTTTCATTGTTACCAGTTGTCTAGTGTCTGCCATTTCTAAATCTAATCATACACACATCGGCGTCCCTTCCCTGCCTGTCTCACTAGGTTCCCACCCCTCACCTTCATCTTCTACTTCTCTTCACGTTAAAATCTGATTTTTCTGCCTATCAGCCTCGGTCTATTTTGGATCATCAGTTTGTATCACCCTACAGCCCGGTTCTTTAACAACATACTCTGGTCCCACTCACCTCAACTGCATATTATGCGTTACCTCACAATCTGATCATCCCCAGAACTACCATTGTCTGAAAGGCCACCTTCCCACGTATCCAGCTCAAGCACCCCTAGGGACACGTAGCTCCCCCCAACCCTTAATCCACTTCTCTCACTATCTGCTTTATGCCAACTTTCTACCAATTCACACCCCATTTTCATAACTATGCGCAATACCTTCTTCCCGTTCATCACCTTCACTTACGCACCCCAGTGATACACCGGGCTTCTAGCTACCAGCAACACAGAGCCTAATTCTTTAAAAAGCAGTCTCAGTTTCTCGCCAAATATTCAATTCGTATCACTCACCAACCTGCTTCTCGCTATATTTGCCTCGGCTCCTCTACAGTCATCCAGCCCCAACCATTCCACTTCTATTAAGTGTCCCTGCCTCGCCAACCATTCTTCCTCTCTATTCCTGCTTCTATCTATCTACCTATCTATCTAAGCCATGTCCTCCGAGTCCCTCACATCTCTGTATAGCGTTCGTCTACTCACACATACAAATTGTACCAGCAGAAGATGAGCATAGAAAGTAGTTAAATGAATGCAACCTCTCCTCTAGCGTGCCAATGCTCCAACGGCTCTGTGCACCATGCCGTCATTGTCTAAAGAAAAATGCCCTCTTTACTTACGTTAGCTGACCCATTTTGCAGTCCAACGCAGCCAAAAGTCATGGCCTGCCTTGTCAGCCAAATTGTCTCGCCATCTTATAAGACAATATAAGAGACTGCCGCTCCCTCTCAGTGACCACCGAAGGTGACCTAAATGCAAGCAATGCAATTTTTGGTGTTACAGGTGGAAGCGGTGGCGTGAAACCATCTGCCATCAAGCTGGGCTAACCTACCTCAGTTAAAATGCAACGCGATCGAAGAGAATGCGATTATTTTGCAACAAAGCAACCTTAAATACTATGCGTAGAAGACGAAGCGCAAAAACCTAATGACGATCAGTTCGGAGTACACAACAGTGATGATCGGACAACATGCTAGCATTATTCTAAGATTCCTCAGAATTCGCTGACTGCCTTGCCAAAGTAACCGAGAAGTCTTGCTTTGACCTAAAAAAAGCATTGCACATCCTACAAAGGTACCCGTCATTCAGGGTACCTGCATAGTGCAGGATCAAATAATGATTAAAAGAACCGGCGACTTCACCCCCAAAGATTGCTGTTAAGTTAGCAAGGAAACATTTTTCTTATGCACCCTTAGTTTTATGCCCCAAAAATTGTTATTTTGCATTGTGAATGGCTATAGTTGTCCATTCAGCTGAAAGAGGCAAGAAACTGACTAAAAGGTAAGAAGTTGTTGCTATGAAGCTGTGGTTCAGCGTTCCTTATTTCTTTCCTACTTCCTTCAAGCCTTTCTTAGACTAATTCACTCGCCCATTCACCTAGTCATAAGGCATAGTAAAACGAAGTAATTAGCTCGATGAAAATTTGGCTTTTTCTTGAATGGCATGCTAGAAGTCAATCATAGCTTATCCCTTGTATATGATTTACACTGGATATTAGATGTAAAAACATTAAAATGACGCACAAGAATGCAGTGGAACACTTATAGATCGAAAATATGAAGGAAGAGAAATCAAAAGTAGGTGTAGAAAAAGCAAAATATCTACATATTACTGTTTATAAGAAGAGACGATGGCTGTTCCAGAAACATGCCTCCATTTCTTCAAACAATCCGCTCTTTATGTGAAAATGCACTTCCTGTTTTACTTTAATAGACTTTACCTTCCTTATCCCATATTCTCGCAAATCCACGCTGTTAGTGTTCAGATCTGAACTACTTTAGCTTTGCTCTGAATGCACAAACCTTTCCTTAATTTTGTATTTCGCTTTACCACCGCACTCGGCTTTCTTTGCTAATGCGCACACTTCACAATTTGGTAATACCTACAATACCAGATTTTATAACAAGAAAAGCCGCCGAATCTCGCTTCGGAGCAACTCTTAATTAAAACAGTTAAAAAGGTTCATCTCTAGACCCGTAGTCTTCCAGCTTTTCCTGCCACAGTAGAGGCCTTTTTCGTCGGACATACCTACCCTGTCCGATTTCAGAATGAGAATAGTCGTCATCGCTTTCGGATAGAAACAAGCTGCCGGTTCTGATCGATATGGATAGAAACAACAAAAATCTGTACCCTGGCTAGTCCTGATCCCCTTGCCGAAATATAACCATCACGCTTCGATCGCACCTATATTGTGAGATTGCAAAATTAGAAATGTCGCAAGCAATTACGAAAGGTGGGAAGATGCCAGGATTCATTTCCGGTTAACTTAAATAAAAAGAGGAAGAAAAGAGTTTTACTCTAATTCCATAGTGAAAGCATTTGCAGAGTAAAACATGCATCTGACTTTCAATTAGGATCAATTCTGGTCTCAAAGTTACCCGATTGTTTGAAAGAGGGGCGTTCGTTCATTATCAGTTGTTTGCGTCAACCTAGGCGCTCTTGTCACCAGCCAAACCTTACTCTTACAATTTGATACGAGAGCTATTGCAAGCAATCACTAAACGAAATAAGCTTCTGTGCTGAGATTCTAATCAACTTTGATCCGTTTCCCAAAATAGACTCCTCAACTGTTTGTCAGGCCTACTTTTATGGCATAAAACGAGAAATGTCATGGCTACTAGAGATGGAAGAAACAGATTTATACAAAAATAAACAACCGTAGATGAGAAAACAAGGAAATTAATCGCGACTATGTGCCTATACTTACAGTTTACGCATTAAATTAACTTCATTATAACGAAGTTATTCTTAAAGACTAAATGTCTTGCAGCTACACTATACCTCAATGAAGTGGGAGTAACTTTGCATTCGAGACCTAATCTCAATCAATTAGCGATTAAAACGAACAGAACATAGTGCAGTGAACATCTGCGCTCTCTGGTTTTCTGTTAACACAGCTTCAGTACAACTGCATGGCACAAAGCTCCAATGTCTTGCAGGAGACCGCAGCAAGTTAATAGCTGGAGACGTATTAAGTCCAGTGTCAGATCAAAGTGAGAAATACATGAAGCGCACCTCATGTCCGGAGTGAATGATTTGACCACACTGAGCAAAGAAACTTTCGGTAAGATTGGTAGGTCGAATGATTGCAACACCACAGCTGCCAACAACAGTGACGAGTTCAAAGGCGCTTGGTGCAGTCTTAGTAGTTTCATATGGGTTGGCTCCTACGTCCGCATTCCTGTTCGCCATCACCACCAACGGCAGCGATGGATGCTGTTGATAGCCCGACGAGTCCGCGATGTTGTTCAAGTGATTTATAACCGGCCGGCAGGAGAGCAGATGTCGATCAGCAAGGCAGCCCGCTATCACGATCTGCCATTGATGAGAGGCCATTTAAAGCAGAAATGCTGTGCTGACGAATACCATATGCAACAAGCGATTTTCGAAGACGAAATCGACACTTGATGTTGTTAGCTAAACAACCTAATGCTTCCTACAAAAGGCCCCATGGAAGAAAATTTTACTCCGCACTTTGGGCCTGCAATGACCTTGACACCAAGTAAAGCCAAGCAGGTGGTAGACTTCTCTCAAGTTCCACAGCAAATGGGACTTCGTTCGCTGCAATCCCTCCTTTTGAAATAACGCACCATCCAACAAACCGCCAGGACAACTCCAACGTATCCATTCCACAATTGTTCAGCGCAACGGACAAACGTGAAGGTGTTGTCCACGAACAGCGAAAACTTGCCTAATTTTTCTCCATGGATCTCACCCAACAGAAAAAAACTCCGTGCATACACAAACAAATAAGTTTCATGCGTTACAAATGGATGACCTGAAAACAACATAAAATGCACCTGTACATAATGAGAAATAAATGGTAAAACAAAAAAAGGAACATTAACATTTCGAAGTCGATAAGTGCTCTGTAGCACCTACCCCCATTTTATTCTTTTCAGGGTTGACAATCACCGCCGCAATTCACCATCTTTTTTTCAACGGCACAACAAGCTTTCCTATCATGTCAACGTTAATCTCACATTCGTCTCATCAATTTAGCTTGCGTCCATGTGATTTTCCAATGCTCGTGCCAAACGAGGCGACACCTATCGCAATGTCATTAACCACGCAGGCATTGTCCACGACGTGATGCACATCACAAGACCAAGGAGACACCCCATTTTCCATTATCCCACAGATTTGTCAAATGCCAGTCCGCAGCCATTGTGAGCCCATGGTATCTTAAAAGAAAAAAAGGTCGAGGGGTGAAAGCCTAACACACTGCAAAGCTGAAACATGCATGCGTAAGCAACAGATAATACCTTGAAAAGCAAGCATTCAAGACCGCAACAGGATGCAAATATATCCAAGCAATCAATTAAGGCTCCCAAGTAGCCAGTCTTTTGCTTCCGGTTCCACCTCAAACACCGGCTCATATCAAAGGTGAAATCACGGCTGGGCGATTATTGAGACCCTATGTAACACATTTCGCGAAGATGATATCAACACTAAATCAGGGTCGCGAAATTAATTAACAACGAAATTTCAAAGTCTCCCGTGCCCTCGATATACGCTTTACAGGCACATATAGCACTGCAATGGAAGTAATCCACCATTCACCATGCATGAAGCATAAAAGAACCTACGACAAACTGGAAGAAACTCAGTGTACAAGAGACGCACACCAAGTCCACCGATGCAGAAGAACGCACCGAAATCCGGCGAACCGTAATCCATCCGTACGTGAGAAATGTGTAGCGTGACATCGAAGGTTGGACACATTCGGTGCTGTTGGGTGATACCTCCGTTCTCGGCGTATGATACCCCGCCAGGAACACACTTCTGCAGAATTATTGGTTCAAAACGTTGTTCGTACCAAGTACAGCCAAAAGCTCATTGAGATTTTCCAAAATTTACGCAAACAAGGCCTCTCACAATAAGACGCACACCCACCTACACGCATCTGCGAATCCACACGAATGCGAATTTTAAGCTAGCCGCCTCAAAAGAGTCTCGCATAAGTAAACGCAATTAGCTTATGTCATTATAAAATAATATTAGGACAGATTAAGAAGCTGGTTTGATTTCTTTTATTTTGTCAAAGTATTGCAAGCGTAGAATTTTACGGATAAAATTGATATACATGCGCATATTAATACCGATGTAAATTATTATATAAAATAGCCTAGCTTTAACTATGCGTTTTCAGACCCAAGAAAGTGGCAAAGCACTATAAATTTTAAGTATTAGCACAAAAGTTAGAGTGTGATTTAGCCATGCGAAAACCATTTTGGCTTACAATGCTAAGTTAGCCGGCTTTCTCGAAACACTACTTGAAATCAAAGGCTAGCTTGAGCTTATCGTTTGCTGTTTTTTGTACTGTATGTGTAAATGTTTTAAATTGTAATTTTTGCGTTTTGAGGCTCATTCAAAGGCAAAAGAAGGCAGGATGCTAGAGTAGAATATATGTATTCGATGGACAGAGGGAAATAAGCCACTGACATGGCCCTGAGGACAGCCTACGCAGCCATACATCTATCTCTGTTTATTTGACCGAAACCGATAGTTCTAGCAATCAAAGTACTACATCGTTCCTCTCCTCTTTTGCGCGTCGTCCCGACGCGCCCCTTGGTACACCTCTCGCGTCAGCCATCACAACATAGTGCTACAGAAAGTACTCACGAGCTAACCACGCCAGTCGCCGACATTCGACGCGGTTGAGGCGGTGCTTGACACCAACGTCAGAGATCTCTCTTGGCAGTGCATTGGACTTCGATTTTCGTTTGGCTTGGGAACAGAGTTCAGAATAAGTGGAACGCCATATTAGTGGCAGCGAAAAGCGGACTCGACTCTATGGGGTTTTTATCTTGATTTCTACCACTTACGACATGTTACAGTGGTGCGAAGAAAGTGCATGTGCGACGGATGGGCCAAGAATGACGTCCGCCTCCGGCATCTACCCCATCTCTGTGTTCTACAAGAAAACTATCAACACTCGAAGTAACACTAGCCATAGACCACCTGGGAAGTTCCGTTCCGAAGATTACCCCTAATATACTTGCTTAAGGGGATCGGCGTGCTAACACCCCCACACGGGCATACTGATGGTCGGCAGAACCACTTATTCTGAACTTTGCCCTTAAGCCAAGCAAAACTCGAAGTCTAATGCACTGCCAAGAGCGATCTCTGATGCTGGTGTCAAGCACCGCCTCAACCACGTCGAATGTCGGTGACTGGCATGGTTAGCTCGTAAGTGCTTCTTGCAGGTGACTCAGGATATGTACCAGAAGACGCGTCGGGGACGACGCTTGAAAGAGGAGCAAAGCAATGTAGTCCTTTGTTTGTTTGAATTACCGGTTTCGACCAGGATGACAGAGGTGGCCATATCGCCTTAGTTGCGTAAGCTGGCCTCAGGTACATATCAGCAGCTTATTTTCCTCCGCCCGTTAAATAGATATATATTCTAACCTAGCATTCTGACTTCTTTTACCTTCGAAGTAGCCTCTGGACGTTACAAAGGTGACAGTTCCGAAACATTTTTATTGTCTTCGATGGAAGTCTAAGTTTGTTGCTTATCATATAACGCTGTATGATGGCCTTCGTTGGTTTAGAAAGATTCAAGCTGTGTTCATGCCTCTCGCCCAAAAGATATGTTTAAAGATACATGAGCATTGCACGAAAACATCATTATTGTTTAATGCGGTAGTTAAAAAACCTAGGAGCAAAACAGTGAGGCTTAAAAAGATTCACAAGTAAGGACAAGAATTGCAGGGAGTCTTACCTGTTATCAATAATCATTGAAACTGCGAAGCATCGTTTTAAAGTCTCTTTCTAATAATTTCCAAAATTGTACTTTTAAAGTGCCTGTATTTTATTTATATAAAAAAGTTGTTTATTTATTTAAATCGTAATTTAAACAACAATTCCTGAGAAATGTATTATGCTTTTACCATACCCAATACCATATTCGTGCCTTTGGCGGTGTGTGCGAAATGCTGGGTTCTAGTGCGATCGTTGTTTCGCGTGGTTTGCTGTTTGCGCTAATGAGTCGAGGTATGTGACTACTTGCTGTGAAAATTCGCGTCCTATGTAGCATATGCATATGTATGCACATAGCTAAACCCTTATGCTAGCATGAATGTGTGGCTAGCGATTTTTGAGGCTCGCCGAATTCATGGTCTGTGTAATGCTTGTCGTGAATTACTCGAATCCCATTGATTTGCATGATTGAAGTCTGGTGTAGACTACACCTATTTACTCCAAGTACTTTTTACAAAGGGATGGCGCCTGTTGTCTCTGGTGGTTTTATGTCTTCAAATTGTAGCGGAGGGTAGGGTACCTGGTTCTTTATCATCCGTTGTCAGCTTTTCATTTTCGAGCAAGAATTTGCATTCTAAAACGATGGATTTACCACTTGAGGGCAGTCGAACTGTTTCAGATGGGTTAGACAATGTTTGTGGTTCCGTGTTATTTGTTTGATGAAACCAAACAGCTGAGCTAAGGAGCCGGTGTGCAGACAGTGCATCAACCACATTATGTAAAGCGTTGCCTCGAGTTTCGTCCTTCGGCACATTTCTGAGCTCAAAACCGTGAGTTTTAGCTGCTCCAGCGGTTAAGCGTGAGGATCCGCTTATCAGCTAGAGCTTTTTCGGCACATCCTTTTCCTTACTCTAGTCGATAAAGAATTCGCTGACTTCAATGGCGGGCGAAAATGAAGGATTGCATGTTGGCTTTGGTGAATAGATGAATAGTTTTTACTCATTTCAAGGTGGCGGACCGGTCCGGGTGTGGCTCATCCATTTTTTTACTGAGTGAGGCAGTGATACCAAACATCGTCTCACTGTAGGTGGGGGAGTGGATGCGAAACAATTTGGATTAGAAAGTGCCAAAGTCATAAGTCGATACTTTACTTCCGCCTCATGGTCCAACGTAAGCGTGTTTACGCAGGATTTTGATTTTCCTCTAGGTAAATCTTATCCAAGTGCTGTGACAAAAGTAGCTACTTGGGCTGCAAATCGGAAGGATTTCCGTGTATGGGCATAGTTTCTCCGCTCCTAAGAAGGATTGGTGCTTTCGATCTCTCAGTTGCGAAGGGCATGGTGAATGTCTCCTCTGTGCTGTACAGCCATTGTTGCGCTGAAAGAGCTCGTATCCTTCTATCGTGGGGCTTGTTGCTCATTTTGAAAACGTGTGATTCATTAAGCTCTCTTTCTATGGAGCAGAGAACTGTAGTACCATGGCAACGAATATGCGGCGAAGGCGGACGCTTAAAAGATTGCGCTCCTGGTGGAATTTCGGGTAAGGGCTGAGGTAAGTGTTCGCCCTTCAATTACTAACCTTACGTATATTTGGCGTGCTGGTTATTTCAAATGGGTCCAATACCTACTCTAGAACGTCAGTCATAATGACTGATATGAAGTCCTATAAGCATATCTTTCTGGGTGGATTATTAGACTTTTTTTATGTGAGCAATTTTAATGGGTAAATGAAGTTATATCTTGAGGGTTGATTTCTGTAGCGTACTGTATGATTCAGCCATTCGGAAGTCTTTATAGGTGGATGCTGCATGCGTTGAAAACAAGCCAGCCAGTAAACATGTAGGGCCGTAACGTCCATCTTATCCCTTGTTGGTTTCTTCTTTCGTGAAGCGCTATCCTAATGGTATCTGTTGTGATTTATCTTATATTCTTCTCTGTATTTCCTTTGAATTCTGATAGCGTTGCAATTGGCATCTAATGTCTCTGATTTGTTTCCTAATGTTTCACTTATTTTGGGGACGGAATCGGAAAAACGAACATTAATGGAGTACTGATTGCCATCAGAATTGATTTGGTGGGTTGAATCGGTGTCTCTAAATAAAAAGTGATTTTCTGTGTTGCTCGGCCTGTGTCATTGCGTTAAGTCGAAGATGGCAGCAAGGATTGTCAAATACACGTCAGAAGGCATTGCATTCGTGCGTTGTAGGGGGAGGGGGGGGGGGGGGCGGAGGAGAGGAGGCAGATGCCTCTTAGTCACCCCGAGTACTCAATGTGGGGTAAAATTTATCCGTATGAATTTACGAAAAGGAAGAATTGTTGGTGAACACACTTATGTAAGCGATCAGAAGTGATCTTGACGTTCATTTGGCCACAGGTTTTACCTCAGGGAATAAAGTAAAAACCTTGCGCCCACTTAGCATACTGTGTGGGAGTCAAGTACGAATGTTGAACTAGCCTATTTCTCGAATTCAGCATAGTGTTCGCGTGGTTGTGTTTGCTTACAAATGCCGCTTTAATTTTGCTTTACCCTGCCGTTAGTTCCGGTTGGTTTCCGGTTATTGTCCTTGCTTTGGAGCATATAGCTACTCTTCGGTGCCCTATAGTGAGTTTATTCATCTTCCATGCTGTCACTTTCATTCACGAACTCGATACCCTATTAACAAATGATCTCCGCTTCACCCTTATCCCTACTTTCCTTAGCGGTAAGGATTGTGATGAGGCAAAAGTATTGGCCGAAACCAGCACGTCCATACCTCCTCGGGCGTCTTGCTACTGTATCGCCATTAGAACCGTGAACTTGGGACCGCCAACAATCTCCCCAACATGTCTATTTCCTTATGCCATACTTAGTGCTCGCGCAGGTACCATCACCAAAATCGTCATTCCACTATTAATAACTCTCGCCCACCAACTATACTTTGTTTTAGGTGGCGTGGACCCATGACTACGTTGGGAAGTGGCAGGTCAATGCTGCTACCGATTTGCTGATGACTCTTAATTCTCCTGGAATCAAGGCAGCAATGCTGACAGTTCTGTTGTCACCTCTGCTTCCTCAGTGTCTTTCGGTGCGGCTTTGAATTTGGTAACGCGGCTCGTCAGTGTGTTATCGATAGTCAGGACATCTGGGGTGAAAGATAGAATGATCTCTGGGGGTGGTGGGACCTGGAGCACAAGTGGCTGAATCGATCGTTGTTGTCTTGCAGGACGAAAAGGAGGGATTCCGGGACGTCTATTTGCCACACTGCAAGTCTTCTCTTCCCGATTACAAACGTCGATCGAATTTAACTAGACCTTCATTTTGCTATTAACTAGTTATTGCAATTCAGCTTAAATACTTGCCTTTGTTATTTCTCAAGCTAATCAAAAGGCGTTGAAAGCTACCATTATTCGACTCCCACTTATTTGTGGGATTCGATTTTCCATCGCTACTGTTGTGTTTTCCGAAATCCATCGTGGTTCCTAGAAAACCAGGTCCTGCATAAGTTACTCTTGCCTGCCAAGATTTCAAAATATCGGGACGGCTACTTGATCGCTGAAAACGGGCGATTGTAATCTGTAGCAGACTTGCGCTACTCATTGTATAGACTCCCTAGGCCTTGACGGAACATTTTGAGTTGCGTTGGTTCTGGTCTTGCGTCATGATCACCTTACAGTCTGATACCAGAAATCCCAGGCCGCTGTTCTGTCCACGGCACGCAAACTATCCTCCGTCATTGTCAAATATTTAATGGGTTTAAGTAGTTAAACCTAACGATATTCGCCAGGTTACTACTTGAGCTTCTGCCCCTGCCAATTCTCGGGAAGTTCGATGATGCATGAGATGGTCTGAAAAGTTTGCGCGGTTTCCAGCAAAATTCGTTGCACTCACTTGGTGGGAATTGGGAAGCACATGAGCCACCACCGGCTGAGACGGAATTGGGTTTAAATTGTTTCTAAAACTGGAGCAAAAGCTAGGTTTTCGCCAAGTATTCGCATCGTATTCGGTAAAGTAGA
This sequence comes from Taenia hydatigena, assembly GCA_036345935.2. Lineage (NCBI taxonomy): Eukaryota > Metazoa > Platyhelminthes > Cestoda > Cyclophyllidea > Taeniidae > Taenia > Taenia hydatigena. The sequence continues at coordinate 71,955 of JADWOT020000005.1, forward strand.
ATTTGAAGTTCATGAATATTTTGTTCCTGCACTCTTTCTGCGCGTGTAGGGTGGTATTTTTGAATGTCTGTCCCACTGGGTGAATAGTTCATAATGAAGATTGATATACATTGCCAAAAATGCTATGCAAATAAACGCTTCATTGTATTTATCACTGAATTGCCCACACATATGTCACCTCGTAGGCTTGAAGCACTCACCACTTCCTGTCTAAAAGACTACGGTCTGTATGTATTAGTGCGTGCACGCTGGACTGTAGGTGCAGATGTTCGCGGCGAATCGGTGATGGCTATTATCTGTCCACTCTACAAAATTCGATGTTAATGGAAAGTGTTTCGAAGAAACTTATTGAGAACCGTAAGCGTTAGTGAATCATTGCTGAATCACCTACCCATTGGAAATGCGACGTGACGTACATGAACATTGTGCTTACCCTCCTTATCATTCTTATTTAATGATTTCTGCTCAAGCTCTTTGTGGTTAGCACCAGGTATTGGTGTCGACAATTGGCTGAGAAATACAAAAGTACGGTTGGTTCGAAGACTGCACCGGTAAAGGCGAAGCGCCGACTGACTACTGCGCTTTTGTTTTGACTTCAATGACAAAACCGTGCGGGGCTTGCTCACTGTAGAGAGAGGCTCGTACTGTGGATCAAAATGATGTAGTGAAAATAATAGGTTATAAGGTGACGATAGTGCCTTCATTCTTTTGCAAAGCACCTTGGTTAAAGTCCTTACTCTTGCTTTTTAATTGGTTAACGATTAATAATGGACGTGGGCTTATTAATCGCTAAGCATTTTGTCCCTATTCAACTACCTTCGGGTGAAGGTGCTTGACCACCAATGCAAGGCTGACTGCGAGCATCTGGAGGTTTTGTAGGCAGGCGTTTCTGCTCCTCTCTATGAGTAGGTTTTCCTACGCCTGTCAGATGTTGCCACGTCAAACAGCCTTGTTAAGGCTTTTTATTTGAGGCCAATTTCTTTAGCTATTTCGAATCGGGATGATATTTATGCTTTGTCATCTCATTCCAAGCAATAAAGCGCGCCTTCCCTCTAGCAGTAAGTGGGTTATTTTGGTTAATTGCGGGTTATTTTCTTTGGAATACCTTTTGCTCAGAATTCAGCGATAATTGTAAAGATAAGGCACAGTTGGTTGGGCGCCACCTCAGTTTGTAGGAGTGGACGCTGGAAATATCTGTGCCTTAATCACTTTTCATGAGTGAACAAGTGTGCACTCTTCACTTTGTCAAGTGACGGTCAAAGTGGTTATTCCTTCCATATGACTGATACTTTTCACCACAACGCGGATAAAGTACAAATCACTTTTTATGTAGTGTAATCTAGTCGTTTCCTGGCTCTAGTTTCTTGTTGCTGCCGAGGTACGCAAATTCAATCTTATTGCAGTGGTATTCAGTGTAGACTAAAAGTGCCTCCTCCAGAATGAATGTTATGGAACACGCTCTTAGTTTTATGCTATCTGTCCCGTCGCTTCTTCGAAATCATCTGTGAAATTAGCGTTGCTGTAGAATGTGCCGTTTGTAAGGGATCCATCCAAGAGCCAAATCTACTCACCAGTTCATCTCTCCAGTACGAATGTATTTTTGGCCACCAACTGGGGTTATTTTTGCTTTACTGCGTTGAGGAAGATGTGTCTGAGGTTATCTGAAGCTTCCCAAAATAGCGTATAAGGAAAACCATTCATCAGTTGATTAGAAATTCAAAGCTAAATTATTTAATCAGTCCAGCCATCTGTATATTGGCCCTTTAGTCCGTGCATACTCGACCCAGTCTTCTATCTATTTATTTGTCCATTCACTTGCAAGGCTTCTACATTATTTAAAGACGTTTGGAAGCAAATGAATATGGAAGCGGTGCTAAAACAGAGGTCAAGCAGTTTGCAGGTTAGAAGCATATATGAGATTTTTAGCTTTCAATTCATGTTACTAAACAAGTTTCTTTCGCATACCTTAGCGACCGGCACCACCGACAGCAGTGCAGACAGATCCATTACTGGAGGATCACGAAGAGAGAGTATCGGGTTCAAAGCATGTGCGGGACTTGCGCCATCCAACGCAACACCGCAGGCTATGCACACTTGGCTGCCGGAGAAGCTGGAAGCAGCCTAGCGCAAACATGCTGCCTCAACTGCCACCATTCGGAGTGTCTTGGTGGTCATGGAAGTAGGGTTAGAGGAAATGGAACGGAGCCTTAATCGAACCCAGGCCATCGCTACGGAATTTGAGACGAGAGTGGCTGAGTTCCTGGCAATAACTACTGTCTTCTGCTCCTTATTTTCGTAGGCTTTTGTTGCTCTCCTAATTACCCATTCGTCATGCTCAATCTTCAGCCACTTCATATCATTTCATCCCTTTTCCACATACTCACCCATCATATTCCCCATCCTAGTTCCTTCTTTCATTTAATATTTTGTATGCATGTATTGTTTACAATTTTATTTGGCAACTCAACAATCTGCTTCATTTGCTGGATACTTTTGATTTTGATTAGTTAATTCTCCCGATCAAATGATTAGGTGGGTTTGTTTTACATTTTTTGACGATACTCTTGGGCTAGCCGCGTGTTTTGAGATTGTCTTAATGTTTCCCCCATTAGAAGCCACGGCCTACGTGCAGAACTGTTAGTACGTTGGGGCTGTAAGGGGTTGATATGTTCTAGGTATGCGCAACTTCTACTAACCCAGCCGTATCTGGCCCACTTGCCCAGTCCCTTGGAACTGCAAATGAGTTTGTCCTTATCCACTGTGCCTTGGCTGGGTGGGTCGTCGATGCGTGAAATAGATGTGTGTTCTGCCCGAAGACTGTCCATTTTTCGACTTCTTGGGGGCTGGAAAAGGCTGAAGGTGATACGTTGCTCTTATTAAGAAACTCGTGTCCTTTAAATGGGCTTTGTAGGCCAGAGGCAGGAAAAAAATTTTGGTCGGGTTGTGGACTAATGTGGTCACTTCCTAGAGCCCGAGACGCTCATGTCATAGATATTTCGACCAAGTTATCTCATATCTTATTTCAGCTTATAAAAAAGTTGTCTAGAAGCAACCAACCTTCTCATTAGTAAGGGTGGAAGAAGCTAAGTTAAGAAAGGGAAGAGTCGTCTATGCTGGTGGCAGCTTTGGCAGACCTTCTTTACTTCAAAAAAGGCATGAACTTTGAGGACTGGGAGAAAGTCGTTAAGTTAAACATCCACTTATATCCACAGTGGTAGGGAATCTCGCTGGTCCTCCGTGCTCTTTCACAAGCGCTATTATCAGTAGCGATTGATGCAGGGGTCTCTCCTGACTCCGACCTTGACCAGTGCTGCAAGACGTTGGCTCAACTTGTCAATGACCAGAGAGGGCAGCTGAAATACTTTGTTTGTTAGAACTGCCGGTTTCTGTCAAGGTCACAGAGGTGGCCGTATTGCCCTAGCTGCGTGGGCTGGCCTCCGGGCCATGCCAGCAGCCTTTTTCCCTCTGTCCGATGAATATATATATTCTACTTTAGCATTCTGCCTTCTTTTGCTTTCGAAGAAGCCTCGGGACGCTACAGCAGCCGCTGGCTAAAGAATTTTTCCATCGCGGTCAAAAGCCAGGCGACGATGATGATGCGTATGCTAGGACCCTGCAACTCCTAGCAGAACGGGTTTTTAGGGTTAGCTTACTAGAGAGTGACTAACTGGGCGGCCGTTCAGTTCAGAGCGGAAATCCGAATGCGATGCAACATTAGACAAACGCTGAATAATATGAGCTATGCCTGCAGTGGAGCTTGGACGATCCATGTCTAGATTTGAAGAAGTTATGATATTTAAGAAGAATGGATAAGAATCGTTGTTGTTACACCCCTTTAATAAATGGAGTGGAATGCAACCAAGCGAAAGAACTTACTCTGTCTGCGCGCATACATATAACCAATGATTTACTTGTTTTCAATTTTTTAAAAACATAATCATTTGGCTATACGTCGCAAATGGAACGCACCGCGTATTATTTAAAATGAAAAGGAGATATATATATAATGTTTGTGAATCCTAAGACATAGGACTACCGTAAATTGCGTATTCTGTTAAGCGATGCATGTCTTTAAGTTAATCTACTCGCTTAGCATTCCCAAGGTCATTAGCGGTAACTGCTTTCCACCTCGTTGGTAAATAGGATCACTTGCGGCGCCAAAACATCATGAATTTTGGCGAAATAGTTCACATTTTTCCCAGAAACATATCTTAATCACTAGGAAGCGCTTCATGGACACGGCATTGTTGGTCTTCAAATCCACAAGAATGTGTCACCTCTGGCTGGTGCACAACTTACCATGCATGGACGCCTAAGCGATGGATTTGGAATCAGAATCTCGTTTGTAGTATTAATTCGCGCATAACTCAGGTACAAATGGGCTGTATTTCGTGGTTTATTATCATGCTTCTCATGCGTAAATTAACAGTAGCCAAACATGAAACATTTCGATTTTGCTCTTTAGACCCGAAAGCTTAATTAATAATGCTCGGCAAACTTGTTAATTGCAAATTTCTAAAACAAAATGCTCATAAAATATGCCTTAAATACTGATTAATCAAAATTACTTAGCAGCTTTGAGAAAAACATTTAATCACTAAGGAGCTACTCACTCCAATTCACCACCGTAGAAATGATCCGAATAAAATTTGATTTTGACTTATGCTTTATATCACTGCATGCATAGGACACCACACGTGTGAAACAATAGCAAGGTAGCTCAAGCACTATGCGCTTTATGTTATTCCGGTTTTGATTTAGAACTGGCCCTAATAAGATACCGGCTGATGGCTTTTTAGGGTGTCGAGAAGGCGAGTCTCCTGTTAAACTACAGTGTCATGTCTTTTTGCTGTGCAAAGAGTGTGTTATGATGAAAAAGCAGTGGATGCGTGTTAAACAAACCGCGTCATATCTTTTGCTCTAATCTAGAAATAATTAAGATTATGCATCAAATTTTAGGTTACTTCCGCACCTGTGAAGTGCAGTTCAATCGTAAGACATTTGATATTTAGAAATGACCGCAGGGTATTATGAATGAATTCAATGGGCGAACCGAGCTAACATAAGCGCATAGCTGTGATCCACTTTTCAGCTCTTCGACAGTTTTTTAATCTCACGCTCAGCTGTTTTTTTCAATTCCTAATGACTATGAGATTTCCCGTGTCATAAAAAAATTTGGACATAACTGATGATTAGGAACCTGTTTTGGAAAAGTAAGCTCAAATAGCACAAGTATATAGATCTGCACCATATTTCGCTCGTCTGAAATTTGAATAGATCAAAACTTAGCATGGCAGCATAATTCATTTAGCAATATCTTGCCCTAGCTCCCGTGGTAAATTTACGAAAATTAAGGTTTTGCCAATGATTAAAGTGCTAAGTTTGGTACAGGAGTTTAATAATGCAACTTGATGGGACTGGAAGAGTCATGAAAGCGATACCAATGGTGGTGATGATGACAGAGGTGAAAAAAGTTTAATCTATTCACATAGCTTTTGATTCATCTGTAATAATAATTTGGTTGAAAAAGTTGGCAATGCATTGAAGGCTGACGTATCACAGGTCGGGACCTATAAATACTGTTGATTTTAATTGCACTTATGTGACGATCAACGCATGTACTTAAATTTTTCAAGCAAATAATTGAGTTTCGGAATCCGAATTGCAAAGTCACTTTTAATAGTTCATCAAATGCGATATCTTTGGTGTTTTTGTTCTACACTTACCTAATCTTGTTGTTTACTTCTGTATTCATTTAACATGCTCTTTGTAGCGTGTTCTCAAAAGAAAATTTTAAAAGCAAAGTAAGTAATTTATCCAAAATATTATAGATTACGAAACGAACTTTAGGTGCCATTGAAATGCTGCCTGTACGATAGCAATGGCATGAAAAATTTGTTGAATTATTATGAGGCGATCAATCGACGAATTCTCATAGGAAGCTTTATTTAGGACACATGCAGGCCACCGAAAGCAAATGACGCACCCTTGCATTGGCGCAAACTGCTATTTACCTATTCATTTACGTATTTATGCTTTTATTTTTTATTCCTCTTTTGCCTAACTTAAAGTTGACCTCCAGGATGTAAACTAATGTTTGAAGACAAACTTTTACAAGCACCAGATCGCTGTCAGACACCAATCGTTCTTTGCCATAATCAGCTTATACTACTACTGCTTTATACTCGTTTCATTTACTCACTCGGTTAACGTATACAAGGCCACAGTTGCTGTCCAGCAGTTCTTGCGAATCGATTGACGCAACTTTTCGGTGTATCTACCAATTACATGCTTAGGCGTCCGGAATTTATGCACTCGAACTTTGGAACATTGCATACCATAGGTAAAAAACATAATAATAATAATAGCAATCATGCCCCATTTTAGCCGTTAATGAGGGTCTCTTCTACCTTGTCGAAGGGCCCACAAAGTAGAAAGTAGTGCATGTTTTTGTACAGCCATCGCTAGAGTAGGATAATCCCTCTTTGATATGCAATATTTGCTGGTATAAACATCGCAAAAGGCATCAGGTTAGGAAAAGTTGCCCTTGAACTGGTCGTAGTTGCAATCAACCTATCGACAGAAAAAAGTTGTGTTTGGAAAGTAAAGTAGAGGATTTGTAAGAGAAAAAGAGTTTGTGTACCGAATACAAAGCTTAAGTGTTTTAGGCTCGAGCGGTAAAAGCAGATACGTGAGACTGAGGAATATAAGAAAGGGAAGTGGATGAATGTAAATTGAGTAGTGCATTTGTTAAGAAAAATGTACAAATCAATGAAGCGAAAAACTATTCTATTTCTTTAACCCATTGTCTTTCCTCCTCATCAACGCCATTATGCAATAATTTACTCATTTTACTCCTGCCTTTGCTTTCTTTCTCCCCCCTAATTATCACCCATCCGTGTTACCATCTTCACCCCCCTTCTTGTTTTCTCTTCACTGATCATTCGTAGCTAAAAATTTGTTCTTTTTTCGGCAGTAATACAAGGAGAATGCGATTATGCGCAGACCTGATGCACTACAGGAATTTCGTAGGTGCTTCCTTTCCCCCTTTGCTTACTTGCGCATTTAAATAACCGTTGATGGTGAAGCAAGCTTATTTCAAAATCCCTAATTAATTCATACAGTCATGCTATAAAATATAGGGCATTAGAGGTAGAAATTGCCGCTAAATAAGGGAACAGCCTCAAGATACCTATTTGATGTCACTTTCCGATACTTGGTAGGAACAATGGCTGAATATATTGAGGAGCGAAGTCTAAGCACACATTACCCATACAGTCCATAAGGTCTTAATCATTTGATCCCATGCTTCAGCAGTTGAACGCTCAAATGCAAGCAAATTATAGCCCATCTTGAGTTTTGCCAATTGATGAGCCAGCTGCACCGCCTTCTTGCTATCTAAATCTGACTAACTCTGTACAAAAATTTCCAGCATTGCGGTCAACCTAGAAACAAGGTAAGTCTGTTAGGCATTAACGAGAATTCTTATTGCAGCTTCTAATCATAATTGCATTCTGTCGAGTTGCCTTTTCCAACTAGCGTTTTTGGGCACTTCAATGCTGCCTTGAATAGTGGTCATACAAAGAATCCCCACCTTAGAACGCTCTGTACACTCAGTGGTAAAAGTCACAATCACAACCACATCCAAGTACAGATTAACGGTTTTGGATGGAGGTTGAGTGTCTCCCCTGGCTTAAATACTATCTTCGTCATAATTTGTGGACATGGACTTACGTGTTCCACCACTTTCGACCACTCACCTTGCCTCCCGCGACATCGTTTTTCCACCATCCAGTTATTCGCCACTGCCCCAATTTCGATTTGTTATCTGGTTAGATTCGGTCTACTTTTCATCAACCGCCTGTGTCGTCTCCTCTCAGCCCCTCTCTAAACCACCATCTTCCGACTCTCTCGTTCAAAATGTCAATGGACCAAAAGAGACAACATAGCTGAGAGTAGAGAGAAGTTACCCCACAGCTTTCTCAGACTCTGCTCCCTCTTGTCCTCTTCCTCCTTTCCTCATTCGCATGCGTCGTTTTAGCGCCGTCACAACTGGTATCCCATTGTGTTTCACTTATAAAGGTGAATTCACGGGTAGCGACTGTAAGTATGTCGCTTGTTAGAAATACATTCCTTCCACAAAGTTTATTCTTACATATGCCATTTAAGCAGATGGCCATGAAAACAGGTACATGAAGAAATACAAGAACAAACGAAAGAAGGAGGGGAGAAAATAAAGAATGCAGTGCCACGGAACTGTGTGGAGACATCCAACAATGAGTATTCCCCATCCTGATTTTCCACTTCATTATTGTAGACGTCTCATCTTCGCCCCTCACCCAACTAGTCCTTCGTCCCTTTTGGATAACCAGCCATGTTACTTCCTCTCCACCAAAAAAGAAACCTTCAAGTCATTGGTCCTTCTGGTACAAAGTAACGATTGGCTTCGAACACATCTTTGCTAGCTCCACAGCAATCATTAGGGAGTGGCTCGCTAATTTTTAGTTCCAGCCTCGCATTGCCCTAATTGTTCCTAAAAGTTCAAAAATCATTTGCCCCAAAAAGAAGCATGAGGAGTACAAAGGCGCGGAAAGGCAGTCTCGATGTGGCAGTGTATTTAATTCAAAATACATTAATATCGGTGGTCATTTTTATTCTCTCGCCTCCTTTACATGCAGTATAATGCAAGAAATTCAACTAAAATGGAAAGGCACACACCCAAATGATGTCCACTCATGCAAAATCGCCTACAAGGGATGCTGTTTGAAGCTTACACCAGACGGTGCTAAGAGACACCACGTGGTACGCGCCGCTAATCGGTTCACAAGTGTCAGATTAGAACTGCTCCTATTACTCATTTTGCTTCACCATGCTGTCGTCCCTACTGATCAGTTATTTGTCAGTGCCCTTCTGCTGATCTATTTATCCTCGCCTTTATTCTGCTTTTCATCCGCCACTTCCGTCACCCCACAGACGTCAGAGGGCCAAAATAGATAAATATCGTAAAAATTAGGGGTAAGTTATGCTATCGGCCCCGCATCCTTTCCTATTCAGTTATGTCGTTCGAAAAAATATCTTCCATCGAGCCAAATGTGCCATATTTTACGTAGTTGCATGGCTAGGTAAGTGAATGTGTGGATGAATTTAGGAAAAAATGAGAAAAGGGGGGAGAAACTAAGGATTACTGCACTAGAGCACCGTGCAGAGTCATCCTAAGGTGCCTATTTTTAATCTCCCTTTCTTCTTTCTCAACCTCTTTCCTTCCATGCCTACGGCTTCTCACCTCTTGACCTCCATTTCAAGCTTTCCTTTGTCTTTTCCAACGTAATATTCATGTTTCTTTGCTCCCATGGAAGAAATTGCATGCACAGATTTCTGCCTTCAATAAATCAAGGCAGTAATTCGTCCAAGCATAGAAGTAAAAATACGCCTTCGAAACAAACCTTTGTCATCTAAACAGCAAACCTCCTGAGTGAGTTACGGAGTTCTCTAGCTAATTTCTACCCCACTTTACGACTTCTCTGCCATTCTCGCTTTTTATATCCCAAATATGGACTTAAAATCACCAAATGAGCAGCGGCACCATGAGACCTTCTTAAACGTAGCAGCACAGTACGCAAGACTGGGCTTGGCTGAATCTGACTAGACCGGTCCACATTGGGAACAGACTGGCTTAGTCACCTAGGCTAGATTATGACAGACTTGGATAAAATAGGGAAGAAGGTGGTGGACAAGGCTATTTGACCTGTCTTCCATGCCGCATCCTTTAAGGCGCCTTACACATTACCAATGAAGTCAACCCCTGAACTCTAATTTGGCCTGCCCAATAGATTTGACGCAAATCCATGCCATGTGAACTGAGGTCTGATTTTTCTTTCCCGCAGATGCTAAAGTTCAAGGCAAGGATTTAGGACATAGTTGGGCAAAAGAGGATTGCGAATGGGCACTGTAGGGTGACTTCGCACAGTGCTGTGATACAGCGTTCGTTATTCCTTCCCTTCTTCCTGCCGCATTGTCCTAACCTTACTCAGCTGCCCACTCACCTAGATATGTGGTTACACTTTAGGGAAATTGTCCTAAGGAGGGAATTTTAATTTGTTTTAAATAGCGCACTCGAAGAGGCTAGTCATAGTTCACTTTCCATGTGTGTATACCGGATCCCAGTTGTGATGATATTGAATTGGTGCTCGAAAATGAAATCGGGTAGGAGAGAGGAGATAGCACAGGCGGAGGAGGAGGTGCTGACATCAATGACATACCCCTAATTTTTATGATACCCATCCACTTTGACTCTATCGACGTACCTAAGACAGGGGAGTGAATGATGTAGAGTGACGAGGAGATGGAGAGGGTCGCGACAGAAGTGCTAACGAATAACTGAGTGGCAAAAACAACAGCGCGGTGAAGTGAGATTAATAATTGCTGAAGATACAACACTTAGAACAGTATGGCTGACGGTATGTTCTGTGATTAACCAATTCGAATCTGACACGAGTAAATCAATTAGTAGCAAGTGTCTCGCAGTGGTCCTCAGTGCCCTCTGGTGTGCGCTTTTACAGCATCCTCTTTAGGTCATTATGCGAGAGCAGGCATAACTTGTCCTCGAAATTTTTCACCTTGGCCAAATTTAGTGCACCTTGTGCATTCTAAGGAGGTAGAAGAGAATGGGAAGAATCACCAGTGCTAATGTGCTTTCGCTTACATACGCTGCTCTCTTGTTGATAGAGATCCTCGTCTTTTGCCCTTGATGATTTCCTTTTGCAAGAACGTTTATCAGAGATTTAGGAACAGCAAGGGCAGTGTGAGATATGATCCATTAGAGACACTAGCGATCACTCTTTGCAATTGCTATGGAGCGAGCAAAGGTGCCAAGACCAATTGTAGCCCTGCACCAGGGAGTACAGTGGCAGCGATTGTACCTTCGCCGGTGGAGAGGAGGCATCATGATTGTTCGGCTATAACAGACAAAGGAATAGTTGGGTAAGAGGCAAATTCGAGATGTCTACAGAGGAGAAGCAAAGCAAAGATTGAGAAAAGTCCGTAGTCGAATGCCTTTGCGCAGTGCTGAGGCACTGCGTTGCTTGTACTCAGCCAAGAATTCCAGCTAATCATGCAAGAACCAACTTTTAGAAGGAACAAGAGTTTTGGAGGGCAGCAAAATTAAGGGCGCTATCAAAAGTCTTACCTCGTTAAGTAAAATACGCCAGGTTAACAACTATGACAATGGTGGAGCTGCGCATGCAAATGAAGATGGGAAGGAGGTGAAGAAGATAAAGCAGGAATTAAGGAGGAGCTGGTGGCTTGACTTGTCGATAATTTTTATGATTCTCACTTCGTTTTGCTCTTTGATCTCCATGGGAATAGTGGAGGCGGTGAAGGTGGTCGATGAGAAGTATACTTAAGGTCAGTGGATAACGAAGCGGGACTGAGACCCTGATGAAGAATTGGATGGTGGGAACGCTGATAACGCGGAAGTCTTTATGGGTGCGCTCATCGATGGCGGACGTCCTTCTTTGGTCATGCTAAGGCTTATTAACTAGCATTGGATTTTATGACGGATGTCCTTTGCGATTGGATTCGCTCACTCCATCGCCTTTGGGGCTAAGACATACACAGAGTAGTAAGAATAGCATGCAACTCGCTCAAGGTGCACAACAAACAATACTTAGGATTAAGGACCTTGACTACTTTTTTGTCAGGAATTAATTTATTATTAATAGCGCCTGTAATCTGGTGAGTTAAGCGGTTCTCTCGCATCTCCACTTTAATAAGTTTGCTCAATCTGGAATGGCTAACTTCCAAGCATGACATTAAAAGCATTTTTAAGGAGCTTGCTATTGTTTTTTGATTTGGATTAAGTGATGCGATGTGATATGACGTTGCCAAAAGCCGGAAGGCGAAGAAGCATTGGGACAACTTTAAAAGGGGTGTCACAGAAAGTAACAGACGACCGTAAAAAAAACGCTGCATCGCCTGCAAAGAAATAGCTCTTAACACTGCACTGACTTCAAGGTTTGTTCAAATTTATTCACAACATCGCAACCGTAGATATAATCACACTTCGCTGCCCAAATTTGTTCTCTCTTAAAGTTCTGTTTTTGCGAAATTTTGCAAGGAGCGTTAAGAATGTGTGGTAAGGGCGGCTTTGCGTGCCTCTCCGTATACACATTTGCATAATCCAAGTGCTGCCTCAACTGTGATATTAAAAAGCCCTCAGGTGACGGGCGACAAGCACTAACAATTCATGTTCGGATTGCTGCAAGATTTGTTAATGCGATTAGTGCGTCAGTGCAAAATCCTTGCATGCACTTTAGTTTGCTGACATAAAATATAGTTTTGTAGTATAGCATCAACAAGGGCAGTGCTCAAGGACTTCCGAGTTGCTGAACAACCACAAATTATGCAAATGAATTCACATTCATGATCTTGTCGACTGCTGCACTTCTGACATCTCTTACTTACCACTCACCCCAACTGGCAATGATGGCGAAGCCCTGCTGATGCTATCCACATTGGAGCTAAACAGAATAGCATGATTTAAGAGAAATCCCTATCAAGTCACCCAGTCGTGGTGTTGGGTGTGGAACATGGTAAGGTTGAACAATTTCTAGCTGCGGAGAAGACAAATACTTCTTTGAAGACTAACCCTGCGGCTCCTTCCAAGCCCCAGGTAAGGTTCAGGAAAGATGACATCGAAGAGACCTTATTGGTACCTGCCATGGCTAAGCTAACAGAAGGATGCCACGGGACAAATTTGGACTCAATTCGGGCAACTTAATGCTCTAGTTAGATACCCATTACTATTAATCGCTAAGCGCTAAAGGCTTCTTAAAGGTTATGTAACCGCCATGCTGCCTAGCTAATTACCGCGTCAGCTGTACTACAGTACTTTGTATGGTTGGGCTGCTGATATTTCGAATCCCCCTATCTTAAATTGCATCGGGCCTAAATTTCCATGCTCTAGTCTCTGTGCTCTTAGGCTCCAGCCAAATCATCTCATCGCCTTACTTGCACAGCTTGTGCTTGCACCAGGACAGGCGGCTCTTAAAATAGCTGTTACAGCATAAATGCACGATACGAGGTCGTATGAATTGAGGTAGGGACTAGAATTAGTTCAAACTCAGGATGGAACAAAATTGGCTCACACGATTGTGGTTGTGATTGCGCCAAAGTACAGTTCTCAGAAAGGATAGCAGATTTTACACTAAGTAGGGTTACGCCTACGAGGTCATAATAATCAGTGTCAATCAAGTTTTACGAAGATGCATTTAAGCCAGAGGAGACGTCCCGACCCCATTTAAAGGTGTGGTTCTTTACTTTGATGCTGCCATTAACTTGAATTTTTACACTCAGCTTAAAAAGCAAAATCTAGGTAGAAATTTTTTGTAAATGGATCTACTAGGCAGCAAAATGTTCAGCTTAGTACGAGAAAATTCTGGTTAGAGAAGGCGATTCGTTAGGACACACGATTAAAAGTTGCCATGGAGGAAAACAAATGATGTATGTCTGACACATCATATATTCAAGTTAATTGCAGTGCAGTAGTTCATAAAGGCGGCAAATAGGTAGGCGCTAGTTACGATTGCATGGGTTTAATCTGAGTCTGGTGACAAAGCTGTGATGCTGATAACGTGTAAATAGATGCATGCATGTCTTCTCTGCTGAATCCCCTTAAACCATTTTTTCAATAAAGGTTTGAAATGTGCCACAGCAGTGGGCTTTTAAAGGTCCTCTGATAATTTCCTAGTTACCAACAAGTTCTCTTCCCTCTCTTTTGAAACCCATAGCGCGATTGCATGACTTTGTGCAGATTTGTGAAGCTAAGCCGCTCAATTTACCTTCCATGCAGGCGGCGTCATAAAGAAGCCTACGCCGCCATTAATGGTTGCTTATTTGGGCTAGTGAGTAAAGAGTGGAAGGAAAGATTGGGCATTAGTGCTTCCAGCAATGCCACCACGTCTAAGTACAACCACTTTTCTCTTGCAACACTACTAGGAATAAAAGGAAGTTTTGGGCAAAGACCGAAAATGTTGGTGAGACAGAACTGGGTTGAAAGTAGAACGAGAATGGATGGTAGACAAGGAGAGAAATCCATAGCAGGTGTAGAAAGAACAAATTACCTGTATAATGCAATTGATAAAAAGGGGTAAAACTGCTTCGAAAACATGTTATAAATTTCCCATTCCGTCAAGCGGTAAATGCTCAACAACGCATTTCCTGACCTAGTCTAAACGACTTTCCTTTCTTTGCTCCGCAGTCTCGCCCATCGCCGTCGTCAATGTTTAACCCCGGAACACTTCAGCATTTCTATCAATGCACATGCCTTTCTTCCTTTCCACATTTCCTCCTTCACCACCGTACTCCCTCAGTTTTCTTTGCCAATATAGACAGTTCGCATTTTTGTCGCACCTGCATTGTCAGATTTTATAAAAAGAAATGCCACAAGGATCTAAAAAAGCAACCTTCTGATTCCCAATTCTGTGCGACTCTTGATCAGAATAGATAAGAATAGCTCACCTCTATCACTTTGTTCTTTAGCTTTTCTTGTCAAAATGGAACTCCTTCCACAGGCCAAACACACCTTGTCCGATTTTAAGACCCAAGCTGCCTTAGTCTCCTGCAGAACTAAATGGGCTGCTCATTTCTGATGGATAAAACTAACGGAACCTTGTACCCTTTCTATTCCTGACTTCACTAAAATCTAACCATTGCTCTTCAGTCGCATCAAAATAGGAAAATAGTAAAATGAGAACTGCTGAGAATGTTTACAGAAGGAGGCACGATACCGATTTTAATTCTGACCAACTTGGAATCTACTAAAGGAGAAAAGAGTTTTGCGCCACCAAAAGTTGATTTAACTGCCAAAAGTACCGTGGGTGTAAGTGGCGAGGTATAAGCATTTCATAATCATGAATGACAGTTTCCATTGTATACTAATTTTAGTTCAGCAAATGTCTTAACAGGATTGTCAATTTAAAGGCTGCCTGTAAAAAAGAAGGAGAAAGGAAACAACACGTGGTTCGCCTGTAGTAAAACTAAACGTTAGTCACTTGCTGAGTGAGCAGTAACTGTTTATTCTAAAAGGAATTGCTAAATTTTCTCTTTGATTCAGCTTGGGCTGAAACTACCAAATCATTTAAAATAAAAGCATCTAACTCTTGCGAATACTTGTTCACAATTACTACACTACTTGCCTACAATTGGGTTCTGGAACTAGTAAACTAGGCTGCTCTAACAAACATCCAGTCACGGTCACGCCAGTGTCGCAATTCTTACACAATCTTTGTTTAGCTGAGAGCGCACAGCGAAGATTTGCTTTAGTGACCCTTTTCACTTTATGGTCTTGGCTAAATCATTTCCTTCTGTTATTTCCTGATTGGCGCACTTCTCGAAGACTACCACCCTTCGATGGCTGCCTTAAGCATGTGCAACAATTATGTTTAATGTCGATCTTATCGTCACTTCTGAAGCGTCTTTGCTCACTGCTACGTCCCCAGTACTTATTATTGCACAAGGATATGTTAGATGCCTCGACGACTGAGGAAGGTCTATAGTGCATGGCCCTGACAGTGAAAATTCTTCTCTCACGCAGTTATTATTGAATATGGTTTAATGTAAACGTCAGAATAAACTGACTGCATCAATGTTCACATTGAAATCCTATAAATCCCAACAGCCAGCTTCATTGAATAACGGTGACCTTGTGCCATACTTTTACCTTCCACAACCCTATCCTTATTCTGTACGCTGCATTCTTTCTCATACACTTTAAGCTTTTACATTCTTAACTTAATTTTCCGACACTTTAATGAAAATCCAGCTTTGTGCGTAATAGTGTCCAGAAGAAAGACAGCACTAATAGATGCAGCACGCTCGTCTTATATCAAACACATGCTTTCTCGCAGAGCTAGTAGCTGCTAAGTTTAGGCAGCCCGCCAAAGAACTCTAGAAAGCAACCAAGCAGGTTTTGGTTATCATGCTTAAAGTGCGCGTATAATACATTAAAATACCTAGTGACTTATAAATGCACACCTAACTGTCGATAATGTGGCGTTACTGTGGCAACATCTAAGTTATCGGAACTACCGCAGGGATATGACTTAACGCAGCGAAATGCAACTTTTGCCTTTCCATATCTATTAAGCATCCTTACTTAATTTTACAGTCAGACAATCTCCCTTAAAAATCTTTAAGATTTACACAAGCACATTCTGCGCATTGGACCTCTTACCCTACTGAGATATCAGTTTAAATCAGGAAGGCAATATCTTCAAGTAAGCACCACTAAAAACCTACGAATTTCGCTCACACAATAGCGTATGTTCGCATTCTGCCAAATACTTTGTGCCAAATGTCTACAAAACAGACAACGCTAAGGCGTCACAACAAGCACTTATTACAAAATAAGTCCGTTAAATAAACACTCACGGATGTGATGCAAACGCACATGAACTAACATCGTTTCGAACGTTGAATGTCCTGCAAAGCATTCTGTACAGTAAAAGCGCACCTCCGAATCCGCCATTCTTTGGGCTGAAGCATTGTATGGCAAAACAAAAATTTAGGGGAATTATGCGCGGGAAGTCAAAGCTGTGGCTGGGGAGCAGCACACGCAGGGGATTATAATCAAGGGGTAGCAGGTGCTCACTCACTAATATGTGTTCCGATGAAATGACTGAGAAACACGCATGGCATACACAGTGTTTCCAGACTGTTCCGAGGATCAAAGGAAGTTTTACGACATGTAAGGGGGCATGCGGCAAAAATAGAGAGGTTTAGCGATCCCCCTTACCTTTCTGATGCCACAAGAGCCACCCGTAGGATCTGTGAGGCGTTTGGCAAATCAGGCAATGCAGTTCCAAGGTGACTGAAAATACGCCATGCATGCGCAAAAGAGGAGGCGAAGATTGTGAAGCGATTTACTTGATTCGACTCATCAATGCGCATCTAATCGTCATTCAGATTAAGTCAGAATCGCTTTGCTTACCACATTTTATTTATGTAATAACCTGACGCAAAAATAGTAGGCATAGACACAAATACTTATTCACAAATACATGAATGCATTCGCACGGAGATATGCATCTAAAAATGATAAATGCCTACCATGAAGCTCGCGATTTAAGTGCTCAAGGCCTGAAATAACGTTGGTGAATAACGCAGAGCAAGCTGTACGAATGTAGAAATGCATTTCAACGGTGAAATTGGCAAGCTGTGCAAAACCTTGCAAAAGAACTTGTGTTGAATTCAACGGCTGAGAAAGTGGACCCTCCGGATCTGTTTTCAGCATTACGTGTAATCAAAACGCGGAGGAGCGGAACTCGTAAACAGGACCAAGATTTTGAGCAATAATGTCATGTGATTAAGATTCATCGTAATGCAAAGACCTTTTCTTCTCTAAGAGCTCTAGTTAAAGATTTAATAAGAATTGTATTTTCTCCTTCCAAGGGATGAAAAGCTGTTTGTCAAGAGTGGTTTTCAATGCACCACGCATTTTCGAGGAGGATATTTTTAGCATGCTCAACCGAAAGCCTCATTATTTTTGCCATCAGAGAGAAAATACTGTTTACTAATCTATAAGGTGTGCAGATGAAATCGAATTCATAAAATGTTTCTTCAAGTGACACAATGCTTGTGATCGTTGGAGATGTCATTGATCCGCTCAATAGCTCTAAACTCCTTGCACCTGCCCAGCAACGGGAATGGAGCACGTTTTAGACTCTTGACTAAGTGTGCATAATACTTGTCGTATTCATCAAGCAATCGAGCATATGATAAATTCAATATGATGCCCATAATCTTGTGGACGAATTACCTACGATAGCTGAACAAATGCAAGCTGACAGAAATCGTTGCATCCGATGAAGAGCGCAGCTACTCATTAAATCCAAGCTTAGTTTTCATTTATTGAGAATAATATTTAGTGCTGAGCCAATACGGCATGTTTCGAGTGGTTTGCGCTTTGTGGTCCTCATTATGAGTCAAATGCTTTTCGATGCTAGACAAATCAGCACTCGATAGCGTCATGCTGAAGTTACGGCTGTCT
>JADWOT020000005.1:90100-176754 GCA_036345935.2 Taenia hydatigena
GGTAAATTTATGAGATCTACAGGCTCAGCGCAATCACAGTAAATTTATTTTCAGTCATCTTATTTGTACACGTGTTATTAATGTTTTTGCAGCGCCTTTATTTGCCCGTCGAATAAATTTATAGCAACGATATGGTATTTATCGATGTGTTCCCATCCTACTGAATTCATCAAACCTGCCAAGCTCAAACGTCATGTGCTAATTTATCAAGATTGCTCTGAACTGCCCCTGCAGTAGGAGTCTATGGTGGTCATCTACCTAAATTTGCTTGCCTTTCTAGTGAATGGAACCCTGCGATTGCTGGCGTGTTGAGTTAGAAGGGTGTAGAACCTTCTACTAAAGTCGTGTACTACATCAAAAGCATTTATTATTTTTGATTCGGGCAATCTTGAGGCAGAAGGCATGAATGCAACCACTGCTTGAGATGCTGACGAGTCGTCCGGTTTCGATGTGTACCATTGAGTTGGCCCACCTGGACAATAGTGTGACCGTTCCGGCTATGTGAGTGTGTTATTTCCTCGACATTGACCTTCTTTCAGATTACCCTTAGACATCCAGGACATGGTTTGCACGATCTTGATCGAAACTACCTTTGCTATTACGTCGTATGCATGCATGTATGACGTGTGTTTCTAAGCGCCAAATCACGGTTAGCAAAGTAATTGTTTGCATTTTTAAGAGTAAAGTCAATAAATGATTATTGTCTTTTCTGGTTCATGAGCTGGGATTAACCTGTTTGATCAACCGACTTAAGGTTGTGTGATTATCTAGACAACGCAAGTATAGGAGTCTCGTGGTGGTTTTTCCTGTCAAACAAGCAGGCACTAGTTGTGAGCTTAAGGCGCAGTGCTTCTGTAACTTATCCTCTGTGTTGCCATTGCCTTCTTGTGGTTGAGAATTACCAAAACTTTGGTCTAGTTCGCTAAATTACCTTTGGGTGTGACCGTATCAAATCTGGAGGCTTGTCGAGCTTTCGCAAATAAATGGTATAGAATTATATTTATAAGGGAAGTGTTAAATCCAAGCAACAAGCTACACAGTTTTGTGACTTGACATTTTTTCGGCAGCCTAACTTGGGAATCTGGTCTTTTGTTGCTGTCAGACGTCTGAATTGGTTCCGAAATGCAAGCACAATTGTTTGAGTTCATTTTGGCGTGGACGACAGGGCAAGTACCCGGTCATCTGCAGAAAGCAGTCATTTTCGTTGACTACAGACATTTCCGCATTCGTAGCGCTGTCTTTTTGCAGTGCCCCTCTATCTGCCACAAGGGTGTTGCACCAAGTCTCCAGAACTTGAAATCACCACTTTGGTAGTAGCGGTACCTCAAAATCGCGCCAATTCGTGATTGTCCCCATTGCCAGCACTCTGGTTTCCTTCATGAGTGACATGATTCTCCCTCTGTGGTGACATCGTCTGCAGGTCTAGTCAAGCCACTGGAGACTATGGTTGCTGAAAGGATGTAAGCTACCACTTCCTATTCTTGGTCTGATTTTAGAAGCTCGCACATGAAGCGCCTACGGGTTAAGGCAGTCGAAAGACTTTTCCTCTCCTACAGTAGTCCAATGCTCCTATTCCACTCACGTGTGCAGTCCGTATCAGTTAGAAACAGGTGGCGAAACCGAAGCTCTCGAGCGAAATGGATGGGTGTGCGGGTAGATGAGTGGCTTGTGCTTGCCTCATCGATCGCCACGTTGCTGACTGAATCGGTCGATTAATCGATGAGTCGATTTAGAAAAGGCCTGAAATGAATAGGTATAGAATGTTGAACACCACCGGCAATCACTCCTTAGTTGATCTGGTGGAATATGAAAAGGGCAGAACAGGAAAGGCAAGCTGGATGAACGCATGAGTTCTTCAAATCGCCCTAGTGGGTGGCTTGAAAATACAATGCTCTGGCGTACCAGGACCAGACAACAATAAAAGCACAGGGTATGCACGAAGCCCACTAAGACGTCATGTGACCGGGATGCGGGCATTGAGCACACTCCGGGATTAGCTCATGTTGCCGGACTGGGTGGGCAAAGGCTCGCTAATCGATTATGAGCCACTGCAGAAATGCAGCCCAACAGCAAAGCTTGACGATGTCTAGACTTATCTTGGTTTTGGAAAACAAAGGGTGTAGACAACCCAAGACCCATGTCCTGTCACTCAAATATCGAATGCGGAAATTGAGTCACACGGAAAAACTGTATGGTCTAAAAATGCCTGTTGGGTAAAGCTGGAGTGTGAAAAGGGGAATGGGTGGGGACCTTTTCTACAGCTATGACTTCGACAAGTCGCAAGATATACCCTATTCCATGATCTGCTTGATTAATGAGGCAGAGGGGAAGGAGGCTGTGTGTACTCTGAGACTGTCTTTATCGGCGGTGTCATCCCTCCCCAATCGATCTAGTAGAAGTCATTAAATCTACAATTCGACCTCTATTGATACCAAAGGCCCTATCATGCCACTGCCTGACCTCTAAAATTGAATAAGATCAATATCTAGCCTACAATTGACCCGCATTGACAATAAGGTTGCTGGTTTTGAGTGAGTTGATCTAGAATTCGATTTAGAATAGTGTCTAGGACCTCGTTTTACGTTGCGACTAAAATTAAATCCAACACAGTGATTGCTTACAATTGACAAGACACTTGGAACACGTGATGCAGTAATACTTCGAATTCTAGCAATCGCGTATCGCCTTATTGTCGCGTAATTGTGGGCCTGCCTCACTGTCGATAGAAAGTGTTAAGCATTTTGGATAATCTTTTCTGCCTATCCTCACGCTGTAATTGCTTTTCATTTGGGGCCTAGTCACACATTAAAAGGTTTATTATGCATGAATTAAGTGGATAAATGCCCCTCGCCTTTTTATTATACCATGTTGTGGGAAACGACACATGTAAATGAGTGCCTAAAATGGCATATAGCACTGTCTAACGATGTTCAATGTAAGCCCTAACTGCAGTGAGCTAGAGCGATCTCTTTTTTTATTTGAAGATGATGAAATACTTGTGAGGAATGGATAAGGCGCGTTTATTTTATGTCCTATTTGAAGGCAAAAGAACGGAATGCAAATAAACAAAAGTTTGTGCAAAATATTGGCTGATACATATAACTAATGATAAACTTCATTTAGTAATATACCATGCATCGCTCCAAAAACGGAAATAAATATAGATACAAAATATGCCTACAAGTTTCAAGACATAAGTCAATTGCGGATTGCATTTTACGTTAGTTGAAACAAGTCTTTATTTTAACTAGTTTACTCATCATTTTTTGAGGTCATTAGCGGTAACTGCTTTCTGTCTAACCGATATATTTAATTCGTTGCTGCAATGCACTGTCATGGTGATGGCAAAGGTGCGCAATGTAATTTTGAGAACTCGTCTTAATTATTGAGGATTACTTGGTGAACTGGCGTTGCGGCATAGGAAACTCACAAGAATGCATTGCGTCTGACTGAAACATAGTTAGATGCGCATGGACCCCTTAGCGATTGATTCTGAATCAGAGTCGCTCCGTTGGCATTACTTCGCACATGACTCAGGTAAGAATAAATTGCATTTCATGGTTTATTAGCTAACCTCTCATGCATAAATTAACAATAGCCACTCACTCAATACTTCGGCTTTACCCTTTATTCCCAAGTTTTATTTATTAGTGGGAAGTAAAGTTCCCTTACACAAATTGCTGAATCGTCTACATCTGCAAGGTGTGTTTAAAAATGCTAGTCAATTCAAGTTATTTGATTGCTACCGGGTTGTAGTTGGAGGCCTTTGAGGCGAAGGGAAAAAATTGCAGCACACATGTGAAACAATGCTATTCCTACTTTGATCGGAAACTGATCCCAGCAAGACTCTTATCGATGGTTTGCTATGGCGCCAAAAAGGCAAGGATCCTGTTCAACCACAACATTTTGTCTTGCGGCTGTAAAAAGAGTTTGATGTGACGAAAATGGCGGAAAGTGCAAATATCAGCTACGTCATGCTTTTTGCTCTAGTCTAAAATTAATTAAGGTTCGGCAACAAAGGTTAGGTTATTTCCGTTCCATGTAGTTGCAGTTCAATTGTAAGACATTTACTGTTTGGGGATGGCCGCAGTGTAATGCCAATGATTTAGATACGAAAATTGCGATAGCATAGGCAAACAGCTATGACATATTTCCCTGGTTGCTATCTGCACTTATTTACTTTCGTACTCAGCTCCTTCTTTCGTCCCTGGCAGCTATGATGTTTCTCGTGTTGCACGATATAATTTAGACACCGCCGATAGTCGAGGAAGCCTCTTTGGTAAAGAAAGCTGAGATGACACAAGCATATAAAACTGCGTCATATTCTGTTCAGTTAGGCCCAGAATTGTAGAAATCGAATCACAGCAGCCTATTCGATTTAGTAATTACTTGCAGCAGTTTTCGTATTTTGTTGCGAAAACCAGACTTTGGTCGATGGTAAGGGCGCCTAAGTTGGTGCAAAAAATGATAATGCGCGAATGCACACACTCAAACAATCGAGTTCCTCTGTGCATGTTTCTTTCTATGAATCATTTTAGCAAGGGTCTAGAGCACAGTGCTTTTGTTCCCTTTTGACTCTACGTTGATCAAAAACGAAGGTTAGCATATTGCTCCCTTCTGTAATTGTTTGCGGCAGATCTCCTGATAAGATCTGACACTTTTGGTATGCATGGTGTGTGAGTAGCCAATTTTGCAAAAGAAAGTTGCGATAGCACATAAATCTGCAAATTCACTCCATGAATGATCAGTATTAGGACTCGATAGCAGGTTTCCTGCTGCAAATGCTCGCGGTAGTACTCACTTTGCAATCCCACAATTCAGGTGTGGCCGAGGCAACGAATTCAGGACTAGCTGGTGTGCAGAGCTCCTCTCATTCTTATCCATGCTGTTCCAGAATTGATCAGAATCAAGAATTAGCAGCTCGACCTCTTTTCAAAGAGATCGCAACACTGTTCATTTTAAAATGTCTATTTTGGCAAGGAAAGATGGAAGGTTACGGGCATAGATCGCGATCACTCAGAAATGAGATTCAGCAACTTACTTCAATCTGCTAGTCCTTGCAGCATTTCTCATTATAAAATCTAAAGTGTAAATTGTCTATATTTGCAAAGAAAACTGAGAGAGTAGGGTAATAAAAGATGCAAAAGTAGGGTAAAGTATGCGCGCTCATGCCAAAGCTAGAATGGTTCAGATTGGAACAGTAACGACACGGATGTGTAAGAATATGGTACAAAGAAAGCAAATTCGGTTAGGGTAAAACAAGCAGTGCATTTTCAAGAAAAAAATAGTTTGCTTGACGGATTAAGAGCATAGTATATGCTCCCCAAACTGTTTTCTTCCCTTTTAGCAGTGGCATTATGCAGATACTTTACTCTTTCCACCTCTGCTTTTACTTTCTCTCTCATCTAGTCCACGATCCATTTTGGTGCCATTCTCACCCTTTACCCTACTTGATGTCCGTTGTAAATCACATGGGAAAGTAAACCTATGACCGACCGCTTTGAGTGGGCCATTAATAATTCCGAATTCGTTCACATTTCACTTAGTTACATGGATGGATGAGTATGTGAGTGAATAGTTTAGGGATAGAAGGAAAAAATAAATAACACCGTGCCACAGCACTGTGTAGAGTTATCCCATGGAGTTTATTTCCAATCCTCTCTTCCCCTTCCTTACCCTCACTCATTTCATTTTGACGGCTTCCCATCCCTCCACTTCTGCGTCAATCATTCTTTTGTCTCTTTTAGCCAAATATTCATGCTAATTTACTACCACCTAAGAAATGCATTTACTGCTATTGCCTTTCGTAATGCGTGGCAACAATTTTGGAATACACATCAAAAACTCACATTCGCTAGATTCGTACCAATCCTGACGAGGTGAGTCATCGATTTCCTTAACTGACAGTATCTGCTTGACTTAATTGTCGACTTTCTCATTTCCAAGGTAATTTAAGTAATGCTTGTGCCGTTCCCTCTTCGATATCGTTGTTAAACTCGAAATTCTAAGGCGGTTGAGAATTCTGCATAGAAAAGTACTTCTGTCAACTGGTTCATTACTTGTTACT
The DNA here is from genome assembly GCA_036345935.2 of Taenia hydatigena. Classification (NCBI taxonomy): domain Eukaryota; kingdom Metazoa; phylum Platyhelminthes; class Cestoda; order Cyclophyllidea; family Taeniidae; genus Taenia; species Taenia hydatigena. Next base: position 96,168 of record JADWOT020000005.1, read on the forward strand.
TTCAATGCATCGCTTTGATTGACGGACGCCTTTATTTTATGTTGCTTGTGCAGGTGCGGAACAGTGGCGACACAGGGGACAAATCGCCCAAACCTAGCGTGAGAGCTTTCGCCAGTTTCATGTGCCACATTCACTTCATTCTGAGATGAGAGAGAAAGCAGAAGAGCCACAGCAGAGAAAAAAGCAATCAATTATCGCCTACATGCGTTTGTAATCACCAGGTAAGCAGCCCAATGTCCATATTTCACTCTGGAAGCACTGTAGCACGGTACGCGAGACTAGGCTAAACTAGATCTGACTGGATTATACTGGATCGGAACAGAGCAGACCAGTCACCTCGGCTGGATTATAACAGGCTTGCATAAAATAGGAAAAGGAAGGTGGACAGGACTGTCTGATCTATCGTGTATGCCTCATCCTTAGAGGCGCCTCACACGTTACCATTAAAGTCAACTTAAACACTAGAGTTTTGCCCGCCTAATAAAACCAACACAACTCCATGCCATGCGATCTGAGGTCTTTTCCTTCTTTATTGCAGATATTAAGGATGATGACGCCTTTGAAATGGGTGTAGAGGAGCTCTCCAGTCTACGTCTTCAACCTCATGCCCCAATCAAAAGCATCCTCGGAGAGTGTGTCCTTTACCTCCTCCTACGTTCAATAGGCTCTCCACAATTATCTCCCACCGTGTGTTTCATTTATTTAACTTAACTGGGAAAGGAGTGAATACTCCGTGCTTTTCAGTTTCTTACCTTTATTTTCCGCTTTCATCTCTCTCATCTCCCCTTCCTCCAAACTCATCATCAATTCTCCTCTGCCTTCTCTTCCTACCTCATTGGCTGCTAGCGCTCTCTTCGTAAGTTCCCCGTCATCTCGCCACAGGACTTACTCCCGATTATGACATGATTAAATAAAGCAAAGATTCATAACCTAGATCAGGCTTGCACAGATTACACTGGATCTGACCAAATCACGCTCTACTCAAATCTTTATCTTGTCTACGATTTCTTTCCTTCTGTCTCTCTTTTGTCCTACACCACGCCGCCTCCCTTCCTCCACTCACCTCTTCGAGAGCGAAGGTGAGCGTATCGCTTCCACTTTGCGATTTGTAAACTGGTCAAACTCACCTGCTTATATCACTGCCTAATTCTTTTTCCTTTAGTAGGGAATGTCTCTACCTGGTGTTCTACAATAATGGATGAGAATGCAAGCTTCCAGCCCTTGATCGCCTTCTCCGTCCTTCCCCCATGCATCTGCACCTATCTGTCTGTTTGCCCAAGTTTGGGTGTGTCATTGCACACTTTCATTTCCGCCCTGTTGAGGAGTCGCCTTAATTAATGTCGCGCAAAACAGGTAGAAACGTGTGCGTGTATGTGTGCTTGAGTGTATGTGGGTGCGAAGGTGCACTCGTTTCATCCTCGCCTCCTAACTCATCCTTCCAGACGACCAACTAGGCAGTTCCATCCTTTAATTGTTCGTTTCGTGTTTAGCCAGCCGTTCATTTAATCTCAACTCCACCCGCCGCCAACACGATATCACTTACACGCCTACCAAATCGCTTCACCACATTTAATCGCATTTTCCCTCCTCTAGCTCCCCTACTTCCTTTCTTTCCTCAGACTGAAGTGGACACGGCACATAAGACTGGCAAATACTCTCACGTCTGGTTGAGGCAATTCGTCCCCTGTGTCGCTACCATTTTGTGTTGCCTATGCGGGTCTGGAACAAAGGGTCCGTCAACCAGGGCGATGCGGCACAAGCAACAAGTAACGAATCAGATGGCAGATCTGATATTTTACGATTGCAGAAGTCGCGATCAAGGAGTTGTAGTGCCTCCTACTAATCCTTTTATTATTTCGAGTCAAATAACAATATCGGAGGGGAAACGACATAAGGAATAGGAACTAGGAAATCAAAATATTTTTACTACTAGGTTAAGTTTTGGTGGCAGGATGTTCGCTTCAAGTATAACCAGCCAAGCTCTTTGACCCATAGGCGATGCCTCTGTGGTTCATGCTAACAGTGTTCTAGATCCCCTGTTCGTCATTTACAAGGGCAGCATTTGTGGGGACTTCTTTATTCTTCTACCCGTCCCTTCGACTACGCCAAATACGCCAAAGCTGCTTGTTTTGAGACATCTTTATTGTCTTTGACAATGCGTTAATAGAGAGTGCATTAATAGGGAGCTGTGGGACGGCGTTTGCCGGTGCCGGAGGATTTGCGTTGTGTTCTTGCCGCCCACCCAGGAGGTATGTTTCAAGACGTATCGGCCTAGCCAGATGGGTTGCCGCCGGGCCATGCCAGTAGCCCTGACCCCTCCGTTCGCTGAATTTTATTCCACCACAACGCAGAAGAAAAGCCTACGAAATGAAGGCAATTAGAATTGACGTGTACATACTCATAGTATGAGCTCCATTGGATTTATTCTTGAGATGCATCACACCTTGCGAATCAGAGTGCAGTGGAACATCGGAGTCTCGACACTTGATTCGCAAGAGTGATTCCAATAGAGCTCTTACAATGGGCCCATACACGTTAAATGTAAATTGTCTCCATCCTGAAGGCCCTTTTACAGCCTAACCATGTTTGAATGCGGATGCGTCTGCGCGCTTTGGTGATTGCCGCATCTGATAAACTTATCAAGGAAAGCAGATATTTTGAATCAGCCATGAAGATAGAACTTGGGAAATGACTTGAAGCTAAACGCTGAACATAAGTAGAGAGGAGAATGCGCGAGCTGTAAAACATCGTCCAAGGTAGGCTCGAATCGTCCATGACGTTTTGCTTATGTAATGATTGGCAGATGACAACCGAGCATTTGTCGATGAGACCAGCTAAGAGCGCTGGTCTTGCGTTGATGCGTTCTCGACCTTTTTCTGATGACCACAAGGATACCCTTGATTGCGGCTTACCCACACTCTTGGAGCACAAGTCCTACAGACTAAAAAGCTGTATCACACCCGTGGCAAACCAGCTTGAGGAGGTCTAGTCGAAGAACCGTTAATGAGAGACATAGTTGGCATTATACTCGGCTGCAACGCCGCGCAATTGGTGCGGTCCGGCAGAAAATCCGATTTTAGATGGCTTTATGTTGAGGTTTATGCTGATGCAAGCTGAGAGCTCATGAAAGCCAGCTAAGACGCAATTGCCATATAATGCAGTTAAACACTTTGATTTTTTCTTTCAAACATGTGAAAGCAAAGAAGTGGAGGTGTAATTATGTCACAAAAAGACTTCCTCTGTGCGTGTAAAATAAGGTGCCAGTGCTTTAAATTTAAGTAGCGCTTTCATTGTAATGATACAGGACCAAATATTGACGATTTCAACTTCTGTAGAGTTACGAAACCAGTGCATAAGCGTTACCTGGAATTCACTACCTGTTCCTATGCATACCTATCACAGTCGAAATTCTGTCTCAGTGGATTCAGACTGGACTGGTGTTTGATGGATCTAAATAGGCTAAAGTGGCCAATGCGTCAATTGCTTTCGAGAATAAAGGTGACTGAATCCGAACATCTGCCTGCACCTCATCAGCACTTGTGCTGTCTTGAGTCGATCGAAAGTAGGTCCATCCAATTGCATGCATCATGAAGAGCTCTTACATCAATCCAAAATATCTTTTCTCTTCAACTTTTCCCAACCAAGCATTTTAATGCCATCTCTTGCAACTTATGCATTGCCAATCCCATCCTCTTCCAACTCTATGGATGAAGTCTCGCCAAATTATGCTTCAAGGCGGACACAATAAGCAGATTCGTGCATTATGTTTGTCTGCCAATCCATTAAATTAGTCATTTCGTTCTTTAGGCAGTAAAAACGAACCACTTTTGCAGTTTCGTGCTTCATCGATAACTTCTGGCATCGCGACACCTCCCGCCATCGTGATCATACTTTTTCGCTACTTCCTAGTGAGACTTACCTCACAGTGTGCAAATCCCTTTAGTGGTGTCATCAACCAATTCCGCACCCCTGTTTAACCAATCCCAAGCACAAACAAGTCCATGTGACTACCCCTGATGTGAAGATATTTGATGCCCTCGGGCGCCTTTATTGTAATGAATGAAACAGCCAGTAGGTTGATTTTTGCGCAGAGTCTTTTGCTGCACTTCAGGTAACCATGTGATTATACAGATGCTTGCAGTTGTTTACTGAAGACTGGAATGACTACTTCCCATGCCACCATTTGTGTTGGATATCATCAAAATGCAACCAATTTCTGCTACAGAACTTAATGGCTTATGAAATCAACAATGTTCGACGCTCTTGGATTCTCTGCTTTCAATTTTCACACTTTGTGCTGAATTTAGAGGAAGCTATTTTAAATTTCACCTAATTATAAACCAGAAATTTGCAGTCGTGACTAGAGCGAAAACCGTGAAAGTGATTTTAATCAAAATATGCATCTTAGGTCGCTACCATTGGCAACTTATTCAAGATTTTTCTTCCATTTTCTCCTTTTTACCGCTAGGATCAGCATGAATGGAGTGCTAAGCTCGCTCTATTACCAATGCACATGCAAGAAACAAGAACATATAGTGCAAAATCGACACTTTAGTAAAAAGATTATTTCCAATCATTACATATCCTTCTTGACAAGTCATCATGTCAAATTACTTAAGGTCATGGTCATAAGGTACAAGGGAGGTGCCAGATTGCGTCCGAATCCCTGAATGGGCGATGTTTTGAACCGTCGGTAACTGACCGACTTCATTTCGCCTCCTCAAATCTTAGTTTAAATTTTACTCGATTTAAGCTTTAATTAGGCAACGTGGCCTCCCATAAAGGGTGATTGGGACGGTTATTCCGCAATTTGCAAGTTTTTTAATGGCTAAACTTAATGCAGATGTGAACACCTATTCCGCCAGGGCAAAATTACTGAAGTGATGTCTGCTCACCTCACTGAGTTGAGTTGTACTCCAGCCGTGAGTTCCGTCACACTCCGCTCACCTGGAGAGTGTGAATATCGATCTGGAGACACTGGGTTCAAGGAACGTCCTACGCCAATATGCTGGGCCTTCTTTTAATCTCCATTTATGGATCTTCTGAATGTGTTCTAATCCGTCTTTTGACTGGTGTAGGCTTAAAGGTGCTTGCAGTCAGAACCCTACGAAGGTATTCGTAAGCCAATTAGCGTAGTCAATCGCTACACTTGCAAAGGGAGCATGTTTTGCTGGCCCAATGGTAATAACACGATCACTGTGTCATTATTGGCTTGTCGACGAAGAAAGAATGGATTGCATTGGTCCAGGCGAGTGGATAATTGGCACCTGAAGAGCAAGCAATCAATGTAGTACTTTATTTGTTAAAACTACTGGTTTCGGCCTAGGACACAGAGGTGGTCGTATTGCCCTAGCTGCCTATTTCCCTTTGTCCGTTGAATATATATATTCTACCCTGGCATTCTGCCTTCTTTTGCATTCGAGGGAGCCTCGAGACGCTACATTGGTGGCAGCGGGAAGCAAACCCGACTCTATAGGGTTACCATCCCGATTTCTACCGCCTGTGGCATGTTGCAGCGGTGGGAACGAAGTGCATGTGCTACGGATGGGCCACGAACGACGTCCGCCTCCGGCATCTACCCCCTCTCCGTGTTCTACAAGAAAGCTATCAACAACCGAGGCGACGCTAGCCATGGACCATGCGGAAAGTTTCGTTCCGAAGATTACCCCTAATATACTTGCTTAAGGAGATCGGCGTGCTAATGCTCCCCTACGGACTTACTGATAGTCGGCAGAACGACTTATTCTGAACTTTGTTTCCAAGCCAAACGAAACTCGAAGTGCAATGCACTGCCATGAGTGATGACTGGCTTTGGTGTCAAGCGTCGCCTCAATCGCGTCGAATGTCGGCGACTGGCATGGTTAGCTCGAGGGTGCTTCTTGCAGCACTGAGTATGTTGTGATGGCTGACACGGGAGGTGTATGAAGGGGCGCGTCGGGGACGACGCTCAAAAGAAAAGAGGGGCAATGGAGTGTTTTGTTTGTTTGTACTACTGGTTTCGGTCAAAGTCACAGAGGTGACCGTATTGCCCTAGCTGCGTATGCTGGCCTCCGGGCCATGCCAGCAGCTTATTTCCCTCTGTCCGTTGAGCATATATATTCCACCCTGGCATTCCGCCTTCTTTTGCCTTCGAGGGAGTCTCGGAACGCTACAATCAACATGACGTGTTCGCCTTTTATATCGGATGGTTAAGGTGTAATTGTATCCAAGCCACGTTATTTTGGCAATGTTTATTCTCCAGAATTCTGCCCAGCCACATCTGGAGGTAATGTAATCGGCATATTGGAGGTGAAGATTTAGCCAACATTCAGTTCTAACTCTCTATCCTTGTAAGATGTTATGTCTTAGTACCTTACCAAAAAGCGAACAATGTGTTTGCCGCTTTGTTTGGTTGTATTGCGTTGTAAATCTGCACTGAAATTTCTAGTTGCTAGCATGGCCTAGAGGCCACACCACCCAACGAAGGTACAATAACCACTCAAGTGATCGCAGTTAAGTCTAAAAGCTAGACAAAAAACAGAAGTACAGGTTTTATGCTGAATATTTTTTATTAAAATGTCAGAACCTAGTGACATTGTGTTTGATTAAATTATAAACAACTGGTCAAGCTCTTTGCTGTCCACAGATAATATTTCTGCAGTTCGTGCAGGGATCTCTACTACTAGCTTCCCCATCCCTGCGACTAAGTCGAACACTAGAAGGTTGAAATCTGGATGGTTCTTCCCTTTCCTTCTCTTCCATTCTTCCGCTCTTACTATTATTATATGTTGAAGGCACATATGGAGCAACAATATTAGGAAGTCTGTGCCGAGGATATATTTGCCTCCAAGGAGCAACCACGCTACTCTACGACCAGGTTAAAATTATTCTTCCATCTTTGGTCTACAAAGCACATTTAAAGGATATAAGCATTGCATAAACGCTCTGAGGCCTCTTTACCGCCTTGGACAAAAGGATGGATAGATGGCACACCAAACTGGGGTCGTGAGACAGACTTAATTAGCGCTGAGGGATTCAAGATATGTGTAATAATTAATTCGTTAAATGCGCTTTGTAGACAAGAGGCGGGAAGTCAAATTGGAACCACGTGACGGAGCAGCGCGGAGAGTCGCTGGAGCGTGGCACGTCCTCGGCCTGAACCCCCACATCTCGCCTAGCTGTATTTATCACCCCATATATATAAAAGATGTCAAAACGTACGCAGACTTCTACTATCAAGGGTGACCGGAAGGGAGAGTGTAGCGTCCCGAGGCTCCCTTGAAGGCAAAAGAAGGCAGAATGCCAGGGTGGTATATATATGTTCAACGGACAGAGGGGAAAAGGCTGCTGGCATGGCCCGAAGGCCAGCCCACGCAGCTAGGGCAATACGGCCACCTCTGTGACCTTGACCGAAAACGGCAGTTCTAACAAACAAAGTACTACAGAGAGAAAAGACCCTCTACGATATGCTCTTGCTTCTTGTCTGAAAGGTATATTTAAAAATCATAAGTAATGAACTATTATATCAATTTCGACTAGTGTGAACCGAAGGAAGATTAAGGACAAAACAATAGATTTCACATGCAAAAATTTTTAAAATCATGGTAGAAATTCCAACTTTTGACTTATTATTAACCGGTCTATGTTCCAAAAATCATCAGAACTAATAAATATCGTATTTAAAATCTCGTGCACATGTCTTGCAAAATATTGTGCTTGCCAAACAAGTTTATATTTGTTTTCAATTCGCAAGCTAAAAATTCTCATGACGTGGTCTCCAACTTTGAAAATGAGTGCTGTGAATGTCACCTTGCTTTATTAGTACCCAATACCCCTTTCGTGTATTTAGCGGCATGTATGAAAGTTTGGAATTTTGTCTGGTCGTGGTTGTGCGTGGGTTGCCATTTACCCTGATGAATGCAGGTATGTGAGTATCCACTGTTAAAATTTTCGATATATTTCATGCATACACACAATCAAACATGTATATTGACTCGAAAGTGTGGCTAGTGCCTTTCGAGTCTTGTTGAATCCATGGTGTGTGTAATTTTGGTGATGAAATACTCGAGTTCTCTTTGGTCATTTAGTTAAATGTTGGTGCGGACTGCGTCTATTTGCCTTGAGCACTTTTTACATTTGGGCGGTGTCAGTTAATCATGGCTGTTTAAAGTCCTTTTCAAATTTTGACGAAAGGTGGAGGGTCGGATTTTTTATACTGGCTACCAGTTTTCGATTTGTTGGCAAAAAACCGCATATCGAATTGATGCGTTCGTTACTTAAGTGCTGTCGAAGTATTCTCCAGCACAACGCTGAGCTCAACACTGTGAATTTCGGTCATTGCAGCGGTCGAACGTGAGGGTCCACTTATCAGATGGCGCCTCGTAGGACCTCCTTTCCCGTGCTTCAGTCGATGAATGAATCCTCGGTTTCAATGACAAGTGAAACTGAGGAATTGCATGCTGACTTCGGTGAGGAAAGGAATAATTTTGACTCTTGTGATGGTGACGGACCGGTTTTGGTGCAACGAGTGATGGCATAATATCAGAAATCGTCTCAGCGTAGATGTGAGAAAAGATGCGAAATAATTTGGACTCGAAAATGTCGGAATAATGAGTCAGTGCTTTATTTTCTCACCGCAATGTCGAATCATTTTTTTATGTGGGTATTTGATTTCTCCCTGGGCAAATCACATGCTTTTAACAGCAGCTAGCCAATGCTATAACAAAATTAGCTACGTTTGTTGAGAAGTTGGAAGGACACAATTTCTTCGTTTCCATGACAGGGTAAATGCCTCCTCTGAGCGATGCAGTCATTGGTGCGTCAAAAGAGTTGGCGCTCTTTACCCATGAATCTTGTCGTCCATGGGGCGGGGAACTGTAGTCCCATGGCATCGAGTATGTGCGTGAATACGAACGCTTAAAAGGTCGCGGCTTCGGTGCGACTCTGGATGTCACGAAATTGATTCCTTCCTCGTCCCTTATCTCGGTCATGGTTGCAGCTGAGGTTTTGGTGATTTTGCCGCCTTGTAGGAGCTGCGGTAAGCGTCCGCCCTCTGCTTGCCAAAGTTATATGTGCTTGATGGATTGATTATCGCAAATGGGCCTAATGCCCATTCTCGAACGTGTTTTCCTTTTTCGTTACAACCGACTAACTAATCTCCACTTCGCCGTCATCCTCACTTCCCTTACAGACAAGGAGTGCGATGCGGCAAGGGCAGTGATCGACACCTGGCCCTTGAACCAACAGGTCTATACCACCTTGCACGTCTTACTGCGGTATCATCATTAGGGCTGTCAACTCGGGATCGCTATCAATCTCCTCCACATCTCCGTCTCCCTATGCCGCATTGTTGGAATTAGCGCTCACGCAGGTGCCGTCTCTAGTATGGATGCACACACTCATCGCGTCTTTGGCCTCGTCTTTCCCACTGTGCGTCTCTTTGACCAAATTTCTCATTCAGTTGACGACTCTTGCTCACCAACTCTACTTTGTTTCTGATGGCGTGGATCTATGACGGCATTGAGAAGTGGCAGGTCAATGCCGCTACCGAGTCGCTGATGACTCTTATTGCTCCTGAAATCGAGGGCACCAATGCTCATTGTTTTTGCTGTCCTCACTGCTTCCTTGGTGCCTTTTGGTGCGGCTATGAATTTGGTGACGGGGTCCGCCAGTATGGTATCGGGAGTCCAGACACTTGTGGTGGTGGAGATAAGTGTGATTTCTGGGGACGGTGAGACTTGGAGCCCAGTTGGTTCATTTGCTCGTTGTGTTGAAGAAGAGGAAAGGAAGGGATTTCGAAACGCCTGCTTTTCCCTGAACTGCAAGTCTTCTCCTTCCTATTACAAATGTTGATTAAATTAAACTAGACCTCTATCTGGCCAAAATATTTTTTCTCCTTTTTAAAGCTTGCTGAATTGCATTGAAGACCGCCCTTATTAGGGTGTTACTTGTTTGTGGCTTCCTATTTTCCATTGCTAATGCTATGCGTCGTGTATCCAGTGTGGTGCTAAAATTTCAAAGTATTGAGACTGCTGAATGATCGTTAAATACGGGAGATTGTAGTCTGCAATGAACTTGTGTTGAGACCACTCAGCGAGATGACCCGCATTGTATGGAATCACCGGTTCTAGACTCATCATTTCAAGTGCTGTTGGTTCCGATTTTGCGTCGTGATCACTAACCAGCCTGTTCCTAGAAATTCCGAATTGCAGTTTTTTTTTACGGCATGCAACCTATCCTTCGTCGTTGTCAAGTGTCTAGCGGGTTCGAATAGCTAAATTCCAACAGTGTTTTCCATGTTATTACTTGAACTCTTATCCCTACCGAGTCACGAAAAACTCGATAGCGTGCGTCCGTTTCGATGCGGTTCTTCTTGCTGTTCTCGCATTGATTTCCCGTACTCATTGGCTAAAACCAATTGAGGTGTAAATTGGTCCGAAGGTTGAAGCGAAGGCCAGCTTGTTGTCTAGTTTTAGCATAGTATTTGGTGAATGAGCGTCAGGTGGTAGTAAAACGTATCCCTTCTTACCAAATGATTTGATGAGTTTGATTTTGGTGACTTCAAGGCAGTTAAAGGGCAGTACACTTAAGTGGACCCTTAGCACTAAATAGAATAAAGTTGCAAATCTTTTTTGTCTGGACTCACTCTGGATCAACGCGTTAATAGCAGTAAACAGCGATGTGGGACGTGAGTGATGGTGCAACAGTTGATTTACCTCCTCCTCAACATTTAAGCAGATTGATGGACGTTGACCGCATGACTGCCACGTGGATGCAGACAGTAGGGTTGGCAGTTCATGAAAATTTTGATTCCATGATGGGAAATGGCCTGTGCTGCCACGACCACTAGGCAAATAAACACTTTATTACCGGTTATCACTCAACCATCCACATACCGGTCACTTCACCGTTCTAGAGCACTCGACACTCCGTTTGAGAGGCGATGATTTATGTGTATTGGTGTGTGTGTGTGTGTGTGTGTGCGTGGTAGAATGTGGATGCAGTTATTCGCGGCGATTTGGTGACTTAGAGCAGACCAACGAAGCTTATGTCAGAGATCTACCTGATCGGTAGAATTCGATATAGCTGGAAGGCGCTCGGATGGAACTTCTTGAAAACAGTAAGGGCTAGTGAATCATTGCTGGATCACTAGCTCAATGGGAGGGCGACATGACATGCTAGAGTAATATACTTCCTCTCCTCGTTCTTCCTATTCCTTTCGTAATGTTTCTTCAAGCTCTTTTTGCTTAGCTCTAGTTATTGGTGTCGGAAATTGGCTGAAAAGCATAACAGCATTGATGATTCGAAGACTACAGTAGCATTGGAGAAAGATTGACTGGGTGCTGCGTTTTGTTTTTTTGGTGACAAAGGCAAGAATCGTGCAAAGCTTATGCACTATTGAGAGGGGCTTGGATTATGGACTGAAGTGTCGCAGTGATGATGATGTGCCATAAAATGGACTTGGCGCTTTCTTGATTTTGCAAAGCACCTCGGCAAAAGTTCCTACACAGTTGCCAATTTAGTTGGCTAATGATTGATAATCGACTTGGTCTTATTAGTGGTTTGGCATTTGTGTGTGTATCTGGAGGTTCCGTAAGCAGGCATTTCTGGTCCTCCTGTGGTCCAATTTTGCCTGTGTATCTCAGATGTCATCGCGTTATTGCTCATTAAATAACTTTGTTAAGGCTTTGTATTTGAGGCCATTTGCACTGAGCCATTTGGGTGTAAGGTGAAAGGTGCTCTTTGCCATCGCGTTTCAAGGAAGGTGATCCGCCTGTCCTCTAGTGCCAAATGGGTTGTTTTGACATGCAGTGAACGGCACTCTTCCAAACGCGCTTCAAAGTGGTGGATGGGATAGGCATTCTTCACGAGTGATTGGACCCCTTAATAGCAAATAAGATAAAATGCAAATGCAATGGAGTTATGCAGCTTGGTCTTGTCTTTTCTCTGCCCCTGTTGCCTTGTTACTGCGTCATTTTGTATGGTTTGGTACCAAAAGAGTAACGCCGTCTAATCTGGCTTCCAGTTTACGCAGCGGCTTTTGGTGCGGGCAAAAATTGTCATTTCTGGAATAAGGAGTCTGGAAAACATTCTTATTGTTTAGAGCTGCATGCGCTGTTGCTTTTTTGAAGTTCCCTTTGGAACTAACAGTGTTATAGAATATGCTGCACATACCATTTTCGAGAGGTCCGTTCTAAATCAATGTCTGGTCATTGGTTCGACCATCCCAGCTCAACTTCTTTAGCACGAACAAACTTTTCACAGCAGCTCACTGGGGTTTTGACTTACTTGTTATGTCCTGTTAGAGTAAACGTATCCAAAACTATCTCTAGTTCCATTCGTCTATTAATTCATCCATTTCCCTTTTTTCGTCTACTCATTGGCCTGTTTACTTATATAAGACAGAGAGAGAGAGTTGCTGGGAGATTCCAAGCATATGTGAGATTTGTGAATGATTAAAGAGGGTCCGCCTGGTAATGTTTACCGTTGAAGCAGGTGTATTTTCAACATTACATCAACCAACCTCAAGGACAACTACAGTGGAGACGCGGATGGATATCCACTGCTGGAGGATCATGAGGCGACAGTGACGAAATGCGTGGCGGAATATGAGAAACTCGTGTCCTCTAGCTCAGCACTGAAGGTTACGCGCATTGAGGTGTCGGTGCAGCTAGAGACACCCCATCGCAAGCACGCTGTTTCAGCTGCAGCAACTAAGACTCCTCCGACATCTATGGAGGTGGAGTTCGCAGAAATGAAGTGAAGTCTTAACTGGACGCATGTTGATCCCACGGAGTTGGAGGCAAGGATGCCTGAGTTGCAGGAACAGACTGCCGTCCTTTATTAGTCTGGTTCCCTATCCATCCATTCCCCATTCTCGCAATCATTTGCACTTTATTCCATTTGCTTTTTACCTTTTATTTATTTACTCTGGCATTGATTACGGTGTCAAACGTCAACCCAACTATTTGGCTTCATCTACTCTGTAAGCCGTTGATCTGTGCGGCCAATTTGTCTTGAATTTGCAACAATGCTTTTGAATGCTCTACCCGTATTGAGGTCACCTCAATTAAGATTAGCCGTGTGATTAGCTCATTTGCGATGAATATTTGAGGCGATTATGAGCATGGTGTCTTCATTGGTCAAGCAAGTGGTTGAAGTTTTGAGCGGTTTATGTATTTGAAACTGGGAGGGGTGGTATATTTTGGAAGTACGTAATTGTTCACCGCTCGAGCTCTCGGTAGGTGCAGAATGCCGAGCAAGACGTATGAAATCGCAGTTTTTCGCTTTGGAGACCGAATCACGTGTCTCAGAAGAGCTGCGTCTAAGCTGGCAACGATCGATGAAAGAAATAATGGGCGGTGTTTTAGCAATGCTCACATTTATTTTAGTCAGAAGGCATTTATCCTCATTCCTCTTGATGCTGGCACCGGTCCGCGTACACAGAGTACTTCCAAGCCTGCAAAACTTAAGGCTTGTCTTGGACTGGATTTGACTGGTTTGGATTTATTTCACTGCCTCGGGAAGGGTTAGCTTTAGACTCCTATGCCGTAGCCCAACAGCAAACGGCTTGCATTAGTTGAAACAGACTAGTTTGGAATGCAGAAGTATGCTCTAATTAAGGTGACATTGCTTCTAAAGTCTTGTTGTCTAAGTCAACAGGTCAAACGATTCGCTGAAACCAAATTTTGCATTGGCATTTGTCCACTGACAGTGGCTAGTCCCAATAGCTGGTGCCATCATCTTCCCGTATTTATGGCCATCCTTGTACCCACAGTCAGTCAGCCAACCAGTCCAGATACAGTGCAGCATTTCATTCCACTCGCACGCACATTTCCAGCGTTTCTGTAAACCTCCCTGCGTACCCATGCATTGCGCTGCATTTACAGAAAAATGCACTTTGTACTCTCCGACTTCTACACTCTTATAAACATCAGGCTCCAACGATCTCCCACTATCGTTTTCTTCTCCTGCTGTGATTCATCTCACAAATTTTTAAAATGAAAAAGTGTAACTTCTAATTCTTATATCCTTCTGCTCTTTGAGTTCAAATTAGAAGCCATGTGAACAGGAAGAGCACAGATGTGGACACCTTGCCGTATCGGAAGACTCCGACGCATGAGAAGGTTGTTCCTAAATCAATCCCAATGACTGGACCTGTCGACTGACTTTCGCTCGATGCACACATGTCTACACGTAGAGACAATGATTGCTTTCGCAATCGCCACGACCTTTTATGTCAATCACAAGTGATCATCAAGAGCATCTTCACGATGCAAGCTAAACACTATGAGATTTTCATCCAACCAAAACTTTCTACTGTTTTATGCTTCATCCTACCAGCTGGCGACTGTACACATGAAGACGATGACGCATGATTGAATGGTGCCAATATGCCTCTGATAGGTCACTGACGTAGACGATTGCATGTGCTCCGTATCGAAGCGAGGATGGTAGGAGTGCAAATCCATTGACCAATAACTGACAATGTTTTTGAATGACGGAAAGTCCTAATTAGCGAATTATGGATGAGCCTTCTTAGTAAGATCTATCTCCTCACTGCCATAACCGTCCTTATCATGAATTGGTCAGGCAAGGAATCAGAACAGAGGTCGTTGCACTGCATCGTTTTGGATCCGACGAGCGCGTTTCACACCTGCCTCTGAGATAATCAAGAAATATAGTTGTCATGAGACTTGTATGAAAATCCATTCATTCAGCCTGCATTTAGCACTAGATCTCGGCTGTTCTTCAAAGGCCAAGAGCAAGTTGCAAAGGGTGCACACGGAATTATTAAATCCTGTGGTGTTAACTTGCGGTGTAACAGTGACCTGAGGTACCTGCTTTCACAAATTGTTAGCTTATTTCTTAGTTGAAATGGATATCATCCCTTTTACATGCCGTCAATTATTGTTGACAGCACCAAGAAGTTCCAGAAGGCTTAAGAGCTTTCGTGTTTGCAATGCTCGTGCGAGCGGGTTTGCGACACCGTGCCAAATAAGATGAGATCAGCACACTCGTTGCTCGTGATTGTCACGTCGTCATGCGAATCTTACTATTCGTCTTTTCTGTGCTCTACATATTTGTGGAGCCATTACTGCACCATGGTGATGGCAAAATTAATACCATCTCACAGAATCCGACTAGTTTTTAAGCCTACACTTTCACATTACTAAAAAAGGATTAAAGGATTAAAGGTCCTATTTTAATTCTCAGTATAAACACATCTGATGTCCCATAGCTGAATTTAGTCTTCATCAGACCCAGTCCCTCACCTACCTCGTTTCCACTAGCATTCCCAAACGTCAGTCCATTAGTACTTGCAACCGTCTCTTAACACACCGACAGTAAGAATTGATCGCATACAGGTTTTCAATTGATAATCGCATAAACTGATGTAGCTTCCTTTCTACATCAGATCAGATCAACCTATTCTTACAAACCCTAAGATTACTTGTCCCTATGGAATCTCTACAAACTGTATTGTGTGGGCCAGTGTATGTTTTGCCAGCTTCCGCATCAGTCTAGCGCTTTTCTCACCAAGTATTTGCGAATCGACTGCACGATAGTACTCCGCTGCTTTGCCTCGCGACTCCTTCTCAGAGGTAGCCCCTCAGAGCCAGCAAGACGATAATGGGGACCAGGTGGTGAAGAATGTTCTGCCATCAAGAAGCTTGGTGTTGTGAGGCCTTTTGAATTCCTGGTTGAAAAGCCCACAGAACCACCCCTTACAAACGACTATACATGGCACAACATCTCACCATCAGGTGGGAACTGTTTAGCAGCTATAATCTTAAACATCACGACTCCGCCCCATACCAAGCATGCTGCTACTTTTATCATGCCTCATTCCTCGGTCTTTGTCAAATTTTATTTGTAGTCTGTGTGAATTTATGACACCGTTGCCAATGGCAGTCCACATTGCCGCTTATCCAGAGGATGATTTTATCGAGTGGGGGATGGATGTTGATCACTTACAAATGCCTGACTTGGAGTGAATGTACTACCAAGCATTCAAATTGACACTAATTGCTGTAAAGAATGGAATTACGAGAGGAGAACTCGTCACCATACAAAGAATCCCTATTTAAACTCGAATTAAAGTACTCAAGTACAAAACACTGGAGACAGATCTCAAGAAGTGGAGAAAACAACCTTTCGCAAAAATCAAAGCAGCCGAAGACACGTTAACGAAAGCCAAAGCGTGATGACAAAAAGGCCAAGCTTCTAAATTCTGCAAGTGAACTAACGTCCAGTGAAATAGTTAAGAATGCGAAGATTCAAATAATGTCGGACAGGACTCAACACCTTCCACTGAATGATTTAATCTATTTATTTGATCATGTTCGGTAAGCCACCGGTGGTTATGAAGTCAAATGAAGGAATGGCTCAGCAAACAGGGCCCAAGTTCAAGCAAGTGCCTACCAAAAGAAGTCAAAGTCGACACTCAAGATAGCAGCTACAGAAGCAATGATTTGATATGCCCGCAACTAAGGTCTTTCTGTCAGAAAAAGACACACCATGACACTCCGGTCACTGCACTGCTTGAAAAATCACGACAGTTTAAGTTACTTGTACAAACCGGTTTGATGCCTTCCCAAAGACCGTATAAGACATTTGCCCCTCATCAATTTTATTGTTTTAAATGCAAACAATAGTCTTACAAGCCATGAAATGCATAACTCCAGCTATCGTAAGCTGTGAAGGAACACATACCACATGCATGTTCGAAGTGATACACAAGCAACTTAGGCGTAAAACCGCAACACCCAATCGCGGAGTTCTACTCCCGAAGATCAGGACAACGAAGTAGACCTATTCTCACCAAAGGTGTATGTTCCCGAAAGTAATTCAAAGCCATCTGATAGACTGGCCGCAAGACGCCCAAGTTTGGCAGGTTCAATCGCTTCTTAAGGATGCAAAAGCATTGAAAAACACCGTAAACCTAAAGAATGAACTTATGGTAGAAAAACCACCGATAAATACCTGTGAAAGCGTAGCACAGGACCAAGGGTTACTCTGAATTACCTTCCACTCTACATTCCTTTCATTTGTGCACCGCAAAAATACAGAATCCCGGTTATTTCGATAAATTCACCTACAGAATCCGAACCAGTTAGTAGGAGCGCATATATACACACGGGCAATCAATTGTCATAATTCAAGGGCATGTAAAGCATAGCGTTTACCTTCAAAAAGACTTGGTCACCCATAATCAGTAAGAGCGTCCGCGAAGTGACACTGGTAAAATCCAGCAACACACGAATGAACAAGCAAGCATGCCGATTGAACACACACATGCCGGGTGACCTTGGGAGGCAATAAGGTAATGCTTATCAAGATAAAAAGTCGAAGAAGAAATCATTAAAAAAGAAATTGGAGTAGGAAAAGTAACCCGCGCATGGCAATACAAGCATTTATTGTTACACATGTAAGTGCAACAAAGTTATTTACAGTGCACTACCGTAATTTATAAAATTCATTAAATAAGTAATCTTGTTATATTAACTGCAGAAAGTTTCTCCTCTTTTTTCTAACCGCTTTTATTATTAGAAGTCTGGGCATGCTTTGACATTTTTATTATGGGTAAGAGAGAGGATAAAACGGGACCTCGTAGGGGGGTTCAGGACGGGGACAATTCGCGCTCCTGGGAGTCACCACGTTGCTTTGTAACCAGGTTCATATATTTGTCCTACCTCTGGCCTACAAAGCTCAGTTAAAGAACACAGATATTACACTGGTTTTATGGCTAATTGCATGCATGCATTACAGGCTTTGATTACAGTTCACCTGATCAAATGCAACGCACAAAGCAAGACGTTCACTTTTGTACAAATCATTTACGCGTTTACAACCCAACTATTTTTAGCTAGTTAATTTGTGATGTCATTCATAATGTTTTTAGCCAGCGCTAGATTATTGGAACTATTGTTTAAATCTAGGAGCCTGAGAATTGTGGTTAAAGAATTCCTTTATTTATTTTTATTTTGCCTAATCTTATTTAATGTTTTGACCCAAAATCGACCTAAACTCATATGTTTTAATGGATCACAATTTGATAAATCTGGTGGCTCTATCGAATACGAAAAAGTCGTGTTTCGTCCTTGCTACTACTTTGTGCAATATTTAGGTAAGATGAATTGCGATCCATGAGTTGCGATCATGATTTCTGTGTAATAATGCAGTAAATGCATGGGTTACACGCAGCAGTTTGCTTGGACTTATATCCTCAAGTCTTAATAAACAAGGTCGTTTAGCCTGTTGTTACTCCAGTAGAGGTACGTGTACATGGTTGATAACTCGCACATCTGACGACACTGCGTTTGCGTGTGCTGGTACCACAGATCCGTCTCAGACGTTTTGTGCTCTTGATATAGAGATACAACTCGTTTTCGTGATTTCGCCGAAATATTTTTGGTAGTAGATAGACTAAAGCAGCCGACTTGCAGTGCTCTTGCTGTTAATTTGGCGTTATCTGTTTCCAAGAGGAAGGGATATATAAAATCCTACGTTTAATTATCAAACAACGCGAGAGCAAATTGTGAGTGGTGGACGTGCCTGTGTTTTGAGTTCGGCAATGTGCCTGTGTAAGGTTCTTTCATGCAGATTCCGATTTTATGTTGATCAATTCTGACTTATTTCTTGACTGCTTCCAAAGCATTAACGAATCGGGACTTCGGACGACTCTACGTCTCTTTGTAAATTGGATTTAGTTACCCAGGTACCTCTTTGATTTCGCTCCCCCGTGTTTTATTAACCATTTATCCTCAACCCACTGTAACTCTCACGGTCCTACAGACGACGAGCTCAATGCGTCAAGGGCAATGATCGATGCCTTGCCGTTGAATCAACATGGTAATGCTGCGATACTATCACGAAGACCATCAACGCGAGATCGCCGGCGACCTTCCTGACAACCTCGCCTCCATCTGCCGCAGTGCGGTACTCAGCACTTGCGTAAACCGCCGCGTTTATGGCTGCGTCTCTCGTTGTACGATGGCACATTAAATCCGCTAACTTGCTGTGTACTGTCTCTGTTTTGGGTAGCGCAGGTCCAAAACGCTGTTGATGTGCGATCCATCAAGACTGACATCGAATCGATTATGTCCCTTCCTGCGCCTGGAAGTGAGTGTACTACAGCTGGTGCCGAAGTCCTTTGGTGTGATATGGAGAGCCCAGACACTGGGAGTGGCGGAGCCAAGTGGGCT
The DNA here is from genome assembly GCA_036345935.2 of Taenia hydatigena. NCBI lineage: Eukaryota > Metazoa > Platyhelminthes > Cestoda > Cyclophyllidea > Taeniidae > Taenia > Taenia hydatigena. The sequence continues at coordinate 115,355 of JADWOT020000005.1, forward strand.
CTGCAGGTGGTGAGACCTGACGCGCAGGCGGCTGTCTCTCCTTATTGATGCCTTGTAGAAGGGAGGGGGATGGGAGTTTGAGACTCCTAGTTTATTCAAAGTGCAGGTTCCCTTTTTCCACTATGTTAATTGAAGTAAATTCGACATTTGCATCTAATTCCTAGTTATTTTAAGCTTGCCTGAACAATCAACTTCTTTTTTATCAACTTGGTCTAAGATTGTTTAGGATTCTTACCAGTTGACTGTCTCTTTGATGGAATCTAAGGGTTTCCTTTGTCAATGCTACGTGCCTTAGAATTCGGTAAGGTGTACGAAAGACCACTTCCCAGATAAATGGCTTTTGTGTTGGTGACCCTTATTTATTAAGATCTCCACATATCGGAAATGCTGTCCAAACTTTGGGGATGCGACACTAGATGATTTGGTGAAACCTCTTACCGTTCAGTCGGTTGTCTTGGCTTTCCATTGGTCGGTAAAATTTCTTTTAAGTAGCAGTCGTTGTAATTTTGCATCGTGGTTGCGATATGCTCTGTATTACTGGACATTACTGAATGAAATTTGTCCACGATATGCGGACTATCCTTTCATGTTGACTCGTTCAAGTCCAAAAATATCTGGCCGCATTTATACATGAGACGTTATCAAATCGCAGGAGGTCGGATGGCCAAAGGAGTTCATTGCACTTGTCACTTGTTGGCCTTTTAAAATGTGTGTGCAAGCGACGATTTGGCAGACTCTTCTGTTTCATTGTATTTGAATCCGCGTGCTCATTGACTGAAATTGATGAAATTTGAACTTGTCTATTTTATGCGTAGAGATTGCCTCGGTTCTAAGGCCAAAGCAGAGGTCTGTGGCTTGTCGGGCTTCTTGTCCAGTGCAGTTGGTTGTAAAACGCATCACATAATCGAATGCTTTAAACAGTCCGACCATTACAATGTTGAATTACCCAAAAACATCACGTTCAGGGCTACTTTCTGGTTTGCATGGGAACGAATTAAGTGTCCCTTTTGGTCGACGTCATTCAAGAATGATTTTTCAAGAGCATTCAAGAGCGATGTCTAACGTGATGATGATGTGACAACTGGTTCACTCCTGTACCAACTTGGAGGGAGCTGTCGTGGCGGTCGCTGAGGAAATGAGTACCACATAAAGGTCATAAAATAACAGAGACAGATCATGAATTTGCCCTCTTACATGGGAATCTTATCGTCTCTTCCAGAACCGTCTTTACAATTCACCTCACAGTTTTGAGACACGCTTGCTCCATTTCTAAAGGACTGCATGTATGGTGTATGATGGACCGTGGACGCAATTGGTATTGGCGAATCGTTGGCTTACAGAGGGCTGAGATCAATGCACTCAATGGAGCTTGCCGCAAAAGGTGTACAGGAGGAACTTTGAAACAGCAAAGCCTAATCGATCGGTCTAAGGCAAGTACAATGTTTAAAAGTCAGCATAAGGCCGCGTTTATCATGATTGCAATACTTACTTGTGGTAGACCGTCATGCCGCACTTAAGAATGTGCCTTCCTCGTTCTTACTACCCTCACCCATTTGGTAATGTTTATTCAAGCTCACCAGTTCTTGGTGTGCGACAACCGGCTGAGGAATATAATGGAGGAGACGGTTCAAGTATTAGAGTGGGATAAAAGAAGTGAGGTCTAAGTGCTGTATTGCTTGCTTTTGAAAACATGGGCGGAGTTCATACCAACCTCAAACGAATACTGGACCTTTGAATGGACTTTTTTGTGACTGTTTCATGTTTTTTGTGGGCTTTTCTGCTTCATAAGCGCCGTGGTGGTGGTTATTAGTTGGAAGATGGCGGCGGTGTTAACGGTGGTGCCTAACAAACTCATTCACTTTGTTTCATGGGGTGACTGTGTGTGAGTGTAAGAGTAAATTTTCACACAGCTACTTCTAGTTGGAGATTGACGTGTCGTTATTTCGGTCCTCTTTATTGCTTGGCATTTCTGCTCCTCTTCAGTGACTCTTGGGTGGGGGTGCTTGGGCGGTAATCCGACGAAGACTCTGTGCAACCGAGGACTGTGTCGGCAGACGTTTCGGCCTCTCTCCACAAGGTAAGTTCGCCTATATCTGTCTCACATCAAACAACTTCGATAAGGCTTTGCATTTGAAATGATTTTTATTGAACTATTTATCGTGGGATCGTGGGCATGCTTTGTCATCACGTCTCGAGCACCATGCCCTGCCGCCAAGTGAATTGCTTTGGCTAACGACGGAGGTGTTCAACAAAGTAGTTGTAAAGTGGAATGTAATCATTTGAACATCATTTTGCTTTGCAGTACTTGCCATTGGATACATATTCGTCAACTGAAGACTTCATAAGGTTACCTAATTGTACACTCTGTGACGATAATAGCTGAAGTGGACATTCTTTAAGATCGAGTTCCTTCACATCAAAGGGGTTAGTATAAAGTGAATCGGGTTTTGGAACAATCTGTTCGTCTCTGGCTATGTTGTCTTGTTACTGCGTCATTGCGAATGATTTGATACTGAATGTGAACGCCATGTGATCCCGCTGCCGAAACGCATGGGTTTAGTTTCATTGTGCTGGTTTTTGGCATAGACTGAAATTGCATTTTAAATGTTTAAAGCTCTCTATCTTTTTGCTTCTTTAAGACCCTTTTTAAAATCAACTTTATTGTGGAACATGCTATGACGAATATGCCACTTCTGAAGAATCTCTGCAAAGGCCAATTATCCACCAATTTATTCATTTCTTATTCAATTATTTGGTTTAACTGGAATTTCTCATTGCTTACACGGGGCTTTGAATTGTCCGTTTTTACCACGGAAGACGTGTTTGGAATTATCTCCGAGTTCATAAAATATGGTTATGCGAAACGAGTCCTGGGTTGACAACAATCCAAAACCGAACCACTTAGCTCGATTAATTATCTGTTGATTGACGCTTTCATCCACTAACTCCCTACCCCTTCTTCCATCTATTAATTGGTCGATTTACTCATATGACATCCTCATTCATGAAGATGTCTGAATACAATTGGGTCTGGAAGTGACACCAAAACCGATGCAGAGTTACTTGAAGATTGGAAGCATGGGTGACATTTGTGGGGAGATTAAAGAGGGTTTGACTAGTAACAAATACCATCCCAGTAGGTATCTTCTTATACCACAGCAACCGCCTTCGACGACAGCTGCGTAGGAGATGCAGACGTCGTCATTGGCACTGAGCGTGCTGCTGCTGGATCACAAAGCGGCAGTGGCGTTGCACACGGCATGCCGTAAACATCTAGCGTTGGCCAACGCAGCACTATGGAGTGGGCGCTTACTGATGCTGGAGAAGCTGGAGGTAGCCTACCGCAATCATGCTGACTTCATTGTTACTATTCAGGCTTTCTTTGTGGTCGATGGGGTGAGGATTGGAGTTTGGGGCAGTCTTAATGGGGCGCTGAGCAACCTCGCAGAAGTGGGCGGAAAGGTGACTGGGTTGCGGGTGCAGGCTGCCCTCTGCCTCCTATCTACCTGCTCATCAAACGAAGTGCTCACCCATTTCGCAATCACCGGTCTGGCTGTGCTTCACCGTTCTGTTTTCTTCGTTCGCTTATTATTTATTTGGGCATTAATTATAGCTTCAACCCTCGCCCTAACAGTTGGACTTTTGTGTGCTCAGTAACGCATCGGTCCTTCTGACCTATTCATTTAGCGGATTTTGTTTTAAGGGTTCTGACAACGGTTTTGAGCTAGTCGTTAACTCATTTGCGATTAGGGCTTATCAATCCGTGGGTGCAGTGCCCTCATTGGTCAAGCAAGTGGTGGAAGTTTGGAATTGTTAATGATTTTGAGACTGAAGGGCGGTAATGCGTTCCAGATTTGGGTGCTTGCTATCAATTTACTTTCCCTTCATCTGGTTTCCTAGCACGTTTGTCCTATTGGCAAATTGCTTGCTGGAAACACTGAATCCAGCCTAATGACGAAGCTGAGAACCGTTAGAAGTCTGCATCTTCAGAGTAAGCTTGGAGACTCATTTGAGTGGTGGAGTCAGGATGGGTGTGCTTTGGGCAGAAAGAGTCAAAGGTCAGTGGCGAATTGCGTCTAGTGTACACACTCTTTTCCTCCCACCTTCCTGACGGGTGGATGAAACGGCGATGGAAGGGGTGACGTTGAAGTACTCGACTCTTCTCGAAGTGGCCGAAGCAAAGTTTGCGATCTGTAAAGTGGACTTCTTCTCCTACCTTTAGGTCCTTTTCCTTACTCCTCATTTGCGTCAATTTCTGTCCAAGTGGGGTCGATCTTGCTGGGGGCTGATGGTTCACTGAGAAGTAGTTAGACTCTCCCCTTCATCTTCATCCCCCGGCACAACCTTATCTTCCGATGTTCTCTGGGCATTTTAAGCTCATGATTAGAAAGCAGATTCCCAGATCCGTCTTTCTTCATTTCTCTCTCTCCACTTGCGCCTTGTCATGCATTGCTCATTTGTTGCTTTTCTGAGAAAAAAACTGCATTGGTGCTTGCCAGTGATCAAGTAATAATACTTAACAGAATTTGTCAGGGTCATCTTGTTTGTATTTCAATTTGGAAAGGTTCATTCAAGACCATGGTGTTGTTTTTGTGCGTTGTGACAGAACTAATAAGACAATTGTATTTACTCTCTCGAACTCAGTTACTTGTTAATAAAACCTTCCTTTCGAAGCGGTAGTTATTTCATTGCATCAATTCTATCTGAGCTTTTTTGAATGGCTGGTAAATGTCCAAGGTATTTCAGAGGCAAACAGCGTTGCCTGCCGAATCTATGCCTTGAATGTTCAAATATTTCGTCTCCTTTTGCCTTGTAACAGCTTTTGTAGTTATTTGTTCCAAATCGTCTCGAAAGCAGACGCAGAACCTTCTCGATCCTGGGGAGGATAGTTACCCTTTTCCAGCATTTGTGCAGTAGTTGAGCGGGCTAACGCGGTAGTGCTAGTGCTGGCGTCATCGGAGCTGTAATGAACCTTTTCTTGAGCTCTTATTTCATGCCATCTAAGGACCAGGGTTAGCACTTTCTGTCTCGTCCGTGAGGTTAGCCTCGAGGTCAACCTCGAGTCGGTTCGCATGAACGCTACAGATGTACAGGTGACACTGCATGGGATCCGTCCGACATTTTCGTTTGGGCTTCCCCGATCTGCCCATCCAAATGTCAATTTACTCAGTATTTATCGCCCATCCTTCTTGAGCTTGTGTATTAATTTACCCGTCAATCAAACCCTTAGCTATCTAATTACATCTTCCTTCGGGCATTCATCTCGATTACATTCTTTATTACATCTCTTTGAGACTTATCCGCTCTGAACTGCGTATCGGTCTTCGCACTTTTAATTGACACCGCTTTCAAAATTGGCGCAAATGTTGGGTGGAGGGCGACGCCGCTGCAATGACTTGCTGTATGAGCATGAGTGACAAGCAACCCACAGTTAGACTACCACCCTGTGGAAGACGTCTTCATCTCCTGCTATAGGATCAGTGATGTTGGCAATGGAGATGACGCTGATTGTGGATCTTGTTGCCACGAGAAGCGATTGCCGCTACATTAATTACATTGCCAAATCAATAAGTAGTTCTTGAATGCGTGTTCACCTTCTCTTATTACGGGCGTTTTTCTCAGACGCAGATGTCCTGCAGTCAATAGGCCTGTTAACCAAAGGTTCCGTCTTCTAGTGTTGATGCGAGGGTCTCGTCGGTGGTGAACATCGAGATAACGATGCATGACCTCTCCACCCGTCTGGAATCATATGTAGGAACGAAAAGAGTTGATAGAGGAGTTAGCAAACGGAAACCAGTGTGGATACTAGCATCGCTCCGATGGATGCGCCCTCCCTCCCTCCCTCTCCTCCACTGCCATATTTCCTGGCCAGGTTCAGTTTTTTTCTTGTGAGTCACCTTTATATTTTGCCTCTCGCTATTGCTTTAAAAAATATCTGAAATGTTTACTTGGACTTCACTTATTTCGGGAGCTAATTTGAACTTGTGCAGTACGCAGAGTGGAATTGCACGATCTGTCTGTTTCATCTCGATTCCTTGAGAGGCGATAAGGCGTTATTATTGCCAAACATGACCCTCACTTCTTTCCTGTCAAATTTCTAAAAACAACTTGAAATTACCCCAGTCCAGACCGCACTTGACCTGCTGATCATGATGCAGGAATTCCGAATGAGGTAGCTGTAATGAAGCGGATGGTTATTTATTGTCTCTTGCCAGCCCTTGCGGATTTGGTTGTTGATAGCAAGCGTCCTTCCACATGTGACCCGTCGGTTCACTAAGAAGTACTAGTAATTTTTTTACCTTAGCCATGCGACCTTGGGTTACTGCGACTTTAGGGAAGATAGACGGCGTTGCGCCTTTGTCTAGAACGAAGTAAGCGCTAAAGTCGTTCATGGTTTATGGGAAGAATTGGGGAAGATGTTCCATAGATTTAGCAAAGCGGAATTTAGTAAGTCAGGGTTGGATAATAGTGTATCATTGCAAATTCTCAAATGAAAATGTTTTAGCTTGGGTTTTAAAGTCAACTGCTCATGGCTAGGAGAAAAAAATGTCTTCGTCCAAATGATTTTTCAATGCATCGAATTCTGTCAACTACTTCAGGCTAATAATTGTCAAGTCTTACTGCGTTCATATTTTCTGTAATGCCTGTTTCTTGAATGGTAGAGATCCACTGGCTGATTCAATCAAGTGTTGCTATCGAGTGCGTTATTTTGGTCAGATCAGCGATTTTTAAATTGGATTTGGGTCTGTTAGTCCTAGTGATTTTGGTTCCATCAAGGTTTGGCGAAAATTTGGGGCTGTCCCCTTTGCTTATGCTATTAGCATTTCATTTGTGGACGAGAATGTGTCTGTAGGATTGTCGGGTTAACCGTTCAGGGGCATTCGAGTTGTTCCAGACGAATAAAAAGTAATGGTTGAGGTCGCTTGCTGTCATTGTAGTGTGACTGAACTGGAGTGCTTTTTTGCGTTCCTTGGGCTACAGCCTCTGCCGCAGGGGATGAAATGAAGACTCTTGCATCCGATTCGCGACCGAATGTTATCGAAGTGAGGATGTCTGACTGGCCCATGCCTTGAGTTCAGCAAAGTGCCTATGTAATGAGCATTGTATCAAAATGTCTACTCCTCCAGGATGTTTAGTTTTCAAGTGTCATTTGTCCGTTTGTTTTTGGTTGTTGTACTTAGATTTGAGTGCTTGATCGCGTTCTGTTGGTTTATTACGTTTCATGTCCATCTATCTGTCTGCCCTTTATTCATCACCTCCATACTTCATCACTTGTTTATTCTGAGTTCACTTGACCTTTTTCCTACAGAGGAGGAGCACGCCAACTTCAGCTTATTTGCTGCAAAACTATTGGTCACTGACACCTCTGCCTCCTTACCTCGTTGCGGTGTCACACTCAGTGCTCGCGCAGGCGACATTTCTTCCATGGACGGGCTCAACCGCCCTATCCTTGATCGCATTTCTAATTGTGCGTCCATTGTGCTTGTGCTCCGCTAACTCACGATTTCTGTGTGCTCATTTTGCTTTAAGTAGCGCACATCTACGACCTGTCTCTGAGTGGTAGGTCAGGGCTGTTAGCAAGTTATTGATGGTTTACACTGCAGGTGAGATTGCGGACACTACTGCTGACACTTCGCTGTCACCGTTGGCTCAGCATCTGTCGATGGGATTATCAGTTAGTTAACGCCGCTCGCCCGCGTGAAGAAGCGGATTGGCATGCCGTAGGTTTGCGAAACGTTGCTCGGTGTTATCAGGGATTGGTCAGCTCTCAATTATTTCTCTACGATTGGAGGCACTGTCACCAAGTGATGAACACTGTCATTATCAAGTGTATACCAGACACTGCGATGTGGTTAGGGCATAGGAGCTGGGGGCTTGGTAGCATGCGGGTCAATGCGTAGAAACCAAGCCGCAACGAGTGTGATCTTACCGAATCTGTGAAAGTGCGCGAAGCTGTTAAAGTATAATAGCGGCTTCGTTGACTATTCTGTGGAAAGCTCCTGTTGTAGTATTCATTTGCCCACTTTCTGTAGCTTTCAGTAAGGCGAAAATGTATCTGATGGATCCATTTGCTAGCGTTAAACATTCTCTATCTAGCGTTTTCTCTATGATTCGTCTAGGATTTTTGCACTTCATCGCGTCGCAACCTGATACACCACAGTTTGGATCATTTTGCTACAGTACTCAATCAAAGTCTGGTGAGTTTGCTTTAACTCATAGCATCCTTTATTCCGTTTTTATCGCTTTTGATCACTTTTTTTTCCTAGACAAATGTTCTGACCTCCCATGTGGTTAAAACCCCAACTCTGTCTTCTGCGTTACGCCGTAGCTGCACTGTCACCCTTCACTTTTTGCTTGAAGCGGCAACAGGAGAAATTGGGCTACGCTTTGTGAATACAGTTTCTCGACTGCATCCACTTGGCTTTCATAGCTGTTTTAATTTCTACTCTCTTTTCTATTACTGCGATCAACATTTCAACCGCCTCTTTGGACGTGGTAGTCGTCAAACGGACGGTGTAGTGAGGGTGAAGAGGTGGTCCAGTACCCGGGTTTGGCTTTAGTCCAATTCCCTTTGAGACAATTTGTGAAGTTCCGTGACTTTCCTCCTCCTCTTCTCTAGGGCTTTGTACAAATGTGTGCGCGTGTCTCAACTCGGTGATATAAAGGTAAACTCAGTACTTAGGCCTTATTACCCATTTTTTTGAGTCTCAAAGGCGCAAAGGAGTAAAGGTGGAATTAAGAGCTTATGCCTTCGCGATTGATTGCCAGTTGCATTTCTGATTTTTGTAGTCATTCGCTCCAACTATTGACGCCTGACTAGATTTTCCTGAGATACGTCCAATGCCGGTGCTACTTACATTTCCACGGACCTTTCTACCATTTGAGATGTCTGCTACAGATCTGTCCACGCACCTACGTAGTCGTTGTTTTATTCTTGATTCTCTTCATCCTTTTGCATCTAGGTCGACGTTAGAGCTAAGTCAGATGTTAGTTAATTGTCAGAAGTTAAGAAAATGATGAGAACCTTGCATTAGTTGCCTTGAAGGCGAATGAGGAAGAATGAGAAACATAGGAAGAATCTTGTACAGGGTGTCAATTTTGTGCGTAATGAAGGTTATTAACTTTGTGTAACCCTCTGAATAAATTTCTTCGTACCATTCCACCATTTTCTCATTGGATGGATCGGATATAGTGATTTTGGTAGGGTTATTGGTTTCTCTCTGCTTTACTTCCAACGCATTCCACCTCAATTACAACTGCTTTGAGGTCCAAAGTTGCTTCCTCTGAGATCATTGGGGGCTTGTAAAACGCGTAGGGTCTGCAATCGCCGTCCTCGCCCCATGTGAGACGTTGCGATGTTACTCGCGATAACACAACAAATTGCAATGCAGGAATCGAGCCTTGCGAAACGGTAGCTGCACCAATGAGGAAGGAGGTTGTTTCAAGTTATCGAATGATCCATCATTCACCATAACGACCAATCCCTATTGCCATAGTGGGGTTTACACAGGTAGAGTATAGGCTTCCTCTGTTTTGCAGCCCATCGTTTTACTATACTACAAACTACTCACCGGTGGTGCGTATGGTCTATGAATGCGTGCCCCTGCTGCACATTTTATGCTGTTTTGCCATCCGAATGCCCGCGACACAACAAAGGGTGAGTGAAATAGCCTAACTAGAAGGAATGCACCAAAGCGTAAAGACGATAGCGTTGGGAATAACTGAAGAAAATGGGTAAAAGGGTGTACGACTTCGGGTAGGCCAATAGTTCCTTTGTGTTCAAAGTACTGCACTTTTTACCGTCGTCTGCAGCTGTGAGCACGACCGAACTCCTCATGAAGACCACAACCATGAGCTGTGACGCGTCAATCAGTATTTTGCAGCGACAACAATCTAGACCGCACGGAAGCGTTAAGACATTAAGGACGCCAACAGCATAATGGAATTTGATTGCATATCCACGGTAGTCATGGTCGTCAGCAGCCGTTTTCTAACATAAAGCAATTTTGACGCCTACAATGCGACCTAATGAACCATAAATGGCTAAGTCATCGATACAAATGCCACCGACATAGAAGAGGCATGAATATTCTTTCTGTATGGTATTAACAGCACGCACAACAATAACAAACGCACGTTGACACAAATTACATGAAGAGCTCAGGCCACAAGAAGTCGTTGGATCAGTCAGAACAATCAAACACCTAAGCTTAATGAAGACATACGGTTGGCACCTGCTTTACCGGATTAAACTAATCCCAGCCTAGCAGTATCAACAAAGTCTGATGAGCATAAGGGTCGCACGGTAATAAAAAAGGAGCAATTCTCTGTCCGCTCAAACCCTTGGAGGATTGATGTGAACTTAATGCGTGCCAAGTCAAATGCAGAACACGCACAAGAAGCCGTTAAGTAAACCGAAACAATCAGGTCTGGTGGAGAAAAGGCACCCGCACAACTTCCACCTAATTGGGCTGATGCCGTTCCCGCAGCATTGGCAAGGCCTTGACTGTCACCGCTAACCTGGTAACCAGACCCACAGTCAATCCTTGAATACGACTCTTGTGCATCAAAGCACAACAGCGCCACAGAATTACTATCGGTAAGTAGTTTGCAGACTGATTAAAATGACTAAGAACTTGCATGCATTCGCAATGCTTGCCTAGCAATGAGCAGCAAACAGTGATGCGGTTGAATATATTCGAGCTGCTGTCATTGCCATTTGTCGCTTTAATGCAGCAGAAAAAAGTGACGGAGAGGTGCGACTGGAGGATAAAAGGAAGTTGAGAGTCAAACTATGCACCCGATCGAGCTCAATTAGAGTCCGTCGCAGGCTTCAACGCAGCGGAGTGCAATGCTGAGCCTCCACCTGGGCTCATCATCTGTAACCTACCTAGCCTTCGTGCGTCCCACATCATGTTCTAAGGGCTTCTAAGGTGGTCTACCCTTAGTGAGTACTCAGATCGCCCTTGCTGTAGAAGGTCCTATGCAGAAAATCGAGCACCTATGTCTAGGGAAAGGAGGCTGAGGCTGATACTCAAATGAAAATCAGCTACTTCCCTGGACTGAATTGTCGCACAATAAGCTTACATCCCCGCCTAACCTTTAGGTGGGTTTATTAATGGAAAAAAAGCATTTCTAATTTATCGTTTTTAGAGTGCTCCTACAATTAGATTTAGCTGTTTAATCCCAAAAGCCCTTTAATTGTATGTGGTGTCTCCACAATGAAATTGATTTCAATCAAAAATGTGCTGCCTTCCGCTACAATCGGCTCATCGGTAAAGCCAGCTCAGAGTGTGATCGGAAAGAAGGAAAGTGATCGCAGTGATCCATACTTGTAGGTTTATATCGAAGAGGACAGTGTCTCCGCAGATAAAAATTCCACATAGGACAAAATATCCACTCGTGATCCCCCTCCTCTTCCCATTGGTCAACATCATTGCGCCTAATTATAACTATTCACGCTTTAGATCCAAAGTTTCCTTAAAACTCAGGCCTGCATTCTAGTGGACTTCATAGAGGGATTTCGCATTGCCTTGGCAGTAAGAAATTAAGTTTAAAAGCGCTTTAAGCAGGTGGAAAACTATATGCATTTATTTTTATCTTCCAGCAATTACCGTTATGCTTCCCTTTGCATCAAGGTTCCAGTATTGTAAGGATTGGTTTCGCTCCTTCCAAGCAATCCATTCAGTCATGCTTCCAACATGAACCTTTCCCAAAGGCGAACTAGTCATAGCTTTACATGAAAATGCTTCCAACTCTCCAATGCACCAGCATTGAACAGCTACTGTTGACGCAATGAGCTTTTCCCCAGAGAGAATTCGAATTGTCAGCTAAAATACTCCGAGGGGGTAACAAGGAAAACAATGTATGGGAATGCGTTCTGGCACGTCGAGGTCCAAATTATTTCGCATCTGCTCTCACATCCACACTTAGATGATTTTCGTGAGAATAATAAGTTGCACCTAATCCGGTTGACCGTCTCCGCAAGAGTCGAACATCTTCATCCGTAAACTGAGGCAAGCACAAAATTGTTTATCCTCATATTGCATTTAAGTTAGAAAACATTCTATCGACGAGGGTAAAGTAAAGGGAATCGCGCGAAGCCACTGTAATACTTTGTTTGTTAGAACTGCCGGTCTCTGTCAAGGTCACAGAGGTGGCCATATTGCCCTAGCTGCGTGGGCTGGCCTCTGATCCATGCCAGCAGCCTTTTTCCCTCTGTCCGGTGAATATATATATTCTACTTTAGCATTCTGCCTTCTTTTGCTTTCGAGGAAGCCTCGGGACGCTACACCACATTCGATAAATAAGCCTTTGCATTCAACTATAAAAAATTGAAGCTCCAAGGCTTTTCCAGCTTAGCGGTGCTCAAACGACTAAAATGCGATGTGGGGAATCACATCAAACTTCTCCTCAGATTTTGTCAGAAATAGCTTGACTGACTTCTACTTGTGAGCACATTAATTCAGCAAGTGCACTCTTCCCAACAAACGAATCGCTCCCACAGAATAAAAAACCGTTCCTTCACCTCCCGTCATAATTTGAGAAGAACTTAAAACAACTGAGGTCATCAAGCGTCACTATGCTTCGAAAAGCATTTTGACTAATTTGTATGATTACACGGGACTGTGGCATTTCTGTATGCTGAAACTTTGCTTAGCCGTAATGAAAGTACTACTACGTCCCTCCCGAGACTCTCCTGAGGGGGGAAGAAGACAAAACAATCTGGCAGAAGATATGCATGCGTTCGGTGGACAGAAAGGAACTGGGGTTGTTGGCATGGCTCGAGGTCTAGCTCACCTAGCAAAGGCAATGCAGCCACTCCAAGTTGTCGCAACCGAAGCCAGAAGTTAAATGTGCAACAAAGTATCACAGTTGCAGCATAATCAGAAAAGTGGAAAAGAGACGCTATCTTTGAAACGTGGAATCATGTGGATGAAACTCGCTTCCTCATTTCCTCTCTTTCCCCCTCCCCTCTAAAGCATTTCGAACCACCTACAAATGAGACAATGGGCACATCATCGGCGCCTCTTTCTCTGTTACATGACATTTATGTCAGTCACATGTACCCGCAAACGCTCTTGTTTGTTACTCATTTGATAACTACTCAATTCCCTTTGAATACTAACCTACATCAAGCACTTCTGCAACCTTTTAATGCTTCTATATCGTAGTTTCACTTGTCGTTGTCGCGTTTCTAAACTTCCACATTTATTTTCTACATTTCAATTTCCCGACAGCACCCAACACTTATGATCCCCGCTGTAAATGCTCATCTGCTCCCAACTGTATTCCGTAGCATAAAGTTCAATGGTGTGCTTTGGCATTTCTGGTTTAAAACTCGTTCAACTCTTACTCCCCATTCCCACAGTCTACTTTCTCTTAACTACAATTACCTTGTCATCGCGTCCTATCAGCGTGGCATTATGATATTCTCAAGGTCGTTGCTGTCCACGACATTTGGGGCAGAATTTCATCACCATCGAAACCGCTTATCCTCAAATAAGTTAAACAGTTTAGTTTAATTGAATCTTTTAAGCAATACCATCTGCAGCCTACATTTGCGTGGCTTTACCTTGTGATTACATGCGACGCCATGTAGTTATTTCCGAATTAATTTGCCTAAATTCAGCCACCATAAGGGCATGGAGGTGAGGTTCTTAAGTCGAAAATTTATGTTAGCTCTGATATTGCAATTGCTAATTTCATAGCTAGTGCCTACATCACCTCACTCCCGCCTAGCCCTGTTGAAAAGCATGCCAGATTAGTTTAGAATTGACGTACCTACCATTTGCTTGTACTCCAATGTGCACTCAATAAGTTCACTTTATCTAGCGCAGCACGTGGGAAGCTTCAATGCCCCGCCAACGGGGCATCATTGGGCAAAGATGACAAGTACAAAGGACTGCTGGTACACTAGCATGTCAGCAAAGTGTATTCAACAAATTGGCCTCCTATCACAACCTCCATCTTACCTGGCCATTTCGCTCAGCACACCCCTCAACCCCACGCAGCCTCCAATGGTGACACTAGCCGTCATTTGTTTAAACGTCTCGAGTACAGAAATGACGACATGGCAACATTTAGAGCCGTCCTGTGGAGGGAGATGTATTACAAGTTTACTCAAGTCGTAGACAGCCTCCCCTCCCTCCCACCTTCGTGGCATACACACCACTGCAATAAAAGTGATTAAGGACATCTTATTTCCCGAAATACACCTAACCGACCAACCACCTATAAGTTACACATTCTGCGCCTTTTAATTAAAGCCGTTCTCAAAGCTAAGTGGCACCATGTCACTTTTTAACACCTGATGACATACCAACCAGTGAGACTGGAGCACCAAATGGAGACTACTTTACAATACACTAATGACGGCCAAAACCAACTACAATCCAACAAAGTGTAAGCGCTGAAGCAAAACATGCCTCGGATATCACATCGCCATACAAATGGGCCGCGGCCAAGAACGCTTTACTCTACACTAGAACATCCCCATCACTGGTTCAAGCGTATACACTGCAGCGCTCAAAGCTTTTTCCCGCCTCGAAGACGAAGAGAGACATCGTACTCGTGCAGAACACACAGGCGTGTATTTAAAGTACCACCGACCCACTCGGCGAAGGTACATCGCCAAGGTAGGTAAGTGGATTCATTCAACAAACCACCAAGGCATAGCATAGCTCTCTTCGTCTTGTCCAGCATCGTCCTCCGTGCTCCGCTCGATAGGAGTACTACATCAACAGTTTCATCACCCTCTATGGTGTAGGCTGATTCCGTAGGAGATGGAGATATTAGTCGACCATCACGCGTGTCCGTGTTCAGTAGAGGAAATGCTGACCTAAAAGCAAAATAGCCAAAATCCTGTCAATGGTTCGGCCTCACGACCCCCATGACAACAAAACAAGTAAGCCTTGATAAGGCTACCAGTCTATGATCGAAAATCACAACGACAAGCCTAACCACTTGCCTCAGGCGGCAGCAATACATTAAATGCCATCAACTGGGAAATGACAGTTAAACAACACACAAAAAATCCCAAAATGGCACATTTTCATACGGCGAAAACCGCATGTTGGAATCTGCATAAGCAAGTGAGGTATGAATTCGTCGGGCATTTCCCATTCTGCACACAAATTAATCACATCTGGGCAATAAGTCATCCCACTCACTGCAATACTCACACCTGTGGACGTCATCAGTTAAACACTAGGCAAGCGATTGCCAAGTGTGACAATCAATCATTTGGAGGCTCATGCTTACACATGAAAGTCTCATGATATACTTGCACCTCCAATCACTCGACAGCTACTTCATATCGGCTTCACCTACTATCATGATGTTAAGGGCAACAAAACCTGACAGACTTGGATTGTACAATAAAAGAACAAGCAAAAATGAAAGTTGAAAGCTAGTGATAGCATCTAACTCAATTTGTTGGACATATTGTCTTATGGGAAAGTACTTACCAAGTTACCGGTTAGCTTTCATTTTGCTGTCCATTGGCACACAGCGCACTCGGCCTTTAACAAGTCCTTCTAGCATAAAGCCGCACCTCTCACGTTTCGGACGAATGATTAATCCACACTGAGCAAGGAAACATTCGACAGAATCGATAGGTAGAATAATCTCAACACCACATCCGTCGACGACGATGACGAATTCAAAGGCGCTTAGCGCAATCTCAGCAGCCTCCCATGAGTCCGCCTCTGCGTTCACATTCCCCCCGCCATTGCCACCACCGACAACGATGGATGCTGTCGGCAGCCAGATGAGCCTGTAATGACCTTCAAAAGTGCCCCATAACCAGTATCGAGGATGTAGCGGCGGAGGAGCGAGGGTTAGCCAGTAAGACAGCCCACCATCACCATCCTGAGAGACTGACAATTTCAATACAGAAACACTGCGTTGAAAAGTTTCATCCGCAATGTGTGAATTCTTAAGGCGAAATTGGCACATAGTGCTGCTTATCACCAAAGGTTCCAGAAGGGAAAATTCACTCTTGCTGTAATTTGGACCTGCGGCAACCTTAGCACAAAGTAAAGCAACTGCTTGGCATATTTTCAGCATTTCAACAACGAATGAGACCTCATTCGCCATAATTACTCCTTTTTGAAATAACCCACCATCTAACAAACCGCCGGGACAACTTACAACAGTCCCTTCAACAGTTGTCCAGCACAGTGAACAAACGTGAAAGTGCAGTCTATGAACATTGAAAACTCGTCCAACTTTTCTTTCTGAATCCCACTCAATGAAAACATTAAGCATGACCGTATGCATTCCAAAATATGCGTATACGCGTACATGACTACCAACAAATAAAAATTCATCTGCGTACATTGAAAAATAAATCAATGGTAAAAATGCACACCTTAAATTGCAAACGTGGACAAACACTAATTCAGCGAAAGGGACTACATTAGATTTTAACTAAGAACTGTACCACTTCTCCTCAATTTCCCTGTTTTATCAGTGACAATCACTACCGCAATTCACCACCCCTTCCGAAACGAGAGAGTAAGCCTTCCTGTCATGTTAACTCCAATTCCACACTTGTCGCATCAATTTACGTCATTAAACATACCGATATCGTCCATGACATTATCCACACCGCAGGACAAAGGGGACGCCTACGTAGGTGACTCAAAAATCTCGCACTGCCTGCCACTCCACAGATTTCTCAAATGCCCATCCACCACCATTGTAGGTTCGTAATACCTGCAAATGAGTGTGTGAATTCTAACGCACTGCAGTACTAAGACACGCAAACGTAACAAAAAGTGCCCCAAAAACTAAACATTTAAGACCACGTGATGGTGCAAGCGTTTACAAGCAAATTACAGGTCTTCAAGTAACCATTCCTTTGCCTCGGGGTCCAACTCAAACACATACTCATATCAAAGCTAAACTCACCACTAAGTAATTACTTAGACCCTACATAACACATTTCGCAAAGGTGCTCTCAATACAAAACCAAGGCCACAACGACCACATCATAGTGATAGAGATAGCCCACCTGTCAACATGCATGAAACATGAAAGGACCCACGAACAACTCGTAAAAACAGTGATGAGAGCCGGTAAACTACAATCCATTTCCACCTGAGAAAATCACTGAGCAGTAGCCAAGGCGAGATACTTTCGGTACTGTTGGGCAATATCTCCATTCCTAGCATAATAATCTACTAGAGGTATGCCTTCCTGCCAAATTAATAATTACAAATGCTAGTAGTACCAAGTACAGTCAATCGACTAAGGGAGTTTTTGAAAAATGTTGCCGGCAAGATCTCCCAGACTAAAGTCCACGCAAGTCCACACTGAAATCAAATTCAGACTAACCGCACAGGAAGTGCTTGGCACATAAACTAAACGCAAATAGGTTTTCCTTTAAAAATGCTAAAAAGTGACTGAGTTTAGCAAACCTAATATTTGACGTTCGATAAGGCACTTGCAACGCCAGGATTTCGCAGATTTGACAAGTATTCGCGTTTGCATTTTTGTCATTTTGCAAAAGTACCAATTCAAATAAACTGCCTAAAAACACGTGTTCAAAAGCAAATTAAAACAGAAAGCAATAATAAATTACCTAAGATCGTAAGATTTCTATTGTGCATATTAGTTATGCAAAACTTATTTGATTTTAGGTAAAGAAGGCCGGAATTCACAAAAAAGCTTGAAAGTGAGGTGAAGCTTAGATTTTATCGTTGGCACTGTAATACTTAATTCTTTAAAATGTGCTTTGAAGGCCAGAGGCGGGAAGTGAATTTAAACCACGTGACGGAGGAACGCGGAGACTCCTTGGAACGTGACGGACCCTCGGCTTGAGCCCCCATTAGTCGCCTAACTGTATTTATCACCCTTATAACAGTAAAGATGTCAAAACGCACTCAGACTTCTGCTGGCAAGGGTAACCAGGAGGGGGAGGAGGAACCCTCTACAGCACTTTCTAGCTACACGCGCACCTGTGTTGTGGATTTTACAGTGCAGTTAAGTTGTTTGTTTTAGATTATGGTGCTTGGCCATTGTGTTCAAAGCATTTGGGGTGTTTTTAATTGTCAATGTGGCGCCCCGAGGCTGCGTATACTCTAAGATTGTCTTTTTCAGCGGTACCGTCCCCCTATCGATCTAGCTGAAGTCGATAAATAAAAAATGACCTCTATTAATACTAAAGACCCTATCATGTCGCCCCTGACCTCTAAAATCATATAAGATCGATGTCAAGCTGGCGCAACTTTAAATGTGGCCTTATGGCTGTGAATGCTCAATGTCATTTGCAAGCTAAAATATCACTTATGCCAAGTCAAATTTTGTAGCACCCGCTGAAACTATCAAAGTAAACGAATTGCGGGTTTTAGTAAGACTTGTGGAATGATAGTTTAACAGGAATTTGTGGAATTCGTTGTTAGGGGTATTTGATTATGTGCTCGCCTTGTAGGTCAAGTGGTTGTACTGCCAAAGCTGTCCCATTGAAGGGACACATTAACCCACCTGATCATTCGCAGTCAAATCTCCGTCCTTTCACATCACCTCTAATCATTCTGACGCTCCTGCCCCCATCAACTCTCACCGCCAAATTGTGCGTTCCTTATAAGAAGATACTTTAACAGCTAGTTGTGAGTTCACTTCTTGGTGCAAATTTTATTGCTTTTTCTGCACTCTCAGTCTTGTGTGATTCCTACAGCCCAAGTGACGACAATGGGCGTCGTAGTGAGCCAGGAGTAGATTAGGGAGTAAAGCATGACTAAAATGTTTGTGAAGGTGGAATGTGTTCATGCACACCATCTGTTTCACTGTCATTCAAAGGGTTGTTTAGCCACACCCAACTTAAATAACCCCACCCAACGACTGATGAGAAGGGAAGTTCTTGTCATAGAAAATCACAAGTTGATTGGCTGAATCGAGCTTCGCTATTGGATTGCTTTCGTCATTTGCGAGTATGTTTGGCGGGTAGAGCCAATCGGCCTTCACTGATGAGCCTACCTGAAAGTTGCTAGGATGCGCAGTGTATACGCGCAGGAGACTGAATTAAATGACGAGAGGAGAGTAGGGAGGTGGGCCCAAGGAGGACAGAGGTAGAGCTGAAAACGGTCAGTAATAATTGGCAACTATTTTTGTGCAATTTCAGGTACCCGTAGTGGTTGTCCCTTCAAATGCGTCAGCCTCATTGAAGGCTTAGCAGAGGACACATGCATGGGATACCTCCTTCACTTCTAATGTCATGTGAGATGGTTACCTTCTTTACACGTGGAAATAAACGCTTTACGCTTGATTGTGTAGGCTCTTCCCCCTTGGATTGCCTACCGATGGGTGGACAGTAGTGGCGAGCTTTAAGGTTTCGCTGTGACCCCGTTATAAGATTACGGTTCCCGAGCCTTTTCGTTTTTTGACACTAAGCATTGATTCCGCTTACTGTGTTATTAACAATAGTAACAAAACTCAAATGACTTGATTATGACATAGTCATCTAAGGTTGACCCAAAAATACTCTAATACCGTTCCAGCCTTCGAATGTAAACAGAGTTTTGATTCCTTCTCGAGACTATGGTGAAGTACAGCTTATACACAATCGCCTCGGAATTCCGCTTTCCTTTCTTACTTGCCTCTATACATCACATTTATTCTTGCCGGTTAGCTGCTTCAATTAAGATTTAGATGCCGAAATTAAGCAGAAGACTGGATTAGCCAAGCAAACGAAACGTCAACACAAAGCCTTCCCGTCTTTGCAAGTACCGAAGAGTGTCCACATCTGTGCTCTTCCTGCTCACATGACTTCTAATTTAAACTCGAAGAGCAGAAAGATATAAGAAGTGAAATTTACACTTTTTTCATTTAAAAAATTTGTGAGATGAATCACAACAGGAGAAGAAATGTCAGTAAGAGAAGACGTTTCCAAGTTTAATGGCGCTATTTAATTTTTCCTCTCCCTTTTCTCTCACTTGTCGTCTAACAGAAGTCTATTGATTCGGTGAGGGATCAAGTATCTCAACGCAATCATCCTTTTCAGCAACATTTTCTTTCCCTCTACTTTAAAATATGGCTGGGAGTCTGTTGGCGGAAAACTGATAAAAAACTGATGTCATTTCTGGAGAGTAGTTGCATAATAGCTACTACTGGCTATTATGCCGTGATCCACCTGAGGAGAGTAGTACTTTCCCGTTCATGTATTAATCGCCCTGCCCTAACAACAACTAACCACAGTAAGTCTCTTAGGGCAAACTACTCTGACGCCTGTACTTGGACTAAGTCAAGCCAAAAGGCTAAACATTTTAGCTGTTTATCCCCGCATAAAGAGGTGGTGGATCGTGATCTACCAAGAGCGTAGAATGCGTCGCTGCTCTCCTCCGACCTACGTGCTTACGTTCCTCGGTCAAAATGCGCTCTCGGTCCCCAAATGTTTCGTGTCTCTAATCTGTCAGAAAACCTAGAACATCGTAGAAGCATAAGGCATTGCCACCTACGTCTCCAAATTAGACAGCATGCTCCAACGCATTGGCAGTTGATTACGATGGCTGCTGATACAAGAGCTCAAAATGCCTGGCTCCATTCAGCCAATCAGCGTGCAAAATCTTCCGGTACCTTTCATCAGCCCTTGGGTGGGACGGGTCGCCTTTGTATAAAAAATGCAATGACTGTAGTGTGAGAATACAATCCATTACCACAAGCCTTCAAAACACATTTTCCTTGACGCCTTCGCGCCTTTGATCGTGAAGATTTTTACTGCGCTCAGAACTGCGCCAATTACATAACGTGTGGTTGCAAAGAGTCGAGGTGGATGACAAGCAAAGTAGCATTTAGGCAGAAGTTATTTCATCACCAGTCGTTGAGTCTCTTGATCATCACACGGTTAACGGGTTTCACTCAAATAAGAACAGCTCTCAAATGAAGCACTTCCAGTCTTTTTCAATGTTTTGTAGTCAATGAATAGAATGACTGTTTTTATCCATTTAATGTCTTTGGGATTTCCAAAACTGCATAGCACAACTCCCAGAACTTATCTGCATGCCATAAATTCAACAATAATTGCTTTTACGATGTTTGGTTGCCATCTGAAAGGAAGCTACCTGAAGCGTGAAGTGATAATTCTCATATATTGATCAGTAAATGATCATCATTGTAAGGCACCTTACCGATTCATTCAAACCGAATCCTAGACAAATGCCTACTTGGAACTGACTTTCTCAGCTACAGCTAGAAGTACTCAAGCTGCATACATCTGAGAGAAGTACCGGTTAGCGATCGTTAAGAGTAACACAGCAGCGCAGTGAAACGACTCTTCCACTTTGTCTTCCTGCCCGACCGGTTCATACTGGGGCAGAAATGACTATGTAAATAACGATAACGAATTTTCGGGACATTCCTAACTCATTATTCAGGCCTTACAGGCATCAGGACACGCTAATCAGAAACGCTTCTACAATGCTGCATCCGTGTCACTCACACGCCAACATACAACTGACACCACCACTCACGTCACTGCTCACTCACAGCTTACATCGCACATCATTCCTTCGAGTGTGCAGTAGCCAGTTAATAAGAAGCATGAAGCAGTGTAAGATCCTGGTTGGGCAATGGCATTCGAGTGGTTAGCGCGTATCGTGAATAGGGTTAACATGTAGAGCTGCAGCCGATATAAAGGGCTGCAGCGATGGTGGAGATCATCATCAGTACATACGTGTTCGAGTTGGTGCATCTCACTAAAACATGTTAGCAGCTCCAGCTATTGGCATCGACTTGGGCACAACATTTTCTTGCGTCGGCGTAGTTCAAAACGGCAGGGTGGAAATCATAGCGAATGATCAGGGTCACCGCACAACGCCAAGTTGTGTTGCTTTTACGGATAAAGAGCGCCTCATCGGTGAGTCTGCAAAGTTCCAGGCGACCATGAACCTCACAAACACGGTATCCGACGTAAAGCGTCTTATCGGGCGTCAATTCCACGATAAGGTTGTACAGGACGACATTAAGCGCTGGCCCTTCAAAGTAATAAATTCTGGAGGAACACCGAAGATTGAGGTGCAGCATTGTGGTGAGACGAAGCATTTCATTGCGGAGCAGATCTCATCTATGGTGCTGTCGAAGATGAAGGAGACAGCGGAGGCGTACTTGGGCGAGAAGGTGACAGATGCGGTCATTACAGTACCAGCATACTTTAATGTACACCAACGTCAGGCAACAATTGATGCAGGGAAACTGGCGGGCTTGAACGTGCTGCGCCTTATGAATGAACCGACTGCAGCTGCCATTGCCTACGGTATGGACAAGAGGTTCGACAGACAGCGCAATGTGCTCATCTTCGATTGGGGCGGTGGCACCTTCGACGTGTCGATCTTGTCCATCCAAAATGGGAAATTTGAGGTAAGAGCGGTTGGTGGTGACACGCACCTGGGTGGTGACGACATTACTTCTCGGCTAGTGGACCATTATGTGGAGGCGTTCAAGAAGGAGCACGGAGGAAAGGACTTGACATCCAGCAAGAAAGCCATTAGCCGCGTGAGCAAGGCGTGCGAGGAGGCAAAGAGGATGATGAGTTCGGTCCAGTGCACAAACATAGGCTTAGAATCGTTGTTCGAAGGCATTGATTTCAATTTGGCTCTCACACGATCCCAATTTGAGAACCTCTGCTCAGATCTCTTCGGCCGCACGATGGATGCAGTCAAGTCTGCGTTGAGTGATGCGGAAATGGACAAGACTGATGTGCAAGAGATAGTGTTAGTGGGTGGATCGACGCGAATTCCGAAGGTGGAGAAGATTCTACAGGACTTCTTTAATGGCACGAAAGTAAATCGATCCGTCAATCCAGACGAGGCAGTAGCCTACGGTGCAGCTTTACTGGCAGCCAATCTGACTGGTCACAAATCGGCGACGATGCAGGATTTGATATTGCTGGAAGTGACTCCGCTCTCACTGGGTTTGGAGTGCTCAGATGGTACGATGACAACGGTGGTACAGCGCAACACACCGATTCCGACGAAGCAGAAACGAGTACGCGAAACGGCTCATGATAATCAAACGAGCGTTACATTCAAGGTTTTCGAGGGTGAACGTGTGAAAACAAGCGACAACTACTTTTTGGGCGAGTTAAGATTGACCGGTTTCCCACCGGCGCCGCGTGGTAAGACTACGTTTGATGTGACCTTTGAAATTGACGAAAACGGCATTCTTCATGTGTCGGCGGTGGAAAACTCGACAGGAAAGCAGAACAGCACCGCGATCACTAACTACAGGGGTCGCCTGTCGGAGAAAGAGATAGAGCGGATGTTGGAGGATGCGGAGAAATTTAAGAAGGAGGATGAGAAGGAGAGGAATAGGATGGCATCGAGAAATGCACTAGTGAATTATGTCTACAGCATAAAAAGGAAGTTGGAGGAAGAGGAGGTGAAGCAGAAGACATCGGAAGAGTATCGGAAAGATATATTGGCGATGTGTGAGGAGACGATCAAGTGGACGGACGTCGAGAACCAGGCTACAAAGGAGGACTACGAAAAAATGCACAAAAAGTTTGAGAGTAGGTGTGCCCTTGTCACGGGAATGGCAAATCTCGGCTCGTGATCACGGAGACATGAAAAGTAATTTGGACGGTTGTGAAGAGTAACTCACCTTTGCAACCTATTTGACCTTGCAAAACTGTGTTGATCAACATGTAATTATTTATTTTTATTGAGTAAAGCCTATGTATGCTCAAACCGCTATTTATTTTACTCATCCACAATCACATTAGTGCACTCCTCGTTGCCCAGTCGTAGCTTGACAGGACTCAGGGAAGATTTTGAGGAGCTTGCCGGCCAACACCTCGTTTCATGCTTTACAAAATCGCTTTTGGCAGACAATACAGTAATACGCCTCGTCATGAGCTCAAAGTATGTGCTATCCCATTTGAAACGACCTCATGAGTGCTTACAAGCGATCCCCCTAAGACGCGTGTTGGTCCAGCCATTGAGATTGTCGCTGCAGAATGCAACGAATCAACAGTTCATCAATTCGTGGACAAATAGCGAAAGGGCTGCACAATAAGGGCTTCCACTTACATTGCTCGTCATCGCTTATTTTAGGCATAGGTTGCAGGGCATACGCAACGAGGTGGGCCAAGTGCAGATCATAACCAAATTGACCGATTGTGATAATACCAGCAAAACCTTTCTATGCTCACACAAAAGCACTCGATTTTTCGACATGTCACTGCTCCATGCAAAAAATCAGAAATGGCAGAATTTTTTATCAGCCTTTACTCTAAAAGCGCCCAATAGGAACGAAATGGGTATAATGTAGGAGGTAAGAGTTATGCTTACTCTGTGCTTTGTTGCGGTCTCGCGCCTTTTAAAAGGTCTTCAAGTCACCCTAAGCTCGTGCGCTTCTTTTCGATTTGCTTAACTTGCAGTTATTCTTATCTCCATGCACACACACAATCACCACTAAAAACAAGCTTTTGGCAATAGCGTTGTTCCCAAGAGCCATCTTTGTGTTCACTTAGTTTCATCGGTAAGAAAAATCGCGTAGATTGATCTGTTTTGGATAATTTCGCATTTACCAACCACGGTTCTAAATCAACCTTAACACCTCAATTCTTCCCTTCGCTTCACCGGCATAACTATTGCAGACTGTAATGAACATTAGGAGGTCCATTTTATGCGCTCTACCTTCTTTCCTTGAGCAGACGCACTCCCTATTAAATGCAATTATTGCTGATGCAAGGACGCCGAATAAGTGGCTCTCTTCAGCCTATCAACACGCGACTCGTCTGGTGCCTACTCCTACCTTTCATCAGCGCTTGAGTGGCTCCACCCGATTTAGGTGCGACGAAGGTGGCTTTGGAAACAACGCGTGTTAATTCCAGTTGCGCACAAACAAAAGCCACCGTCTTTTCAATGTCTTCGTCCCCACATTTTTTCACATTGTCTCTCGTCTTCTCAATGCTTCTTTTCTCACCGACACCTCCTCGTCATAGGATGCTTTGAGAACTTGCGATAAAGCCGGTTTTATGTGCATGTCCAACTGTATGTAGCTCAGGTCTTTACAGTAATGTCTCATGTGATCGAAGGGCTTGGATTACAGTGGTTTGCATCATATGGACGTTAAATGCCTGACTAATTTAGCGAAAGCTCGTTGCCGTAGTACGTGGACCTGTGATTTGATGAATGCGTAGACGGAAAGATATATTAGAGTGGCTTTCGACTTACAAGGGTCACGTGGTGCGTTTATGGTACAATCCACGTCGGTGACCTCCTCATTCAACGTGATGCTAGAAATGAATAAAGGAGCTATAAACACTAGCTACTCTTGTGTGAAGCAATATGTGGCAGTTTGATTGGCAGTACTGTTTCGCATAGAAGTCAACTTTAAACGAATTTCCACTTTTATTGCGTTGGCATTGACGGAGAATCATCATAAGCTCGTTTTAAGAAGAGGCGGAAATAGCAGCAGTCAGGTCTGGTACAGCGTTGAATCAGTCAATTTGACTTGGTGCTGGCATACACATTACCATTTTAGAGATTAAAAACAAAGACTTGGTCACGGATTCTGTCGAAGTCCCTTTCATTACTCTGGCGCCAACTCACTACTCACATTAGTCCTGTATTTCTTCATTTAACCGCCTGTTTCCACACATCTGCCAATTCAAAAGGGCCCTACCATCAAAGCTTTTCATTAGTTCATCCACTCCCTATTTCCATTCAAAGCACAGCATGCGTTATCTCTCGAGTTAAAACTCCTAGACCATGCGAAAACAAAAACATGGTGGGAGATTTGTTGTGATGTGTGCAAAAATCTGCAATATACGCGTGGATATGGTATATAAAGAGGAAGAAGGAAATCATAAGTCCAATGTTATTTTAAAGGATCGTGCACGCTAGTGTAATATGAGTATGAATACGTAGACAGGAAGCGGAAAATAAGGCATGAAAGATGTTTATAAACTTCAACAACCATTAACGAAATGCTCAACAACTTCCCGCGCTATCTTAATTTTGCGTCACAATGGCCTGATTTTACGTAACTTGGTGAGAGCTAATAAGATGTAAGTAAGGATTGCTATTCATTTAGAAAATTTGACCTTGCAAAATGCTTTGACTGCTCTTCATCTGGCTTCTCTTCCTTCACAAACCTTCGTCGTCCCTATCTCCAGGTCTCATAATCCTGACTACCTTTGAGGACGATTTCAGTCATGCACATCTGCATGAGTCGAAAATTCAATCCGTAGACAACTGCAGGTGGACTTGTGTGCTCTTTTCTAACTTACTCATTTCTTAACCAATAAACCCTGCTGCTAAAGGCATATTTTAAGCATCATTTCGACTAGTAACTCAATCCCATTTGGTTTGCCATCAAAGCGCTTGCCAAGCGAATGTCCTTCCAACTCCAATTTGGAGACCACTTTCCCGATTTCTGATTTGCTAATTCAAATTGCTTATGCCTATCTTGTTTGAAATGTTTGACTAGGCCTTATTACTCAACAAACACAATATTCCAAAAGCAACAAATAAAATTGAGGCGGATCCCTTAGGTGTTGCATTTAGTACGGAAATTAGTCTGCAAGTGTTTGTTAGAATGTGCAAGAATGAGGACATGAATACAGACTGTGAGAAACTAGTTGGTGAATTACTGGATCGAAACAAACACGCAGATTGTGTCCCCACATTCTGCATTTCTCAAGCGTACAGTCGCTATAATTTATTCACCTCAGCTCTCTTCACTTTGCATTGCTTTACTCATTCAACTAGTAGAGTTGCTTAAGTTCTGAGTGTCGAACAAACATGTATTTCATGCTTCCTTAATTGCGTTCCGCGACCATTAACACATATTTGCCAACTTTTGCTTATTTTTTAAACATACCACCCGCATTTAACAAGTAGCACATCAACAATGACAACGGATGAGTTGACAATACTAGTTCCCCCGTGTTTGAGGCAATCGACGTCATATTTCGCTTATTTGTATTTTAGCAAACGGATAGATGTGTTGCTGCTTTTGATGCAGAGCCTATCTAGGTGGATGCGAAAAGGCAAGAACAACTGGCAGGTGGTCGATGATTTATTCAGGTGATTGGCGCTATTCCGCACACTTTCTCCACCTTTTCTTAGCAATAATGAGGACTACGTGCTTAATGAGAGGCTGGATTTTTTAGGCCTATCAATATAATCGGTTCATGCATTAAAAATCTTCCAACTGCTTTTATTAAGCAAACGCTTTTAGATTAAGCTTTGTGGTTGGAGCATTTTTAAAATCTTCCTCATTCCTCCTTTGCAGCTAAATAAGTATTTTCTCTCAAATCTAGATCGTAAGCTGTTTGCCTGTCTGTCTTCTCCACCCAGCATGTTTGTGCGTCACCAAGTCTTCTCAGTTGTTGATTTGTTCGGGTAGAATAATCCCACTTTTATTAAAGCGCATGATTTTATATTATCCTACACAGTACCTCATCCTATCCCAATCTGCCACACTCAACTGAACCGTATCACACATGTTTGCATGGTAATGCTACCCCCTTACATTCAGCGTTGTGCCCACCACATCTCGACCGAGGCGCATCATATTATGCCACGCTTCACCATCTAATGCATCGCTTGGAGAGCTGTACTGAGTACTTAGTAAGTATTAGTAAAAGAGGACAGACAAATAGGAGGAGGGGAACACGGGCTCAGCCGAGATTCGGATGCGAGGCCAAGTAAAGGACCAGTTTTAGAGAACAAGGCTTAAGCTCTGACTAATTTCCCCTGAAGGGAGACAAGGGCAACACTCAAGATGGCAGCCGCTCGCCCATCAGAAAGGTAAATCCATCAAGCATTCCTCAGACATTGTGACCTTTAAACAATCACATCAACGGAGGTTAATTGTTTAAATCGGTTTACTCCTTACTCCAAAACAATGAAATTGTTGTCAATCAGTTTCAGGTTTTCAAATATAAGCAGTCTTTTTATGATTCTCGATATGACACATCTTCAATCGGTATGGGCTGTTAATTAGCGCGTGTCACATATGTGTGACGTAACAAACAAACAGTTATAAGAAAAGGCGTTAAAGTCACAATCACATAAGTAAGACAGTAATACAAAGGAATGAGGCTACTTGCATGGTTGGAGAGAACGAGATTCCACACAGTTCCTCAGCATAGAATTTGCCACGTAGGGCTCACTCTGGAGCTGCCCGGTCATATTTATCTGGATCCCATTCAACTAGTAGGGGAGTGGAGCAGATACCGCCGTTTCAGTTAATCCACATTTTTACGCACGCAGGGTAGGGATGGCTCGCGGCTAAAGTCGATTCTACTGTTAACAACTTTTGTGCTGTGTGGGACTGGGGTAGTTACCTAAGGCAGAAATCAATTTTAGTTCTTCTGATGCTAAGCACCAGCAATTTCTCCATCCACAGCACATGCGCTTCTTTCGCACCGCCAAAGTTTGCCCCAAACGGTAGAAATCTTGATGGAAGTCCTTTAGAGTCCAGCTTGTTTTCCACTGCCTCTGATGTATCTTCCTAAGACTTCTAATGAAGACCAAAGAAGACATACTCGGACGGAATGTCTATGCATACATTCGGCAAAAGAAGGAATTGAGACTGCCGGCATGTCCCAGAGATCAGCCTATTCGGCGAAGGCAACATGATCAGCCAAGTGACCGCAACCAACACCGAGAAGCAAACAACAAAATATATTCCGAGTAGAGTAAGCAATGAAATTTTGCGTTTGGTAAATCGCTTGCGCTGTGAGCATTCGACTGCAGTCTTTTTAGATGAAAGGAAGAAATTAAGCAATACGCAAATTGAATACTAAAACTAATTGCATCATGAGCGGATAATTGGAGAAAGACTGGGCTAACATGTGCAGATTGAGAAAAGGAATTTCGCGCTGTTGACGAATAGCTACCTTCAATTGCAAAACATGTTCCCTCAGGCTAAAATTGTGCCGCATCCTTTTCTAATGTTTATGTCTGTCTGATGTATATTGTTGAATGAGGGAGACATTTCGCTGAGGAGGAATCGATTAAGCACATTTGGCTGTTCGACAGGAGGGCAATTTTCGTTACAGCTTATTGTGGAAGAAATCATGATGTGAAATACTCAGTGTTGAAAAGCTTGGGAAGCAACGCTCCTAATTTGCCACACTTTACCTTTAGGAAGACTCTTTCTGTTCGGTTATTTCCGCAGAAGTTTTGATCCTCTTTTACGCAACGAACCATAGGGCAGTGTCACCGTGCCATTTACTGTTCTGGCAATGGTTGGATACCGATGAGCAGGCGAAGTGATGACCCTTGCCACCTTCCCTGATGGGACCTTATTCTCACAAATCAGCGTCGCCGACTACAATGAAGCCACTGCTGGAAAGCGAAGTAGTAACAACGCGAGAGTCGATAGATGGGGTGAATGTGGAAGTAGAGGTGGAGCTAGATGAGAAAGGTATGGAGGAAAGAAGGATATTGATATAGTGAGGGGATTAGGGGAGGGAAAACACAAGACATCCTGTACCTTAAAATACCCTGGCGAGTGTCTCTAATATTTGTGCCACTGCACGTGGAGCCAAGTCAGTTAGCTGTCCGGCCACCTAGGTTGAAGGAAAGATGAAGCGTTGATTAAGTTAGATAGAATAATTGAATGAAATAAGGAACGAGTGAAGGGATAGAGAAAAAGGTAATGCCGTGCCCACTGCTACCGACACAGCCGGCACCTAGTCGATGCTTGAGAAGTGGACGTGCAGAGAAACAGATTCAGGGAAGTGCGAAGAAATGGACGATCAGAAGGGGATGCATATAGGCGTGGAGAGACAGCCAAATAGGTAAGTGAGCGTGTGGATGATAGGCAGGCGGGGAATCAGTTCCTGTTTTAATGCTTCGGAGGAAACTTCATTTACTGTGGTTCTCTCCTCTTAGTCCATCTCCCGCTTCCCCCAACTCTCTCAAGTCATTCAATAAGTTTGCATTCTTCTACGCCTTCCTTCATCCCCTCTCGTTCACTTCGCTAACGCCTTTTTCACTCACGAGAACATGCCGCACCCTCCAGCACCTCGGCGTCCTCCTCCTCTTCCCTTATTCCAGTGATCCGCGCGACTGAGGAGGCGTCCCCACTACTGCTGCCATCGTTGCCCTCAACCCCAATCTCACTGACTGATCTCCAAATTCTCTGACTGATCAACCGACTAATGATTCAACTATGACTTCCCAATTCATTGATTGATTGACTGACTATTTTACTGACATATTCATCCCTTGCTTCTTTACGTTCATATAGATTGTTTCGTTGCTTGACTGATTATCAGTACAACGATTTCGTGTTATAATCTGCAAATTCCAATAAATCGCTGGAGAGAGAGATTTAACCTAGTCCGAGGAAGAAGCGAGGTCACAGCACTGGTGCTCAAATGCCCACTAGTATGGTGCCCTACCTTAACGCACCCATCAATGAAGGTGGCAGCACAATATTGCAGTCGTGGGTGTGGCATTCCTGCCTCTCTCTTACCCTCTCCAGTTGCCTGGAGATTCAGTGGCTGGTGTAGCTAACTTATGGGTGTTCATTCTCTAACACACAAGTTTTGATGGCTGACGCTGCCACATATTCTGTACACTTTAAATTCATTCTCAATGCTAAGCAGCACCATGTCGCTTTCTAACGTTTCATGAAATACTCAAAGGTGAGGGCTTCCATTTAGGCTACGGTCAACAGTGCTTTAAATCACATCAAAACACCTCCATCACTACCCCATACATACCCACTGCAGCGCCTTCATCCTTTCCCGACCCCCAGAAGGCAAAAGGAGACGCAATGTTCGGGCAGAATGCACATCTCTTCCACATACCGACGACATACTCGGCGAAGGTACAACGGCGGAGAAAATAAGTAGCCCCACCACCAACATCCATCACCCAACAAACTGCTGATACCTTGCACTGTTCCCTTCTCCTCCTCCACGCTCCCCTAGGTAATTGTGCTGCATCTTCAGTCGCCTCCTCACTTCCTATGGCTGAAGTTGATTCCATAGGGGATGATGGAGATACACTGACCATCACGCCTACAAGCAAAAGTCAAAATTCTGTCAACGTTACAGCCTCAAGACCACGAGATCGGCAGAACAAGTACGACTTGGTGTGGCTAACAATCTGAAATCTACTGACGCATGGCAACTGACAGATGGCCGTCAAACAACACACACACACACACAAATCCCAACATTGCACACTTTGATAGGGGAATAAACTGCATATTAAAATCTGCGGAGACAAGTGGAGCACAGAGTCATCGGACATTTACCGCTTCTCCTACAACTTAATCACACTTTGGCAATATACCACTCCACTCAATGCTACACCCACACATGTGGGCATCATCAAAAACGTCTCTTTGGGTACGTTGTGCATGCACGAAAGCTTGTCAATAACTTGCGCCGAATGCTTTCAGCATTAGTCAAACGATTATTAAGCATATAACAGCCCATAACAACTACAATTCCAATTACTCACCAATTACTTCACATTGTATTCATCCCACACCATACCATTATCAAAGGCGATAGAACCTTAGCGTCTTAAAAAAAACACGCGAAACTAATATATGTAAGGCAATTATAACGTCGAATCCATTTTATGCAGCATGCTGCCTCGCAGCAAACCTTTCAGCAGGATCGACTGGTCAAATGATTGCAACACCACTCCTGTCGACGACGATGAGTTCAAGGTCTCAATGGATTCCCATGAGTTGGCTTCTACAGTCACATTCTCCCTCACCAATGCCACCGTCAGCATAGATGCATGCTGTTGGTGGAGTCACATAACTAACTTGAGGTGCTGACTAGTTAAACACAAAAATACTACACTGACAAGTTTTGCGCCCAAAATGATCCAGGGAAAACACTCTTGCCTTACTTTGGGCATGCAACGACTTTAACACCATGTAAAGCCAAGTAATTGGTAGCTGTCCCCACTGATCTCAATTAGGCCTCACCCGCCCTAATCTCCCTTCGATGAAATAACTCAATATCCAACCAACCGCCCGGACAGCTTCAACTACTCCCCCTTCAAAATCGCTCAGTAAAACGAATAAACATGAAAAAATGTCCCTAGGCAGCAAAAACTCATATAAATTCATTTTCTGATTTTCATTCAATAAACACCTTCTACATGCGTCTCCATATACGCATACACGTATGCACATCTACAAACAAGTAAATTTTATGTATTACGAATGCATAAACCAGAAAATAACATAAGACACTTTTGTGTGCAGTGGAAAAATGAGTAAATGGGAGAACAAAAAGAAATAAATTTAGAAACGCAAACTAAAACAAACCCAAGTTGACGAAAAGGACCCAGGCTAGATTTTAAAATAGCTCTGCAGCACTCCTCCTCATTTCCGTCTTTCCAGCAGTGACCCAATCACCACGGCAATTCACCAATCTTCCTTAACCCGATAATAAGCTTGCCTACCGGTTCAACACTAACCCCACATTCATCTCGCCTGTTTAGCCTGCAGCCGTGCGATTGCTCAACGCTTGAGCCAAAAGAGGTGGCACCTCTCGCTATGCCATCGCACGCACCAGTATCGTTCAAGACAAAACCCAAATCACGGATAAAAGGAGAAACCCCCGCAACTGACTCGAAAAGCTTATATTGCCCACCATTGCACAGGTTTACCACATGTTGCTCCAGGACCATGATAAGTTCGTAGCATCGATAAAGCAAAAATGCGAAAAATGGCAAAGCCTATGTGCAAACACAAGCACAACTAATAAAAATATCGTAAAAATCAAATATTTAAGACGGCTACAATGTGAAGTCCGCATAGCGATGCTAACATTTTCAAGGAAAGTTTTACAGGTCTCTGAGTAACTATCCTCTTGCTTCTGAGCCTACAATAAACGCCAATTCATACTAGAGGTAAGACTACGGTCAAGTGGTTTCTGAGGTCCTACACAACAAGTTTCGCAAAGAAAATACCAGTCCAGAACCGTGGTGTCGAAGTCAAGGAACAACCAAATTGGAAAATGCTCACAAGCTCGATATGTTTCACACTAATACGGTTGTTATAGTGATGAAAATAACGCACCTATTACCCTACATAAAGCATAAAGTACCTACGGACAAGTGACAAAATGCATGTCGCTACACAAAAAAATACGCATAGAATCGTAACAATACGTGAAATGCAACGCAATCTTACCAAGGCAACGCGAAAGGCGGGAAGGCGAAATTCACACCCAGCGTTGCGAGGTGATGCCTCCACACCTAGCGGATAATGCCGCACCAGAAACACACATCCTCGCCAATTAAAGTGCCGATACAATCATGCACACCAGGCAAAGTCCAGTGATTACTAAAGTTCTCCAGTTTTGTGCGAACGAAGCCCAACCGAACTAAAATCCGAGCACGTCCGCAAATAACAAACATTTCACACGAAAATGCGAATCCACAGCGACCGCGCAAAAACAGTTAGGCATAACAAATAAATGCGTTTAAGCTTTGTCCTTATAAAGCGAAGTTAGCTGACTTTGTCTACACCATTTATATGCCGAATGCAATGCAAAAACTAAACAATGTTGACACGCATGTCTATGCATGCAAAGCAACCAAAAAATCATTTCCTAAAGGATGAAGTGTAAAATGTGTAGCAACAATCTAAGCTGAAAAGTTTGCTACCCACATATCAGTTACAGTGTTTTGTTTACTTTTTAGAGTCAACTTATCCAGGTTTTCCAAAGGGTTGATTCGTTGGATTTTGTGTATTATTTTCATAAAATTCGATTTGGTTTTCGACCAACATCAGAAGACGTTTGATGTCGAAGGTGAATCGCGACGTTGTTTTGTCTTCTTTGGGTTTCACGTACGTGTGTTTTTTAGGTTTATAGTGACTTGTATCGTCCTTAGACCTCTTTGAGGGCAGGAGAAGGCATAATACTAGGGTAGAATACCTTTAGTACATTGTTTGTTGGAACTACCGGTTTCTGTCAAGGTCACAGAGGTAGTCGTACTGCTCTAGCCGCATGGGCTGGCCTCCGGGCCATGCTAGCAGCCTATTTCCCTCTGTCCGTTGAATATATATATTCTACACTAGCATTCTGCCTTCTTTTGCCTTCGAAGGAGCCTCAGGACGCTACAATACCCATCCAATATACAAAGGGAACGGAGCTACTTGTATGGACTGTTGAGCAAACCTTCCGGCTCAGGCAATATGACCACCTATGTGACCTGCGCTGGAGGAGGGGGGAGGAGGAAGCGGATGCTTTCCACATGAAATAGAACCATCTGTTTACTTTTAAAGCTTCATAGTAGATGCGACATCCGGCTTGACTACTACGATCAGGCTTAGTCAAAGCGTCATTCCCGAGTCTAACACTGACCCTCTGCCGATGGTATGAATAGGCGCGTGGGCATTTCCGCTCATTTGGGAGGATAAAATCACTTATGGAGGGAACCAGTGTTGTCATAAGTCACAGTATGTGCAGCCAAAATCGATCCCCGAGATTTGTGAAGAAGGTAATGGACATCAATTTAAGCGCAAAAATGACCTATCAGCTCTCATGAGATTGAGAAAAAATCTCGAATCGCCTAACTACAGACTAGACATGCGTTCAGTGTTTTCATCTAGCAAGATCTGCAAGAGGGACCAAAGCACTGGCAGTTCCAAACAACCAGTCAACTGGATCCGAGATGACTGAATGAGTGAACAATTACGTACTTCTAAAATATGTCACCCCTTCCAGTTTCAAATACATAAACCGCTCAAAACTTCAACCACTTGCTTGAGTAATGAAGACATCATACCCATAATCGCCTCAAATATTCATCGCAAATGAGTCAATCACACGACTACTCTTTACTGAGGTGACCTCAATACGGGTAGAGCATTCAAAAGCATTGTTGCAAATTCAAAACGAAATCCACTACATGAATCGGTCGGACAGATCAACGGCTCACAGGGTAGATGAAGCCAAACAGTTGGGTTGACGTTTGACACCAGAGTCAATAAATAAAAGGTAAAAAGCAAATGGAATAAAGTGCAAATGATTGCGAGAATGCGGAATGGATGAATAGGGAAGTAGCCTAGTAAAGGACGGCAGTCTGTTCCTGCAACTCAGTCATCCTTGCCTCCAACTCCGTGGGATCAACATGCGTCCAGTTAAGACTTCACTTCATTTCTGCGAACTCCACCTCCATAGATGTGGGGATAGTCTGAGTTGCTGCAGTTGAAACAGCGTGCTTGCGATGGGGTGTCTCTAGCTGCACCGACACCTCAATGCGCGTAACCTTCAGTGCTGCGCTAGAGGACACGAGTTTCTCATATTCCGCCACGCATTTCGTCACTGTCGCCTCATGATCCCCCAGCAGTGGACATCCCTCCGCGTCTCCACTGTAGTTGTCCTTGAGGTTGGTTGATGTAATGTTGAAAATACACCTGCTTCTACGGTAAGCATTACCAGTCAGACCTTCTTTAATCATTCACAAATCTCACATATGCTTGGAATCTCCCAGCAACTCTCTCTCTCTGTCTTATATAAGTAAACAGGCCGACGAATAGGCCAAAAAAAGGGAAATACATGAATTAATAGACGAATAGTTAGCTGGACTTGGTGGTTTCGTTCTCGGTTTCGTAACACCTGAAGAATATTTTCTTCTCACATAATACCTTTTGGAACTGGAGATAGTTTTGGATACGTTTACTCTAACAGGACATAACAAGTAAGTCGAAACCCCAATTAGCTGCTGTAAAAAGTTTGTTCGTGCTAAAGAAGTTGAACTGGGATGGTCGAACCATTGACCAGACATTGATTTAGAACGGATCTCTCAAAAATGGTATGTGCAGCACATTCTATAACACTGTTAGTTCCAAAGGGAACTTCAAAGAAGCAACAAGACAGGCTTTCCAGACTTCTTGTTCCAGAAATGACAATTTTTGTCCGCACCAAAAGCCGCTGCGTAAACTGGAAGCCAGATTAGACGGCGTTACTCTTTTGGTACCAAACCATGCAAAATGACGCAGTAACAAGACAAAAGGGGCAGAGAAAAGACAAGATCAGGCTGCATAACTCCATTGCATTTGCATTTTATCTTATTAACTATTAAGAGGTTCAATCACTCGTGAATAATGCCTATCTCACCCATCACTTTGAGGCGCGTTTGAAAGAGTGCCGTTCACTGCATGTCAAAATAACCCACTTAGCACTAAAGGGGAAGCGGGTCTTCTTCCTTGAAACGCGATGGCAAAGAGCACCTTTCACCTTACACCCAAATGGCTCAGTGGAAATGGCCTCAAATACAAAGCCTTAACAAAGTTATTTAATGAGCAATAACGCGATGACATCTGAGATACACAGGCAAAATTGGACCACGGGAGGACCAGAAATGCCTGCTTACGGAACCTCCAGATACACACACAAATGCCAAACCACTAATAAGACCAAGTCCACTATCAATCATTAGCCAACTAAATAGGCAGCTGTGTAGGAACTTTTGCCGAGGTGCTTTGCAAAATCAAGAAAGCGCCAAGTCCATTTTATGGCACATCATCATCACTGCAACACTTCAGTCCACAATCCAAGCCCCTCGCAATAGTGCATAAGCTTTGCACGATTCTTGCCTTTGTCGCCAAAAACAAAAACGCAGCGCCCAGTCAATGTTTCCCCAATGCTACTGTAGTCTTCGAACTATCGATGCTGTTGTGTTTTTTGGCCAATTTCCGACACCGATAACTAGAGCTAAGCAAAAAGAGCTTGAAGAAACATTACGAGAGGAATAGAAAGAACGAGGAGAGGAAGTATATTACTCTAGCATGTCATGCCGCCCTCCCATTGAGCTAGTGATCCAGCAATGATTCACTAACCCTTACTGTTTTCAAGAAGTTCCATCCGAGCGCCTTCCAGCTATATCGAATTCTACCGATCAGGTAGATCTCAGACATCAGCTTCGTCGGTCTTCTCTAAGTCACCGAATCGCCGTGAACAACTGCATCCCAAGTCCACCGCCCACACACACACACACATAAATCATTGCCTCTTAAACATGGAGTGTCGAGTGTTTTACAACGGTGAAGTTACCAGTATGTGGATGGTTGAGTGATAACCGGTAATAAAATGTTTATTTGCCTAGTGGTCGTGACAGCACAGGCCATTTCCCATCATGGAATCAAAATTTTCATGAACTGCCAACCCTACTGTCTGCATCCACGTGGCAGTCATGCGGTCAACGTCCATCAATCTGCTTAATTATTGAGGAGGAGGTAAATCAACTGTTGCACCATCACTCACGTTCCACATCGCTGTTTACTGCTATTAACGCGTTGATTCAGAGCAAGTCCAGACAAAAAAGATTTGCAATTTTATTCTATTTAGTGCTAAGGGTCCACTTAAGTGTACTGCCCTTTAACGGCCCTGAAGTCGCCAAAATCAAACTCATCAAACCATTTTGTAAGAAGGGATACGTTTTACTACCACCTGACGCTCATTCACCGAATACCATGCTAAAACTAGACAACAAGCTGGCCTTCGCCTCAACCTTCGGACCAATTTGCACCTCAATTGGTTTTGGCCAATGAGTACGGGAAATCAATGCGAGAACAGCAAGAAGAACCGCATCGAAACGGACGCATGCTATCGAGTTTTTCGTGACTCGGTAGGGATAAGAGTTCAAGTAATAACCTGGGAAACGTTGTTGGAATTTAGCTATTCGAACCCGCTAGACACTTGACAACGACGAAGGATAGGTTACGTGTCGTGAACAAACTGCAGTTCGGAATTTCTAGGAACAAGCTGGTTAGTAATCACGACGCAAAATCTGAACCAACAGCACTTGAAATGATGAGTCTAGAACCGGTGATTCCATACAATGCGGGTCATCTCGCTGAGTGGTCTCAACACACGTTCATTGCAGACTACAATCGCCCGTATTTTACGATCAGGCAGCAGTCTCAATACTTTGAAATTTTAGCACCACACTGGATACAGGACGCATAGCATTAGCAATGGAAAATAGGAAGCCACAAACAAGTAACACCCCAATGAGGGCAGTCTTCAATGCAATTCAGCAAGCTTTAAAAGGGAGAAAAAATATTTTGGCCAGATAGAGGTCTAGTTTAATTTAATCAACATTTGTAATAGGAAGGAGAAGACTTGCAGTTCGGGCAAAGCAGGCGTTTCGAAATCTCTTCCCTTCCTTTTCTTCAACACAACGAGCAAATGAACCAACTGGGCTCCAAGTCTCACCGTCCCCGGAAATCACACTTATCTCCACCACCACAGGTGTCTGCACTCCCGATACCATACTGGCGGGCCCCGTCACCAAATTCATAGCCGCACCGAAAGACACCGAGGAAGCAGTGGGGACAGCGAAACCATCAGCATTAGTGCCCTCGATTTCAGGAGCAATAAGAGTCATCAGCGATTCGGTAGCAGCATTGACCTGCCACTCCTCAATGCCGTCATAGATCCACGCCATCAGAAACAAAGTAGAGTTGGTGAGCAAGAGTCGTCAATTAAATGAGGGATTCGGTCAAAGAGACGCACAGTGGGAAAGACGAGGCCAAAGACGCGATGAGTGTGCGCATCCATACTAGAGACGGCACCTACGTGAGCGCTAATTCCAACAATGCGGCATAGGGAGACGGGGATGTGGAGGAGATTGATAGCGGTCCCGAGTTGACAGTCCTAATGATGATACCGCAGCAAGACGTGCAAGGTGGTATAGACCTGTTGGTTCAATGGTCAGATGTCGATCACTGCCTTCGTCGCATCGCAATCCTCGCCTGTAGGGGAATCGAGGATGACGGTGAAGTGGAGATTAGTTAGTCAGTTGTAACGAAAAAGGAAAACACGTTCGAGAATGGGCATTAGGCCCATTTGCGACGATCAACTCATCAAACATATGCCACTTTGGCAAGCAGAGGGCGAACGCTTACCTCAGCTCCTACAAGGCGGCAAAATCACCAAAACCTCAGCTACAACCACGACCGAGAAAAAGGGCGAGGAAGGGATCAATTTCGTGACATCCAGAGTCGCACCGAAACCGCAACCTTTTGGGCGTTCGTATTCACGCACATACTCGATGTCATGGGACTCCAGTTCTCCGCCTCATGGACGACAAGATTTATGGATAAAGAGCGCCAACTCTTTCGGCGCACCATTGACTGCATCGCTCAGAGGAGGCATTTACCCTGTCATGGAAACGAAGAAATTATGTCCTTCTGACTTCTCAACAAACGTAGCTACTTTTGCTATAGCATTGGCTAGCTGCTGTTAAAAGCATGTGATTTGCCCAGGGAGAAATCAAATGCCCA
Organism: Taenia hydatigena; assembly: GCA_036345935.2. Lineage (NCBI taxonomy): Eukaryota > Metazoa > Platyhelminthes > Cestoda > Cyclophyllidea > Taeniidae > Taenia > Taenia hydatigena. The sequence goes on from JADWOT020000005.1 coordinate 154,595, forward strand.
CATAAAATACTCATTTGGAATTACAGTGAGGAAATAAAGCACTGATTCATCAATTCGACAGTTTTGAGTCCAAATTATTTCGCATCTTTTCTCACATCAATGCTGAGATGGTTTTTGGTATTATATCATCACTCGATGTAAAGATGGATACGTTGCACCAAAACCGGTTCGCCGTCTTCACAAGAGTCGGAATTCTTCCTTTTCTCACCAAAATCAGCGTGCGATTTTTCATTTCCACTTGTCATTGAAGCCGAGAATTCATTCATCGACTGCAGCACGGGAAAGGAGGTCCCACGAAGCACCATCTGATAAGTGGACCCTCACGTTCGACAGCTGCAATGACCGAAATTCACAGTGTTGAGCTCAGCGTTGTGCTGGAGAATACTTCGGCAGCACTAAAGTAACGAACTCATCAATTCGATGTGCGATTCCTTGCCAACAAATAGAAAACTGTTAGCCAGTATAAAAAATCCGACCCTCCACCTTTCGTCAAAATTTAAAAAAGACTTTAAGCGGCCATGATTAACTGACACCGCCCAAATTTAAAAAGTGCTCAAGGCAATTAGACGCAGTCTGCACCAACATTTAACTAAATGACCAAACAGGATTCGAGTATTTCATCACCAAAATTACACACACCATGGATTCAACAAGACTCGAAAGGCACTAGCCACACTTCCCAGTCAATGTGTATGTTTAATTGTGTATATGCATGAAATGCATCGAAAATTTCAACAGTAGATACTCACATGCCTGCACTCATTAGGGCGAATCGCAACCCATGCACAACCACGACCAGACAAAACTCCAAACTTTCATACGCGCCGCTAAAGGCACGAAAAGGGTATTGGGTACTAATAAAGCAAGGTGACATTCACAGCACTCATTTTCAAATTTAGAGACCACATCATGAGAATTCTTAGCTTGCGAATTAAAAACAAATGTAAACTTGCTTGGCAAGCACAATATTTTGCAAGACATGTGCACGAGATATTAAACACGATATTTATTAGTTCTGATGATCTTTGGAACATAGACCGGTTAATAATAAGTCAAAATTTAGAATTTTTGTCATGGCTTTGAAAATTTTGCATGCGGAATCTACTGCTTTGTCCTTAATCTTCCTTCGGGTCACACTAGTCGAAAATGATTTAATAGTTTATTACTTATGTTTCTTTAAATGTACCTTTCAGACGAGAGGTAAGAGCGAATCTTGAATCCCTTGGCGCTGATCGAGGCTATCTCACGACCCCAGTTTGGTGCGGCATCTATCCATCTTTTTGTCGAAGGCAGTAAAGATGCCTTAGAGCGTTTATGCAATGCTTATTATAATACCTATATCCTTTAAATGTGCTTTGTAGGCCAAAGGTGGGATAATACTTTTAAACTGGTCGTAGATGTAGTGCTTTGTTTGTTAGAACTGCTGGTTCCTGTCAAGGTCACAGAGGTGGCCAGGCCATGCCAGTTGCCTTTTTCCCTCTGTCCGGTGAATATATATATTCTACCCTAGCATTCCGCCTTCTTTTGCCTTCAAGGAAGCCTCGGGACGCTACAGTTACTCTATATGTGCCCTCAAAATATAATAATAGTAAGGGCGGAAGAGTAGAAGAGAAGGAAAGGGAAGAACCGTCTAGATTTCAACTTTCTAGTGTTCGGCTTAGTCGCAGGGATGGGGAAGCTAGTAGTAGAGATCTCTGCCCGAACTGCAGAAATATTGTCTGTGGACAGCAAAGGGCTTGACCAGTTGTTTATAATTTAATCAAACACAACGTCACTAGGTTCTGTCATTTCGTTAAAAAATATTCAGCATAAAATTTGCACTTCTGTTTTTTGTCTAGCCCTTAGACTCAACTGCGATCACTTGGGTGGTCATTGTACCTTCATTGAGTGGAGTGGCCTCTACGCCATGCTAGCAACTGAAAAGTACAGTGCAGATTTGCAACGCAATATAACTAAACAAAGCGGCAAATACATTGTTCGCTTTTTGGTAAGGTACTAAGATATAACATCTTACAAGGATAGAGAGTTAAAACTGAATGTTGGCTAAATCTTCACCTCCAATATGCGATTACATTACCTCCAGATGTGGCTGAGCAAAATCCTGGAGAATAAACTTTGCCAAAATAACGTGGCTTGGATACAATCACATCTCAACCATCCGACATAAAAGGCGAACACGTCATGTTGATTGCTTGCTTTGCAGGTACCAATTATCCACTCGCCTGGACCAATGCAATCCATTCCTTCTTCGTCGACAAGCCAATAATCACACAGTGATCGTGTTATTACCATTGGGCCAGCAAAACATGCTCATTTTGCAAGTGTAGCGACTGACTACGCAAATTGGCTTGCGGAAACCCTCGTAGGGTTCTGACTGCAAGCGCCTTTAAGCCTACACCAGTCAAAAGACGGAATAGAACCCATTCAGAAGATCCATAAATGGAGATTAAAAGAAGGCCCAGCATAATGGCGTAGGACGTTCCTCCAACCCAGTGTCTCCAGATCGATATTCACACTCTCCAGGTGAGCGGAGTGTGACGGAACTCACGGCTGGAGTACAACTCAACTCAGTGAGGTGAGCAGACATCACTTCAGTAATTTTGCCCTGGCCGAATAGGTGTTCACATCTGCATTAAGTTCAGCCATTAAAAAATTCACAAATTGCGGAGCAACTGTCACAATCATCCACCGTAGGGTGCCATGTTGCCTACTTGAAGCTTAAATCGACCAAAATTTAAGGTAAGCTTTGAGGAGGCAAAATGAAGTCGGTCAGTTACCGACGTTTCCAAACATCACCGACTCAGGGATTCGGACGCAATCTTGCACCTCCCTTGTACCCTATGAACATGCCCAAAGTGCTTAACACTTCCTATCGAGAGTGAGGCAGGCCCACATTTACGCAGCATTAAGGCGATACGCGCTCGCTAAAATTCCAAGTGTTACTACATCACGTGTTCCAAGTGTCTTGTCAATTGTAAGCAATCACTGTGTTGGATTTAATTTTAGTCGCAACGTAAAACGAGGTCCTAGACACTATTCTAAATCGAATTCTAGACCAGCTCACGTAAAAGCGGGAACCTTATTGTCGATGCGGGTCAATTGTAGGCTTGATATTGATCTTATTCAATTTTAGAGGTCAGGCAGTGGCATGATAGGGCCTTTGGTATCAATAGAGGTCGAATTGTAGATTTAATGACTTCTACTAGATCGATTGGGGAGGGATGACACCGCCGATAAAGACAGTCTCAGAGTACACACAGCTTCTTTCCCCTCTCCCTCATTAATCAAGCAGATCATGGAATAGGGTATATCTTGCGACCTGTCGGAGTCATAGCTGTTGAAAAAATCCCCACCTCTTCTCCTTCTAACACTCCAGCTTTACCTAACAGGCATTTCTAGATCATACAGTTTTCCCATGTGACTCAATTTCCGCATTTGGTATTTGAGTGACAGGACATGGGTCTTGGGTTGTCTACACCCTTTGTTTTCCAAAACCAAGATAAGTCTAGACATCGTCAAGCTTTGCTGTTGGGCTGCATTTCTGCAGTGGCTCATAATCGATTAGCGAGCCTTTGCCCACCCAATCCGGCAACATGAGCTAACCCCGGAGTGTGCTCAATGCCCGCATCCCGGTCACATGACGTCTTAGTGGGCTTCGTGCATACCTTGTGCTTTTATTGTCGTCTGGTCCTGGTACGCCAGAGCATTGTATTTTCAAGCCACCCACAAGGGCGATTCGAAGAACTCAGGCGTTCATCAAGCTTGCCTTTCCTGTTTTGTCCTTTTCATATTCCACCAGATCAACCAAGGAGTGATTGCCGGCGGTGTTCAACATTCTATATCCACTCATTTCAGGCTTTTTCTAAATCGACTCATCGATTAATCGACCGATTTAGTCAGCAACGTGGCGATCGATGAGACAAGCACAAGCCACTCATCTACCCGCATACCCATCCATTTCGCTCGAGAGCTTCGGTTTCGCCACCTGTTTCTAACTGATACAGACTGCACACGTGAGTGGAATAGGAGCATTGGACTACTGTAGGAGAGGAAAAGTCTTTCGACTGCCTTAACCCGTAGGCGCTTCTTGTACGAGCTTCTAAAATCAGACCAAGAATAGGAAGTGGAAGCTTACACCCCTTCAGCAACCATAGTCTCCAGTGGCTTGACTAGACGTGCAGACGATGTCACCACAGAGGGAGAATCATGTCACTCATGAAGGAAACCAGAGTGCTGGCAATGGGGACACTCACGAATTGGCACGAGCAATCAAGCAACCGCTTCCAATGAATCGGCAAAGGATGAGAAAGTCAATCGACAATCCATGCTACACGACTACACTCTTAGTGATTTTTACATCTGGCAGCTCTTCAGCTGTAAACTTTCTGCGCGTAGATTTTCAGGTCCATCATCCTGGAATTTGTTTGAAATAGCTTGCGAGAAAACTAGGCACGTCCAGGTATTTGTGGACCCCCTCATCGGCATCATTTTCATACTTCATCTCATGAGCCACTCCACCTAGACAGAACCAAATGCAAAGAAACCCCATCCTTCGGCTAAGTCTGGACCAAAGTTACATTTGAAGGCATTGTGTAGGCATGAGAAAGGCAGAGATAAGCAGCACAAGTGACGCTAGCATTCGTCCATAGCACATATTGCAGAAGTAGAAACGTGAAACACTAAAGATAAAGCTAAAATATAAAGAATCTCTGCGCAAGGTGCCCATCGTGGATCGGGCAACGCCCTTAACCCCTACTAGCCCTCACTCGAGGAGTTCGCTCACATAAATCAACCATCACAGGTGGTCACATGGACTAGAAACGACCGTGGCACAGAAGACGAATGCAATAAGTTTGCTTTTATGAACAGAAGGGCCCCTTGTTTGCAGCTCAAACAGGTTTACATGTACTCACCTCTTTGTTAGGCGGATATTCACCCACCAAATCAATGCATACATATTTCAACAATGGGAGGAAATTAAAGCCTACCAAGGTCGATTCTTCAGACATCCATTTCGCACTGATCACTACCAATTTCATGTGGAAAATAACCAGAGGCCCTCAAGCTTCCCAACACCAGCCCAATGGTTCCGTCTCCTTCCCCGCCGACTACAAAGAAAGCAAGACTAAGGCAAAGAAATTCTAATCTGAAAAGTCGCAGGCAAATCACACAAACGCGTCTATATGCAAGCAAAAAGGGAGAAGAAGGCACTCCACCGGGCAATGTCGTCAAAGGCACGGCGGTGAGTCCAGCAAGACCTGCAGCTTTGAGCGTCAGAAAGCACTGACGGGAGGTCTCCAACCCTTCCTAGCAGCTCTGTGCAATTTCGTACGAATTAAACCTCAGGGTGGCTGTGGTAGTGTCCCTAGCGGAGCATCCCTTTTAAACACCGCTCCCACCCTCTCCGATGATAATGCTCAGCTCCAGTCTGAATGATTTTGTGCACCCAGAATACATTCAATGAGAGATTGACAAATACATCTCAAGGGTGATTGAAAAACAAAAGGAATTAATCGGACAGTTCGTCTGCTTTAACAACAAATTCCGTTCAGCGTCATCACACCCCACACAGGTTGCAAAGGTATTTGCGTAACTTTGGTTCGTTCCACAGAACACATACACTTACATCTTAAAGCACTGGGCAAGCGTAAAAACGCAGATAATATCCGAGGCACCATTGGAATTAACATTGGTTCCGACGGTTTTCCATATTCTGAGTTTAAATCCGGGACAGTTATAAATAGAATAAAGTACGATTACCCACCACAAAAACGATACCGAGTGGCGTGCCTCCGCAGTTTATTGAAAAACAGCATGGAAATCCTCTTCGACTGCAAGAAGACAACAACGAAAATGCGACCCCACGACAAATGCAAAGTGATCCTGACTCAAGTCAGTTCCACCCAAATTCTCGCCCTAGTTCCTGATTGTTTGTTCGTTTATAAACAAGATGACATCAACAGAAACAACCAACAAAATCGCTTGATAGTCCTCAAAATCTAAGCATGCCACAAATAGCGTGTGGATTTTAAGAAGACTTCCTTTGAAAATGCAGAACAATGAGGAGTAAAGCAGGAGTAACTTTGTAATCACAAGCTTAACCTGAATATGCTTACTTAACGCCCCATGCATAGTGTCTGCACTACGGTTCCAACTTGGGAAGGACAAGATTTATGCTTCACTGCTGATATTCATGCATGTCATGACGCAGATTACTGTACCTTACTCACCAACACGCAGTAAGCTTAATTCGGTAACAGTAGCTCCAGAACACTGGCACAAACACTGCCAACTGGTCGTGATCATAAGTGCTTAAAAGCACATGCACGCACACCAAACCCTGCCAACCACCACGCTTTTCGGTTAGGCCGGAACAATAATGCATGTAGCAGGCCAAGGCAAGCCAGTTATTCCGTTAAACGGATAACGAAAACAGGAGACATGGTCTATGAAACAAATGCGTGAAATCAGTCAATGGCATGATTGGATGATAATGACAACGAAATCAGTCATGCCGAAACCTGACGTACACATGACGCACCCAAACAACTAGCACCAGCAGTGGCAGCAGTAGAACGCCATTCTTTCAAGGTCTACATAAACAAGTGGACCACATAGAAAACAGGAAAGTAAAGAGCAACACAGTCTTCAGCCATCAAAGGAGAATTCCCATCATGCGACTCCAATCTACTTGACAGTATCTGCGGCAGATGAGATAGGCTACACTTTACGGTGGGGATGCACATTTCACCATAGTAGATAGATGACAAACGAATTGCATATGATTTGGGGCTTTCCACTGCCAGCCAACTTACCCTTATATGAGGACTTGCAAATTAGCAAGTCTCTTCCTCCACGCATCCACGTCCTTCACTCACACTAACATTTGGTCCTTTCTGCCTACTACGTCACGGACGCGGGAATCGAAGCATCGCAGCACACCTTGCAGTCCCAGTGAAGATTCGGCAGCGGCCACCAATCAATAATACGCCATAACCAGCAGTAGAGCCTCGGCAAGGCTCGTGTCATTCGAAAAATTTGCAGATAATAGAGCTGGTATACCTCCTCACGTGGTTGTTCGTCTCCATTTTGAGTGTCAGAGTTCGAAGTGCCAGTTTCAACAGTCACCAACCTGATAAACATACTCGCATCTGTCAAAACGAAGGAAATGTAGAGAAACAATCGCCAATAGGGTGAAGTCCTGCGACAACCCTACCTATCAAATGGACAGACCGACACTTGATCTGAAGGCGACGTAGGCTGCATGTGAACGATTCCTTCGCAGCAGAATCTTTACCAACCCGACTTGGATTTGTTTGGGTTGCACCTGCTGAAGCAGCGGAAGGCATGACGCAGTTCACCAATGGAAAGGAGCATATCCAAATCTCTTTCCGTGTCCAATAAGCACGGGTCGCTATGCCAAAATAGAGTAAAGAAAATTTGGCAACGCAACAGTGAAAATGAAACTTCACTTGGACCAGGAAAGGAGTAAGAGCGAATTTCTTGGCGTAACATGCACACAGAGCCCATTGGGAAACGGAAACATCAAAACGACTCACAGACCAGCCGCCATTCTTACCTGGGAAAGGTACAGAGGACTAACGAAGTTCAACTTCAAATTATTTATTACTAGCTAATCACTTGGACAGTTCAGCTCCTTTTGACAATCAAGGCTTACCTGATCTAAATCCAACCGTCATTGTAACTCCCCACGCCCACCATACCGACAAACAAAATACCAGAAGCCAGTGACCTTGAAATCAACAAAACTAACAACATATTTTCGACTTGAAAGTTGTTAATGTTAAAGAAAAGGCAACAACAACGACGACCCATATTTTGCCTTGTAGCATCGGTGATATTTTCTCGCGTTGCGTGTCCAATGAAGGATGGCGTAAATCCCTTATTAATGGTTTCGTATGCATACATTGGAGAAGTGGACTTGGCTCTGAGCATCCCCTCCCAGCTTTGCTGCGTAACCTCACCAGTCTCCACCATTGGGCTGCAAATCATGCATTATAGGCTTGCCGGTGGGATGTAAACTGTTGTAGGGAATACTTGAGTGGTACGAGTATGGCGTCTTTGTAAAACTATCGCTAAGTAGATTCGTTAAGACAAGAGAGGGTGAGAGAGATTTTTCACATGCCAAAGGACCTGTCTACCCTACTACTGACGGTTGGACTCCTCCATAGTCGCCGCATCCTTCAGTGCGTAATTGAGGCTGCTCTGTTGTCGGACGCTTGAAGCCACCTCAAGGGCAAACTTGCGATGTCACAAAGAGCTGCACATACTGAGGGTCAGCTTTGGCCACTCGATCGTCCATCTGCCTTCAGCTATTTTTAATACCATTGCCGCATTCACTGACGATTTGCCCATGCATTTCGGAGCAGTCCATTCACTCAACATTCTACCGCACAAAGAAGTCGACACCATTTCCTAACCATCGTTGAGATTGGGCTGTCAATTCTGCGTGAAAAATTCTTCACAATCCCTAATCTACCTACATTTATTCCATTTATCTCTCAACCTGCCGGCTATGGAACCTCAGGCAAGTTCTTCCTAACCCGATCCACTTATTTAGTCTCAAGTTCAAATTACTCGCAGTGATTTATTTATGAAACTTTCTTGTTTCCCAAATAGAAGCATCGTGGAGGCCCATTCATTTGCTTGAGTGCAGATGGAGTGGCCAAGATCGTTCGTGGCACGCGTCAGTCTACGGACTTCTATTCCTAGCCACCACACCTGACCTTCTACATTTCCGGATATATGTCGGATGGATGAATTTTCGACTAGAGTTCGGGCCAGATTATCACCTTCAATAGTACACGTGTGAGGAGCTAGACTACCGTGGAAGACATTTCTAGTCACTGGCAATCGATCTATGCATCACAGATCTGCTTTGCTATTACTAACGCTGCGGCTTTTGGTCAACTTAACTATGGGGTACAACGCATGAATGCCAAAGGTGATGGAACGTTGAACAGCAGCTCATGTGTCTGTGTTGGCACTGATCGTGATGATGATGATGTTGACTGCCTACTTTCGTGCAGAAGGTCTCAGAGGCGATCAGGACGGCCTAAAACCCATGACCAGAAGCAACAGTACAGCCTGCGGAGAGTGACGAAGGGCTGGCTACTACGCAGCTTCTTTTACTCCGTTAAGGCGTGGTCTCTTGCTGATGCAATATCGGCGCATGAGGTTTCGTGCCACCAAAGTGGCTATATAGGTGTGATATTCACCCAGCAAAGAATATGCCGCCCCATAGCGTAGGCACGACAAGACGACGGTTTGTGGCTGAATGACCATGCACCTTCGCTGAATGCTGAGTTATTTCCAACGATGACAACCCACGCCTCATTCCATCATTCAGTGATGAGTGCAAATGCGACTGCAACGCACAATCCTCCTTCTAAATCACTTCCACAACTCAGCTCATCAAAAAGCCATTGCTACCGTCGCTGTTGTGTACAAATAATCACAATTTCGATGAAATATTTCATTCTGCTTGTCACCACAGCTAATTGCAGGCAGTAGCTGCATTTATTAGAGGAGGAGATTGGTCCATTTTGGGCGTCTAATCAAAGCTCGATCCACGATTGGAAGGCAAGCCGTGCTTCTTGGTCACAGCTACAACTCGATCATCTCCTACCATGGAATCAGCCACAGGCAGTGCAACAAATTTATCCACTATGTAGCGCCAAGTGCTTGTTGACGTGTAGGCCTTCAGAGGGTCGACCGCAGAATACAGGTTGAGCTTGACCGACCTGTAGACCGAAGTCGACCCTCTGTCGCCAACGATGTTGAGGTTTTAGTTGGCACCTATTTAACAGCATTGGGATGAAGTGTGGCAGCGAGAAGTGCCACCCAGTCTAGTGCTTCTGTGGTGCTATTACTCCAAGAAATCATTTTCATCCACTTAATTGCATTATGCAATTCCGTGCACAAATACCAATTCTTGTGGAAAGAACAGCCAAGATGAGAATGGTTTTGTTGATGCATGTGAAGTAAAACCATGCTGAAAGGTAGGTGACTTTGTGTTTATCTCTATGAAAAGTGTTTGTTCCACACCCCTCATGCCTACACTTGTCAACTAATACGGTCACCTTGAAGTCGCATCGCAAACTCACTATGCTTCGTGAAGAAAATTATAAATGCTAAAAAGAAAGGAAACAACATGTCAACAAGGGCTCACTAAAGCCATCTTAAATGAGGCTGTCCTCTAGAGCTTTCAGGCGAGCAAAATTAGTGTCTATGTTTGAACGAATCGCAGCATTCAGTGCTGGTATACTGCTAACCAGCTGTAACCCCTTATCACATCATTACCACAACATGAGGCGTCGCATTCTTTACTGAGTGAATTGCCACACCTATGGGACAATTTGTACCGCACAAAGGCCTCATGCCCAAGCATCCCGTTCCTACAAAAGTGCTTCTTAAAAGAACATCGAATTTGCTCAATAGTCTGACGAATCGTTCAACTGTGAGTTTAGCAATGCAAACGATTTGCTCTCTGGAAGCTGTAATTCACTTCAGTGCATGGCCTTCGAACCATGCCACTAGCATCTCATTTCTCCTGCGCCGTCTTAAGCAGTTTGCTTTTCCATACGACGTGATTGAAGACCTGTGGCACCACGTTCCCTAGAATGAACCTACAGCGATATTATTGCATGGTAGGCGGTGGTGAAGGCAGAGATCAAGTGAGCAGTTGACTTTGTATCCAATTTGAATTAGAAGAGGAGGTGAGAGGTTGAGTGACGACGAGAAATATTGCAGGCTATTGTGAAAACACAGAGGTCATCGGATAAACGTGTGTTTTTACCAACGTGGTCCCGTACTTCTTTGGCTGACGCCATGTGATCCGTAAGAGGACCACCGCCATGGATACACCTGACCGACTCTGTGTGACTCTTTCATGTGGAGGCATGCAACACCACAAGATTATTTTTGTTCATAATATTAATTTCTAAAGGCACACACAAACGAAAAATGACGAGAAATAATGAAGGCCATTGTGTTACACGGAGGCAGTCAAGCATACCCAAGGAGGTGGTCCGTCTGCAGATGTTCATGCGCCCATGCATTACCCGACGGCGCAAGAGCTTACGTTGGCTCTGTCGCACCCTCACCCTGCGGCCTCTTTGCTTTCCCAATGGCTTTCGTTATTCCTTGTCTTCTTTCATCCCCAGTATTTCTCCCTTACTTTAAACTGGTTGCGGAGGTAACCGCAGCCTTCAGCTCTGCATTTGGTGCAAAAACTTAGCGCGCCTCATCAAAAGTCAACCTTATTCTTGAAACTCGTAGCCAAATGCGTTATTATGACTTTTAGCAACTAACTTTAACTCAAACGCCTACCAATTTTGCTTGCCAAAAAAGCTTTAAGGAAGGCCCCATTATGCCTTGGTTAAAATCCTCATTGTTTTTTTGTCTACAACTTTCCCTTTTTTCTACATGAAGCACGGTAAGTTGGTTGAAATACACAGACATAAGTAGAACCAAATGATGCTTTTTCATCGAGGTAGGCGAACACACACCTGATGCAGTAGTAAGTTTTGTCTCCAGAACCAGTAAGTAGTCCGCTTCCATCTCGGTCGTTGCCTCCACATCAAACGTTCATTTTCTGACGCAATCGTCTGATGCCATTAAATGGGTTGAAATCATTACTTGGAGTAATAGCATCAGAGGGCTACAGAGAGGTTGTGCCACTTTAACAATAAGTCTCAAAGGCTATCGTTCAGCAGTCCTTAGAAAGTAAACAACTTCGTGTGGATTCAGGAATGCCTTGAAGTAGATCTTTGGGAATAATGAATTGCAACCTAGATCACCTAAAGAAAGCTGCAGGAGAACCGAAGGGGGTGAAAGAATGCGATGGATAATGCAGGTTAATGTAAGGGCGTAGAGGTCATCAGGTGGATGATGAGACTGAGCCAACGTGGACTCGTGCGCCATTGGCTGATGCGTTGGCGCATTGCACATCAGCCAATTGACTGACTGCCTCTGTGTAGATGCTTATTGTGGAGGCATGCAGCACCAGAAAATTGATTTTGTTTTCAAAATTGGCAGCTAAGCGCATGACTTCTAACAGCTAAAAATAACACCATGGTCCACAAAGTTTGCTGTCTTGAATTATCTCAATGGCGGCCCTATTTAAATTGGTTTTATTAAGTCGTACTCGAAGTTTTGTTTTGCTTACATTTCTGCATTAATTGTTTTCTTCGTGAAGCATAGTGGATTCGCGATGGGACCTTGGAGCAACCGCATTGGTTGAAAAATGTAAACATAAGGGATAGCATTCAAACCTTCATTTTCGGGTTGGGAGCGAAAGATCACCTGCTGTTTTTAAATGTTTTGTCCTTTAGAAACAGTTGTTATTCCCCCGAAGATTGCGATTTGTGCAAAGTATTGTCTATTGTTATCATTTAAATGAAAATCATTGCTTGAAGTGACAGCATCAGAGAAGCACTAGACCGGGTGGCACATCCCGCTACCACACCTCATCCCGATGCTGTTCATTGGGTGTTAAGTAAAGCCTCGGCTTCGTCGGCAGCACAGGCTCGACTTCGGCTTATAGATCAGTCAATCTTAACTTACATTTTTCAAGCCAATGCAACACTCCGTGCTACTGAAGTTTCAGGCAGGAGAGAGACAGTGACAAGCATAATGGGGACTAACTTCATCCGGCATTACTTCGTAACGTGTTATTTTTACTCAATCTCATTAGGCCACTGTGTCAAGTGCAGACTTGAGTGCCACATTAGTTACCAGGCAACTGGCCGGACGGAGCATTAGCACACGTTAATCAGGCTTTGTCCCTTTCACCTAAAGCATATTTAATAAAAGTCTTAGGAGTCCAAATGAGGTGAAATCTTTTCCTTTCACCTCTTTTTGCCTCACTGGTGCCTAGACATTGTGCTTACCGCTAAGATTCAGTGTGTCTGGCGTAACTCAGTATAAAGGCGGATTTACAAACTAGGACCTTCATTGCTATGTTGACAAAACCCACCAAATGGAGAAGTTTCAAGCAAATGTCTTAGCGTCCTGTGCCCCTCTTGGGTTCTACCGCATATACTTTTACCAAATAGTGCACCACAGCTAGAATCTACCTGTTTTCTCCCTCGATGTGTGATAGAGGGCTTATCATGCCCATACCCACTCTTTCTTTTGGGGATCCTCTGAACATAGACTGCAATGGTCGGATCGTTATGGGATGAGGCCATTCGAGCCTGCTGCAGGTGATGTAGGTTCAGTAGAAATTTAGTGCGTTTAGGGCGAGCGAAGTTCCTCATTGTCTGTTGGTCATGGCATCTAATATCTTTTCGTCCGCTTGCAGAGTTGTATGTATTTATGAGACTAGAATCACGAGTCGCTTGGAGAACCCACCGTCATCTTTATAACATATATCCTCGCCTACTGGACAGAGTTTTGGTTACTCTTACCGTATCCACCTGACCACCATGCTGGGCGAGGTTATCCCCTCGGCTGTGGGCTCGTAAGAGAATGTCAGTAAAGAATGTGGCACCACATATTGAAGTAGCGAAATGGTAACAGTATGCAGATATTTAGCAGCATATCACTAATGAATGCTGTGTCCCGTTCAGCCATAGACACTAAGTTTGCTTACCTAAAAGGTTTCTAGGGCAGCCTTATTTAAGATGGCATTGGTAAGCCGTTGTTGAGATGTTGTTTGCCCACTTTTCGGTTATCATTGTTCTCTTCGTAAGGCATAATGCCTTTGCAATGAGGCTCTGATGCAACCGCACTGGCTGTAAAGTGCTGCCGTGAGGAGTGCCGAACAAACACTTATCATTGGGATGAATGCAATAAGTCGTCAACTGTTTTAGCATGTTTCTCCCTCATACGCATCAAAAGGACCATTCCCATCTTAGTTGTTCTTTTCACAAGAATTGATATTTGTACACAGAATCATCTGATTTAATCAAGTGGACGCAAAATTTACTCGGATTAATAGCACTAGGGAAACACAAAACTGGGTGACACTTCTCGCTACCGTGCCTCAACCCGATGCTGTTCCTTGGCTTTTAAGCAAATCCTTGGCCTCCTCGGAGACAAAGGGTCGACTTAGGTCCACAGGTCGGTCGGACTCAACTTGCATTCTGCAAGCTAATCCAACACTCTTTGCTTTTGGAGTTTTAGGCAGGAGGAGAGCAATGGCAATTGCAAAATAGACCACATGGATGAAGATACGCACATCTACATATGCGAACGATTGAATGTAAATTCCCGACCCTTTGAAGTGACAGTAAGTCATTGGGTAAAGGGATATCAAACACTTTGCAAGATAAGCGAACATAAACATCTGAATTGTCAGAGGCCGAGTCCATTCGTGAACTCAGTATCTCAATCATTCGGTTGGGCAAGCCACGTGTACCTACTAGTGGCTGAGTGAGAGCGGGCCTGAAGTGACTGCCATTGCACCCAAGATGCTACTAACGGGAAAAGGAAAGAGAGAGGGACGATAAAGCAGCCACGAGGTGAAAGCTCTGTAACCTTGGACAGGAACGTCTCACTAAACTTGAAGATATACCCAGCATTATAGTGTAGCCTTCCATCACTATGTTATGAATGCCAGCATACTTTCCAATTAATCCGTTTTATTTCTACATTTGGCCTAGCGCACACTCCCAGGGCGAGCCAATTTGAGTATTAATGGAAAGGAATCGAAATGTCAAAGGTTTTATTTATCGCTATAAACTGGTATACAGCGATTGGTCGCCAGACGGCTATACAACAACGCACGACCGTCAGCCAGACCACCGTCTAGATTAGTGAGACCTGCAATGGGAAAAGCAGCGCGTTTATTAAACACAAATTTTGAGCTATATATTTGAGTAGGGCGCATTAGTAGACAGTTAGTGCTGGCTTACATGAGACTTGACGAAAACATGAGGATAATGGAGCTGAACAGGGTTGCATTATCTAATGCACTGTAGATAGACCCTCTAGTGGTGGTAGTTGCGAACGATGAGGCAGTGGTTGCAGCGGTTGAACTATAGGAGGTAGTCCAATCGACCGTTGTGGTTGCGAGTGATACGGTAGAACCTTCTGAAGTTGTCTCCACAGGACTTGTAACGTGTGAAGTGCTAATCGTCGTAGTTGTGGACACACCTTCCTTACCTACCCAAAGCAGCAAATTTCGTCCATCATGTATTTTACCATCCACATTTCAATTAATTACTAAATGTGCATGATAGGACAATCACAGCTGCCTTATTAAGCACGACTATCCTACTCTCTGCAGTCGAGTTATCTTGCCAGAATCAAACAAATTCTGATATAGCTTAGTTTATAATACACATGGTCATTTGTTAGTAGTTTGGCATTCCATGAATGGAGTAGAAAGGACTCGCCTTTATCCAAAGGTGGTGTAGTCACGCTCACTCCATCGCTATAATAATGATTGCCATTAATAGATACACTAATAACGGCAGTAATATTTTGTCCTGGTTTTGGGCATGTGATGACATGCCTGGTAGGAGATTGTGCGCTCTTGGTTTCCCAATACCCACTGCCGCACGTATAATGAATCGAATAGACAGCGCGATGGCCGACGTTTTCAGGCGGCTCACTCCACGTCAAAACCACGGTGGATGAGTTCACTGCTTTCAAACTCATGTTCTGGGGAACATGGGGATCTGCACAAATGAAAAACAATGATTTTTTATAACTGTTGGGCGAGCAATGAAGCTTCATTGATACCAATGTGCTCTCACATGTCATCAGTGAATAGGGATGGAGGAGGAGTGGTTGGACGAATAACTAGGCTTAATGCTGAAATGTATGGATCCGAGCTATACGCTTCAGGTACCGATGGATAAGCCAACGAGCTAAGATTATCAGGTAGTCTGGGTCCGTGCAATAAAAATGCATCTTACCAACGGACCAATCTCACTGCACAACATTCCGCATTGTGCATTTTTCATAGTTGTAGACTTCAATAAGACCTCGAGACTACCGACTTATCTTTCGACGCTCATGCCATTATGCATCACAATGAACAGAGCACTATAAAACACTTTGAGGTGCCCTTAATGCCAGGTTTCCAATGTTTGTGACAAGAGGCAGGAAGTGTGCGTACGAAAGGTGGGCACTAACAAAAGGGGTAATTGTTTTCAATGGTGCTGTTGTGGCAAAGATCCTAAGTCCAAGTGGTGACAAAAGCGCAAGCGTCTGTAAGTTGACAAGAAAATAGTAAATGGTAATATTTGTCGAAACGTGTTTGTATATGCCAATCAGGTGGATTGGAGCTACCCTACGCTACACATATACACTCCGTGGATCTCCTCATAGTACTAGTCGCAATTATTTTCGATGCATTGCTTGTAGCCGTGTCTTGTTCAAAGTCATCCGAATCAACCAATGGCTCGTGTAGGCTCCCATTACACACCTTGGTTTATTGTCACATGTGTCACACAAATGAGTTAGACAAAGTTCTGCTCATCACAAAGCGGATGCGAGTTTGAAGGCACCATAGAGACAAACAGGGAAGTTGTGAAGAGAACTGAGGAGCAGAGATTGTGATACCAAGAAAGGGGACACGTCTACTCAGTCGTATTGAGCCAATTGGCCTGTGATGTGATACGATGTAAGTCTGCAGCACTCTCCTCATCCTTGCTGCATGTACAAGCATGGTAAATGCCCTCATTTGTGAATATTTCAAAGCATACACTGATTAGAGGGAAGCATAAGAAGAGATAACTTACCGATATCCTCTGCAAATCCTCCATGCAAGATGGAACTTGCCAGCAAAGTGAGGCAGATGTGAAGCGACATCACTCCTCAAGAAACAATTCACATTCACACTTCACACACCTGTGCTTATAAATGTGTTGCAAACCAATTGAAATGCCCTCTCTTGCCCCACGAAGCCAACTGCACACTTACACGCACACCGTGAGATCATCGACCATTGGATCGTCTGGGGCAATGTGCTGGTTAGTCTGGTGAGGATGTCTGCCCCATCAGCATTACAGCGTTCACCATCAACTATGTGATGAGCTACAATATTGTGAATGGGTAATTTGCACGCAGTTACGAGAAAGCCAACACGAGCACTAGAACCATAAAAGCAAATAAGTTAGCAACGCCAAATTCGGCGGGTGTAGATCTGTCGGTTGTGGCGATTGTAGGAATGGACGCCGAATCTTTGGCGTCGGCATGGAGAATTGATGGTAGATCCACTCAATGGATGCTTCTTCGGCATTCGTTCGAATTAGGACGCGCTACTATTATACCTGGAGGCCTACACGTCAACAAGCACTTGGTGCTACATAGTGGAAAAATTTGTTGCACTGCCTGTGGCTGATTCCATGGTAGGAGATGATCGAGTTGTAGCTGTGACCAAGAAGCACGGCTTGCCTTCCAATCGTGGATCGAGCTTTGATTAGACGCCCAAAATGGACCAATCTCCTCCTCTAATAAATGCAGCTACTGCCTGCAATTAGCTGTGGTGACAAGCAGAATGAAATATTTCATCGAAATTGTGGTTATTTGTACACAACAGCGACGGTAGCAATGGCTTTTTGATGAGCTGAGTTGTGGAAGTGATTTAGAAGGAGGATTGTGCGTTGCAGTCGCATTTGCACTCATCACTGAATGATGGAATGAGGCGTGGGTTGTCATCGTTGGAAATAACTCAGCATTCAGCGAAGGTGCATGGTCATTCAGCCACAAACCGTCGTCTTGTCGTGCCTACGCTATGGGGCGGCATATTCTTTGCTGGGTGAATATCACACCTACATAACCACTTTGGTGGCACGAAACCTCATGCGCCGATATTGCATCAGCAAGAGACCACGCCTTAACGGAGTAAAAGAAGCTGCGTAGTAGCCAGCCCTTCGTCACTCTCCGCAGGCTGTACTGTTGCTTCTGGTCATGGGTTTTAGGCCGTCCTGATCGCCTCTGAGACCTTCTGCACGAAAGTAGGTAGTCTGTTCTTCCATAAAGCTGCAGTTTATTGCAGCGGCAATGTAAACTCATAAATATGTGTACGTAACTTTTTTAGCATTGTCAAATTTTAGCATTGCATTTGCTGTTTTTTTTTATTTCAAATAACAAATTTGGCAATTTCGAGATCTAACTTTGCTCTGTATAGATGAAGCCTAATCAAGTTCATTTGTTATGCCAAGCCGTTTTTGCGCGGTCGGCCTGAAACTCCATTTTCGTGTAGTGTTTGTTAATTGCAGGTGTGCTCAAGTTCTAGCTGCAGTGGACTTTGTTCGTACAAAACTGGAAAATTTCAACAAACATTGTTGAAATTTTATTTGGCAGGAATGCGTGTTTCTAGTGCGACATTGTCTGTTAAGTGTGGAGTTGTTACTTAGCGACACTGAACGCGAATCTCACCGCCGCTATTGCTCATTGCATTCCCCAGGTACGATTGAGTTGGATTTTATAGGTCTCCACGTTCTTGTGTAGCGATGGATTTGATGCGCATTCTTTGTGTAGCAACCTGCATTTTGCCACTTGCCTGTGGGTCCCTTTGTGTTTCGTGTAGGGTAATAGGTGCGTTAGTTTCATGATTCTGACATGCACATTGGCAGGAACTATATCGAGCATGAGGAATATTTCGCAATCTGATTGTTTCTTGACTTCAGTACCACGGTTCTGTGTTGATATTATCTTTGCGGAACTTGTTGCATTGGACCTTAGGAATTGCTTCCGATGTGAGTTGGTGTTGAGGTAGACTCAGAAGCATTGTAGCGGTCTTAAATGTGCCTGTGTTCGCATATCGGCTTTGTCATTTTTGGTTTTTTTGCTTCTCAGGTGCTACGAGCTTACCATGGTCGTGAAGCATTGTGTGGTGAACCTGTGAAATGATGGGCAATTTAAGGCTTTTGCGCCATTTGCATGACCGTCTCCTTTTACCCGCTGTGTGGGTCTCGTCATGGACGATGCCAATGCATTTGATGGCATAGTGAGAGGTGTCACCTCTTTTGGCCTTAGCACTGGATAGTCGCATGACCGCAGGTTAAGCGGACGAGATGAAGGAATGTGAGGTTAGTGTTGAACTGGAAGGCAAGCTTATTATCGCGTTGAGGAGGGCTGGTGAATTGAGATGGTGATTGGGTTACTACTGAGAAAATGGGAATGAGGAGGAATGATGCAGAGCTATTTTAAAATCTGGTCTAGGCCCTTCTCGTGAACATAGGTTTGTTTTTCATTTTAATATGTATACCTTTTTATCTTTCTACTTATTTATTCCTTTGTTGCACACAAAAGCATCTTGTGTTATTTCATGGTTTGTGTATTTGTAATGCAAGGAATTTGCTTGCTTATAGTTGTGCACTCGTATATGCGTATGTGGGAACGCGTGTAGCAGTTTTTATTTAATGAAAATCAGAAATTTGACACATCCGATTTTTTGTTGTCTAGAGAGAACATTATTTCACGTTTGTTCGTTACGCTGAACAGTTTTGAAGGGGAGCAGTTGAAGCTGTCCCTGCGATTAGTTGGATAGTGGGTTACTTCGATAAGGAGGAACAGTAGGAAAAACCTAACAGTCACTCGGATTTACGTGGTTCTGAGGTTGTTGCAGGCTCAAAGTATGGCAAGAGTGATTTTACCTCTTGGAGCATTTCTTGATAGGTATGGAGACATCAGTGCACAGTACAAGGTGCTGATTTCGGGCGCAAAAATTGTTAGCGCAGTACTTTTGTATTTGGCTGATCAGGCTCTCAAGTTGGTCATGTGACCCTGCTATCAACCTGCATCGTTGCCGACGGTGGTATTGGCAAGGGAGGATGCGGCTGCAGAAGCCAATCTATGCGAGTCCACTGAGACCGCACGAAGCGCCCTTGAGCTCGTCGTCGTCCTCGTTGACAGATGTGGTGCTGCAATCTTTTGACCAATCGACCCTGCTGAAATGCCCCTGCTCAATGCGGAGTATTCATCCACACAGGACATAGGCAGTGTGGCTTCGTGCTTGGAGGACTTGTGAAAGACTGGATGCGATGTTTTGGTGCCGCGCGAGACCGAGCCAAGTGCCGAGTGGTAGTCTGGTAAGTACCTTCCCATGAGACAGGGTCGCACAAGTTGACCTAGATGCTGTCATCGGCTTGTTTAAAATAAGGTGTTCATGTGGTGTCCCCTTTAACAATGGGTGAAGCCATTATGAGGTGGCTGTGGAGCTGTTATATGCTTGATAATCGTTTGGCTAATGTTGAGGACATTCGACGCAAGTTATCGACAAGGAGGCGTTTATAATGACGTCTACATTTGTGAGTGTTGCAGTGAGTGAGGTGGTATATTGCCAAAGTGCGTTTAATTCGTAGGAGAGAAGGTGGATGCTCGATGACTTTGTGCTTCACCCGCTTCCACGGATTCTAATATGCCGTTTATTCCCTCATCAAATTGTGTAATTTTGCGATTTGTGTGTGTGTGTGTGTGTTTGTGTTTGACGTCCATCTGTCGGTTGATGGTACTGAGTGTTGCCGCTGCCTACTGCAGGTAGTTAAGCTTGTCATCGTATGGTTGCCATGCGACAGTAGATTTCAGACTGGTAGCCACATGAAGTCTTAGTTGTTCTCTTGATGCCGCGGTCTTGAGTTCGTAACGTTAACGGAGGTGTGACTTTTGCCTTTAGGCGTGGTGGTTGGCGTATCCCCATCATCCCCCGTGGAGTGTGTTTCAGCCATAGGAGGTGAGGAGGCGACTGCGGATCCAACAAAATTACCAAGAAGAGCACGGAGGATGGTGCTGGAGGTGGAGAGGTGGAGATGGTGCTGGTGGTGGGGTCACGTATTTTCCCCGCTGTTGTACCCTCTCTGGGTGGGTTGTCGGTGTGTGAAATGGATGCGCATTTTGCCCGAACATTGTGTCTTCTTTTGCCTTCTAGGGTGTAAGGAAAGACTGCGAGCGCCGTAGTGGGTGTGTATGCAGTGGTAATGGAGATGTTCTATTGTGACTTGAAGAACTTTTGACCGTAGTTCATTTGTGTGACTGCGTGACAGCTGAGGCATATTTTGCTTTAACGTGTATTGAAATGTTTTTGTTTTGTTGGGCTGAAGTTGATTGTAGGCAGAGATGATGGGTGCACCCTAGAGTAAGTTGTCCACTGTCGAGTGTATCATGAATTGTTAGGGAGTGACGCGCTACTACTTAGCCTTGGGAATGGGTTTAAAATGTGCACAATGTGTGTCGGCGTGAGCCATCGAAACTTGTGAATGGTGAAATAAAAACACTCACGAGCCAACAGCGCCAGCCACTGAATTTCCAGGCAACCAAAGAGGGAGAGGAGGGGGATTACTACATCTATGCCTGCAATATTGTGCTGACACCTTGATTGACAGGTGGGTTAAAGAAGGGTGCCAAATTGGTGGGCGTCGGGGTGCCAGTGCTGTGGCCTTGCTTCTTCCTCGGGCCAGGTCAACCCTCTCCCTCCCTACCTTCAGCACTTTATAACAACTGCAGATTATAATACGAAATCATTGTATTGGCAATCAGTGAAGCAGGAGAGCAGTCTAAACGAAAGCAAAGCAGTAAAGGGATGAGTATATCATCGAGTTATTCAGTCAATCAATCACTTAAATTGTAGGCCAGAGATTCGAATTACTGGTCGGTGAATCAGTCAGAGAGTTGGAAGATCAGTCAGTCAGTGGGACTGGGGTTGAAGGTAACGACGGTGGCAGTAGTGAAGACGTCTCCTTAGTCGTGTAGCTCATTAGGATCGGAGAAGAGGAGGAAGAGGTCGAGGTGCTGGAGGGTGAGGCATGTCCTTGGGAGTGAAAAGGGCGTTTGCATAGTGATTGAAAGGAAGGAATGAAGGAAGGAGTGGAAGAATGCAAACTCACTAAAGGATGTAGGAGAGTCGAGGGGAAGCGGGCGATAAACAAGGAAGAGAGAAGAGCAGTAAATGAGCTTTCGACTGAGGCATTAAGATAAGCACTGATTCCCCGCCTGCCTATCATCCACGCACCCACTTGCCTATCCGTCCCTTCCTCCATGCCTATATGCATGGCCTTCTGATAGCCCATTTCCTCACACATCTCTGCATCTATTTCTCTGCGCGTCGATTTTTCAAGTAATGGGCACAGCACTACCTTCATCTATTCCTTACTTCATTCACTCATCCTATTTAACTTGATTATTGTTCCATCTCTCCTTTTCTCTTTCAACCCAGGTGGCTGGCTGGCTGGCTGGCTGGC